>CM033715.1:69148370-69616909 GCA_019671005.1 Hibiscus mutabilis
TTTAAGTGTACATATGCTGGAAAAAGAGATCCCTTGGTGCTTATATGGTGGTTTTAACACGGTTCGATCTTTGGGAGAAAGGCGAGGCTGTGTTGGGAGTGTTTATGGGATAGAGAATTTTGTGGAATTTATGAATGAGATGAGATTGATCGATCTCCCTTTGCAAGGAAAACAATTCACGTGGTTTAGTTCCAGAAATAAATATAGTCGGTTGGACCGTTTTATTGTGCAAGGAGAATGGCTAGATCGATTTGGGCGATTGAAACAATTGAATCTGCCCAGGGGTTTATCAGACCACACTCCATTACTTTTAGTAGATGACGACTCAGATTCGGGACCACAACCATTTCGATTTCTTAATTGTTGGCTTGAACAGACATCGCATGTAAAAATGATGGAGGAGGCTTGGCGCAAAATTACAAATTTCGAAAGAGGGCAGTTAATAACCGGGAGTCTTAAGGCAATGAAGATCTTTCTTCGCCAATGGTGTCGCAACTCTATTTAGGAGTCTTGACGTTTTGGAAAACTTTATAAAATCACGGAGTCGCCACTAATCTTTTTGGAAAAGTGTGATTGGATCACTTTTTAAAACTAAGGTTATTTTAATAAAACGTTTTATTTATTAAAACAATAATTTTGGTCTACGAAAATAAGAGAAAACAGGTTCGGGGGTCGGTTACGTGCGGGAAAGAGTTAGTACCCCCACAACGCCCAAAAATTGGTACCTAATTGGTTTCAAAAAGTATTTTCAAAATTAGAATTTGCAAGTTCACAAGATTTCGATTTATTCATCCATTAAATGAATATAATCTATTTTAACAGCCTTATCGCCTGGAAAATGAACTCTAATCACCGCCAACACTCCTGGCGTTAACCCGTCATTTCCATTTGATAAGACACCGCATTAATTAGTTTCACTTTTTAACAAACAAAGGAAATTAGTTTGTTGATTTTTTTATTCTAAATTAAATCTTATTTTTCCTAAAAGGTGGTCTAACTATTTCCTATTTATGGATTTAAGTTTTTATTAAGCGTGTTTTATCTTCATGAAGAAAATTTTATCACAAATGAGTCTCTATCTAAGGCTTGAAGAACTTATTCATAAGGCTAACTTAATACTAAAGCAAAACAAAAGCAAAACCAGAAAATAAAACCCAAATTAAAATTTTTAAGTTTTTTTAAAGGAACTTGGATCATTCCTCGTTTTTATTCTCTTTTTGTTTGTAAAACATTTTTAATTTTGTTTTTGACTTTGTTTAAATGTGGTCACCACCTTTTTTAAAAAAAATATTTTAAAGCATAAAAATTTAAAAGAATAAAAAAGTTCTTTTTTATTTAAAAAAATGGTACTTGAACCAAAGAGAAATGGATTAAAAGCTCATTTTATTTACAAACAACCCAAATATTTTTTAAAGAATTTGAATGGATCAAACATCATCTTGAAAACAAAAATTAAACTAGTTCTTGGTGTTTATCAAAAAGGATGAATAAGAAAGAGGGCCACTGTGCCGGACACCTTCCATCGGCCGCCGCTCACCAGTGGTGACCTCCTTTAAAAAATTATTATTTTTCTAAAAAAGGTTTAAAAAAACTCTAAAAATTCAGATTTTAAATCGAACTAAAACCCGGATTTTAAACATATACGAACAAAGGAAGAACAACACATGAACAAAAATATATATAAACGAACATAATTTAAAATGAAAACGAAGATAAATTATACCGATAAAGAGATAAACCGCTGGCTTCAGAAAAATTTGAATCAAAGCTGCTCCAAACTCGAACAAATTCCAACAACCGATGAAGAGGCGAACCGCTAGCTTCTATTCCTCACGAAAATTTGAACCAAAGCTGCTCCAAACTCGAACAAATTCCAGCAACTTTCAAGTGATTTTCGGATGAATTTTTTTGAGTGAATTTTTCTCCATTGATGGATGATGAACAAGACACAAATGAATCACTATTTATAGGGTTTTAGGGATTGGAAAACAAGGCAATTTAGGGACAAAATCTCCAATTTCGTCCCAAAAATCATCCCAAATGATCAGAATAACTTTGACTTATCCATGAGAATTCAAATTTAATCCGAATTTCATCAGATTTAGCTTCAATTTGGGGAATCTTCCCCCCAAAATTAATTAGGGTTTAAACCCTTTTCCTCCACGTTTTACAGATTACCAGCAACGGCGAGGGACGGCGTCGGCAGTGTTGGACTCAGCCGGCTGAGGCTAGTCGATCGGTACCTCCCACGGCGACCGCCGTGGCCCAAGCGTGGCGTAACGGCTGCCGACAGCAACTTAGTTCGAACAGCCTGGGGGATTTGGGGGAGATGATCCCGCGCGCGTGCAGCGCATGCGCTGGCGCATGACGACGTGGGCTATTTCCCCCCTTTTTTCCTTCATTCGATCCAAGCCATCCATTATTTCAGCCCTAAATTCAACGGTCTCGAAATAACCTGAAAAAAATAAAATAAAAGGGTTAGTTTGGGTCCCTTTAATTTAAAATGGACTCTTTACTTATTATTTTTTGGAGTGAGTTTTATTTTAATGGGTCCTTATTATTAAAAAATGGGTTTTATTCTAATTGCTCCTTATTATTAAAAAATGGGTTTTATTTTAACGGGTCCTTATTATTTAAAAATAGGTTATATAGTTAATAATAATACTAGCATAATAATAATAATAATAATGATAATGATAATAATAATAATAGAGGAGGTGAAAATCTAGTGACAACAGCTGCCCCTTCTTTGCTTATTCTAGTGAAACAGGGATATAGCAAAGAGCAGGAGGCACTGATTTTCACCAATCACCGATTTGCTGCTTGACTCCGTTCTCCTAATGCCTGAACGAATGAGTGAGTTCTATTCTCCTTATGCCTGAATAGATAGGCGGGATCCATTCTTCTTATAGATGGATGGGTTCTATCCTCCTCATGATCGAATAGATAAACAGGGTTCCATTCTCCGTACGTCCGAACGGATGTACGAGTTCTATTCTCCTCATGCTCGAATAGATAAGTAGGGTTCCATTCTTCTTACGTTTGAACGGATGGACGGGTTCTATTCTCCTCATGCTCGAATAGATAAGCAGAGTTCCATTCTCCTTACGTCCGAATGGATGTACGGGTTCTATTTTCCTCATGCTCGAATAGATAAGCAGGGTTCCATTCTCCTTACGTCCGAACGGATGGACATGTTCTATTATCCTCATGCTCGAATAAATAAGCAGGGTTCCATTCTCCTTACGTCCGAACAGATGGACGGGTTTTACATCTGTCAAAGTTCAAACAAATGGCTATGATGAACATGCCCCTACGGATGACTAATCATGAATGCATGGCATTTTTTTTGTTTTTTATAATTAGTTTTCCTGGATCATATTATCTTAAATATTTTCTCAATTATGGCAACAAGTGGTAAGTTTCTATTCTAGCCCATCCGATCAGAAGAAGCAGTATGAGCCCATCATTCAATACTAATTGGCTTCACCAACTTTTCATTGTTTAAAATTCCACTAACTGCTCATTGGAAAGAAATATTCGCAATTTCCTACTCTTAACTTTAGGGACTAAAAGCCACATCCTTTGATTTGGGCAAAATTGGAGTTCACCAAAACACGCCCATATTGTACCATGGGTTTAATGCCATAGCTACATTCTTCTTTTCCTGTGGCATTTGCCTTAATTTTTTAAACCATGAAAACTCTTTGCAAAGGGTTTGAAGTCTTCGCATAGCGTTGCTAGGACATCAAAGAGCGAAACTCCGCGGGGATATATGTGGGATGCTTTGGCTTACCCACATTAATACGTGGGAAATCGTCTGAATATTGCAACTGTATGCTACGATAATCATAGATAGTCACATCCATCACCTTTGCTTCACCATTATTAGTACTTCCTGCTTCATATGATCTTTGCACATTTGCTCACTCAATCAAGTTACCTTGTATTCTTGGGTAGAAGAACTGACTTAACCCTCATATTCTTCAACACTCTTTTAACCTTTGTCTAACTATCATTGTAATTGATACATCAATGTTCAGTGATAAGCCTCCTAGAATCTCGCTGTTCTTCCGAGGTCTGTAAGATTGTTTTCATTATCAACATTCAGTGTTAAGCCTTCTTGAATAGTTTTGAATAAGAGCCCGAACCTCCAATGTCTATAAAATTATTCTTATTGTCGTGGGCGACGTACTATCTCGTGTTGGCACCCTTGTCTTGCAACATGTTGTCTTAAGGTATTGTCCAAACATCTCTCGAGGACTCCCTAATTTGCATATCATCTGAGCCGCCCTATACAGGTTTTCAACTCAGACCCTCATTTGGTTTCAAAATTCCCTTTTCAGGTTTTCATTTTGAACCCCCTTTTTCTTTTGATTTTTTCCTCTTTTTTTCTTTTCTTTTCTTTTTCTTTTTTTTCTTTTCTTTTTCTTTTTTATTTTTCTTTTCTTTTTCTTCTTCAGACATAATACCTTTTGACTGAATCTGAGTTTATTGGGTTCTAAAGTTATCTCCATCCATTTCAGCTAAAATTAACGCCCCCTGAGAAAACCTTTGATACGATATAAAGTCCCTCCCAATTAGGTGCCTATTTTCCTCGGGAATCGCTTTGAATTGGTAGATTTTTCCTCAACATCAAGTCTCATTCTTTAAATTCCCTCGGGTAAATTTTCTTCTTGTGAGCCCTTATCATCCTTCTTTGGTACATTTTCCCATGACATAATGCCTTTAACCTCTTTTCATCAATCAGATTAAGCTTGTCATATCTTGCTTGAATCCATTTTGCCTCTTCTAATTTTGCTTCCATTAAGACACGAAGCGATGGTATTTCAACTTCAATTGGTAGCACAGCTTCAACTCTATAAACTAGCGAAAACAGTGCATTTCGATAGGCATATAAGGCAAACGGTATCTTCTCATGCCAATCCTTATAGGTGTCAGTCATTTTTGCGATTATTTTCTTAATATTCTTATTGCAGCCTCTACTGCCCCTTTCATCTTTGGACAATATACCATAGAATTATGATGTTTGACATTGAAATGCTCACAGACTCTTTCTATCATTTTATTATTCAAATTGGAAGCGTTGCCTGTAATAATACATTTCGGTAGACCATACTGACAAATGATCTCTTTTTTCAAAAACTTGCACACCGTAGATCTGGTGACATTTGCATACGAAGCTGCTTCTACCCACTTTGTGAAATAGTCAATGCCTGTCAAGATAAAATGATGCTCGTTTGATGCCTTAGGGTGGATCTGACCGATGACATCAATGGCCCACATGGATAACAATCAAGGGGCTATCATAACATGAAGATGTTGAGGTGGCGTATGAACCTTGTCAGAATAGATTTGGCACTTATGGCATTTGCGAGAATAGTTGATGCAATCACTTTCCATGGTTGACCAATAATACCCAAGACGCATGATCCTTCTGGCTATGGTGAAACCACTAGGATGGGTTCCACAAATTCCTTCATGAACTTCTTCCATAATTAATTGAGCTTCTTTTGCACCCACACATCTTAGAAGCACTTGATCACGACTTTTTTTTGTATAAAATCTCTCCATCAAGGAATACCCTGATGCCATTTTCTTGACCATTTTCTTTTTATTCTCTGTAGCTTGCGGTGGGTATTGCTGAAATTTTACATATTGCAAGATGTCATGGTACCATGGCAATCCATCCATTTATTCTTCAACATCATAACAATGGGTCGGGGAGTCTAGCATACGTAACCTGATGGGCACCATATCAGAACCCTCACTTGCCTTAAACATGGCGGCTAAGGTGGCTAAAGCATCAACCATCTAATTGTCTTCCCTGAAAAAGATACTTGAAAGTAACCTCATCGAACTCTTTGATTAGCTTGAGTACTAACTTATGGTATTCTACCAGCTTTGCATCCTTTGTCTCCTATACACCACGTACCTGATAAATGACCAATGCAGAGTCCCCAAAAACTTTTAAGGTATGAATTTTCCTCTTTATAGCCTTTCTTAGACCCATTATACAGGCCTCGTACTCCACCATGTTATTAGTGCAGAAGAATTTCAAACAACTAGTAAAAGGGTAATAATCTCATTCCGGTAAAACCAAAACTGCCCCTATACCTTACCCTAACGCATTTGCTGCACCATCAAAGTTCATAACCCAAGATTCTGTTGGAGTCTCATCATCTTCTGAGATACACATCAAGTCTTCATCAGGAAAATTAAAATTTAACGCTTCATATTCATCAAAGGCGCGGCTCGCAAAAAAGTCAGCTATGACACCCTCTTTTATCTCTTTTTGGCTCACATACTGAATATCAAATTTTGATAGTAACATCTGCCAACGCGCCAACCTTCCTGATATAGCCGGAGCCTCCATCATGAACTTCAGTGGATCTAACATCGAGATTAGCCACATAGTATGATATAACATATACTGTCTGAGCCTTTTAGCCGCCCATACTAAAGCACAACATAGCTTTTCAATTGAGGAATATATAGTTTCACAATCAGTGAACTTCTTGCTCAGGTAATATATCACATTTTCTTTTCTTCAGTATCATCATGTTGCCCTAATACGCAACCCATAGAATTTTCATGCACCGTTAAATAAAAGATTAAGGACTTCTCCAAGACAGATGGTACTAATATTGGAGGATTGGTTAACTGCTCTTTGATCTTTTCTAAAAGCTGCCTAACATTCTTCATTCCATGCCCCTGGGTTATTCTTTCTGAGTAGTCTAAAAATTGGATCACATTTATCTGTTAACTGGGAGATAAAACGGGCGATGTAATTTAACCTCCCTAGGAAACCTCAAAACTCCTTCTATGTTTGAGGTAGTGAGAGCTCTTGTATGGCCTTGATCTTGTCTGGATCAATCTCAATTCCTCTTCTGCTCACCACAAAGCCTAATAATTTTCCTAATGTGACCCCAAATGTACACTTGTTTGGGTTAAGCTTTAGCTGGAACTTCCTCAGCCTTTGAAAGAGTTTCTTTAAATTTTCCAAATGCTCCTCCTCAGATCGAGATTTAGCAACCATATAATCTACGTATACCCCTAATGCGTCATGTCGTGGAAAAGAGTGACCATGGATCTTTGGTAAGTTGCCCCTACATTCTTTAGACCAAAGGGCATTACTTTATAACAAAAGGTTCCCCAAAGTGTTATAAAAGTGGTCTTTTCCATGTCTTCTGGGTACATTTTAATCTGGTTATATCCGGAAAACCCATGTATGAAAGAGAAAAAAGATTGACCAGCTGTATTATCCACTAAAATGTCTATGTACGGTAACGGGAAGTTGTCTTTGGGGCTTGCTCTATTGAGATCACTGTAGTCAACGCACATACGTACTTTTCTGTCCTTTTTGGGAACTAGGACGATATTGGCCATCCATTCTGGATACTTAGCTACCTCTAAAAGTCCTACATCGAATTGCTTCTTCACCTCATCTCTGATTTTCAAGAACATCTCTGCTTTCATCCTCCTAAGCTTCTGCTTTACAGGTTCGCATCCTACTTAATAGGAAGCCGATGCATGACAATGTCAGTGTCGAGGCTGGGCATATCTTGATACGACCAGGAAAAAATATCTTTGAATTCTTTTAGAAGCTCAATCAGGCTTCGTCGAGTATGGGTTGTAATGGTGGTGCTAATCTTCACTTCTCGCTTCTCTTTTTCAGTACCGAGATTCAGTAATTCTAATTCGTCTTTATAAGGCAGAATCTGCTTTTCCTCCCATTCTACCATTCTGAATAGGTCACTTGGTAAGTCATATGCTTCATCATCATCATTATTTCCAACTTCTAAGCATAAAGGCAATTCAAAGTCAACCTCGAAGTCAAACTCGGATTTATTTATGCCAATGATATCTGAAGACCTGAAAAAGGAATAGGCAAAAGATATATACAAAGGGAAGAAATAAAATGAATGAATGTAATGTTTTTTATGCTTTTAACTTAATGGTTTTTATTTGGTTCTGGTTTATTTACGAAAAGAGTTTGCCACATAGGATTTAAGAAAATACATCTTTTATTGAATTCAAATTAAAAAGTTGACATAGGCCCTTTACATAAGATCCCCTATTGTCTTCGGGCTTGGAGCAAAGGGGCTGGTTTTTAGAATTACTCTGAACATGTCTTAAAGACTACATGAATTTCTTCAGCAGTCCAATTTTCAAGCTCAGAGCAAGGGCAGATCATGGACAAGTATTGGTTCTCATTTTTATCGTCAGTCACAGCATTGATACTCAGCTTCCCAAACGCTTCACACAAGTCATTCTTCTTTTCATCAACTGGGGTATTTGGATCCAACAAGCCTCTGGATCTAAAGTTATGGCTCAGGGGTGGGAAAGCCATCGGCTCCCACTCAATCTCTTTGCCTTTCAGTCTAGCTCTTATCATTTCCTAATGTTTCTTTATTTCAACCCTTATCTGCCAATTATTAGGCTTGAAACCCAGGCCAAACCGATCCTTTTTTACTGGGATTACTACGAGATACATCCTCCCTTGATGTCTCTTTCCAAACCTTTTTCCAATTTCAGCTCCTTTCCCAAGCGTTTGTTTTATCTGCATCTTCGCACAACTTGATAATTTTTGTTCTGGCACCTTGCTCCCTTTAGTGACAAAGGTTGCATTGACTAACTCTAATGTCCTGAAGTGACACTCGAGTGCGCCCTCATCAATTTTGATAAAGGGCGCATCAATAGTTACTGATGCAATGATTTCCTCCTCCGCACCAACGGTTATCAACTGGCCTTCTATCACAAACTTCAGCATCTGGTGTAAAGTAGATAGGATTGCTCCAGCCATGTGAATCTATGGGCGTCACAGTAAACAGCTATAGCTGGGCCTTATATCCATGACCACAAACTCAACATCGAAGGTCGATGGTCCAATTTACAGAGGCACCTCAATTTTCCCTAACACATCCTTATGAGTTCCATCAAACGCTCTTACCGTATTTTGATAAGTTCTTATATGAGAACTGTCTATGGGTAGCTTCTTTAGCGTTGCTAGTTGTATAACATTCAAAGCCGATCCATTATCAATAAGGACACCTGGCAGCATATATCCCTTACATCTGGTAGTGATGTGTAGAGCTTTGCACGAACCCCTTCCTTCTCCTGGTATTTCCTTATCATTGAATAAAATGAAATTGTTGATAGCTATGTTACCGACTAACATGCCCATTTTATCGATTGTGATATCCTTTCGTACGAATGTTCGGTTCTGAATCTTTAACAAGGCCTCACGGTGGCCTTCAGAACTTAATAGCAGAGATAACATAGAAATTCAAGCCGGAAGCTTGTGTAGTTGCACCACCACACTATATTCAATGTGTTTTAAAATCTTCAAGAATTCTTGAGCCTCTGATTCCTTCATAGGCTCATGATATGTTGTCAGTTTTTCTTTAAAGAAATCTCTGTTATCTTCTTTCTCAGGCTCCTCAGCAGTAGCCTTTTTTTGCACTGCATCACTATCTTCTGCTATTGGCTAGGAATAGAGCCTTCCACTCTTCGTGAAACGACTCTCCTCATTGACTGGTTCTTCTTTCTCTTTAATAGATGTTTCTCCTGGAGATGCCACCGCAAAAGCGTAATTCCATGGGACCTACTTGCTATCCTTGTATAGAAATGGGGTCGATGCCTTAATTATAAGCCGCGAGGTTGCACCCCTTACTGGCTCACTAACTCTCGTTTTAGCCTTAATAAATAAAGGCTTCAATTCAAGAGTAGTCTCTTCTAGAGGGTGACTCCTCTGATGCACAAATATCCAGCATGCATTCCTTGTATTCTTTTTCAAAGAAATCAAGTTCTTTTCATTCATCTTGTCTTGAACTAGTTGCCTAAATTCTAAGCAACAATCAATTTCATGAACTTTCTCCTCGTGATACTCATAATACAATCCATCTCTAATTTTCAGCTTCTGGGTTTCTCCTTCCAATATCCCAGCTGCTACTATTCGAGCCCATACCCACTTCATGGGTGCTCTAACTTCAGCAACACACTCCTTAATTACCTTATCCTTCTTTACCATGATTGCATTCACACCTGCCTTATGATGGTTTGGCAGAGGGTTTTCCTTGTCTTCTGACGTATCGAATGATAGCATTCCTGATTTCGTTAGATTGTCCACAACTCTTTTGAAGGCAGTGCAATTCTCAATGGTATGCCCCATAACTCCTGCATGATATTCGCATTGTGCCTTCTCATCGTACCATGGTGGGTACGGTGGTAAGAATGGGGGAACATGTCTTAGCAGCACCATTTGGGATTTGACCAACTCAGCAAATAACTCTGCATATGCCATTGGAATAAGAGGAAAATATGGCTTTGAGTTCCCTTGGTATCTTCGTTCTTCCTTCCGAGGATTTGTGGCTGCAGTTGGAACCGTAGTCGAGACGCTAGGCTTGTTGAAGACTACCCTCTTTGAGTAGCTGGGGTTGTAAACATTAGTGGCATTGACTCCATTGTCTCTCTTTTTATATGGTTTCTTTGTTTCCCCACTATCCAACTTTTCACTTTTCATAGCTGCAAGAATCAACTCTCCATTCATTAACATGTCTGCAAAACTCTTGGTTGCATGATTGAGCATGCGATCGTAGAAGGAACCTTTCAGCGTTTCCACAAACATCGGGGTGATTTCATTCTCTAACAATGGTGGCTAGACAAGAGAAGCTACATCCCTCCATCTCTGCGTGTATTGGCGAAAACTTTCATGATGTTTTTGTTCCATCCCTTGCAGGACCAAACAGGTTGGAACATGTCCGAGACATGTTTGTACTGTTCGTTGAAAGCTCTAGAAAAATCTTTCCATGATTTGATATTACGTATGCTTAGCTGCGCATACCAGCGTACAGCTGAACCAACTAGACTGTCTTGGAAGCAATGGATAAGCAGCTTTTCATTGTCAAGATACATTGACATTTTCCTGCAATACATAGTTAGATGTGCTGAAGGGCACGTGGTTCCATTGTACTTTTCAAAGTCAGGGACCTTGAACTTTGGTGGCACTACCAAATCAGTTACCAAGCTCAAATCCTTAGCTTCCATTCCTCCATGCATATTTCCTTCTTGGAAAGACTTGATCATTCCTTCTAATTTTTCATAGCGATCCTCCCATTTCTTCTCAGCTCTCACTTTATCAACGATTTCATCGAGGTCAAGCACCTCATGGACCTCTTCAGAGTTTATCTTCCTTTCATTCCGAGCTAAAATCTCAGCAAAATGGGGTGAAAGCTTGACTTTGAAAGATTGTGCTTCTTTTTGTATGCCTGGATGGACAAAGGTCATTCCTTGAAATTTTGGTAGTACATCAACTTCTTTACCAGTTTCCACCGCGTCTGGATCCTTAAACCCTAACATGGCCACAATTGATCCAATCTTCTTTTGATGAACTAACTCTATCTGCTGCTTCAAATCCATCTCTAACTTGTCTAACCTGTCCTGAGTGCTTTTGTGATTACTTTCCAAAGCTGTCACTCTGTCTTCCATCGCTCTAACTTGAGATCGAGTACCGTACTTGTGAGTTGCTTTTGCTATTTTGAACCTCGATGATGTTTTTTTATTTAAGTTAGATTCTTATTATGTTATGAATGCATGCACAAATGTGAACACACAAACAAAAAACAAAGAAAGATGCAATGCAAATGTATGAATGCAAACGAAGAGCCATTAATTTCATGAAATATCTGCTCAAGAAACAACTCATTATTGAATACGAAAGGTCCTTATTACATCCAATTTCACATATTCTACAAATATTTTTCTGCATGAACTCCTAGTTCTTTGACTTCTTCGATAAGCCTTATACGCCTTGGTCCCACTTCCCCTATCGAATTCATCCCGTTCTTGGAACCTTCGTACATTATCTCTAAGGCGGGTGAACCAGTAATCATTACCTCCATCAGCTATATCTTCAAGGACCAAAATCTTTATCCTATATTCTTGGATAATACTGTCCATTCCTTCAACTTGTTTCTTCAAGGTATCATTTTCACTTAGACATGCCTGAAGTTCAATATAGGTGTGATGATTCTGGAGTCCATGTAACGAGCGGTTCAATCCATTTATCTTGGCTTGCAACTCTGCAACACAAGCCTGACTTTGCTTTAGCTTCTCACTGGTTTGCTCATATGCCTTCTACAGCTCAAATAAGCGAATCTTGTTTTCATGAGCCTTCCATTTCCATGCAGCCACATTTTCCTTCTCTTTTTCCAGAACCTGTTTGCCATTTCCATTTTTGGTTGCTAACCTAGTTCTTTGACTTCTTCGATAAGCCTTATACGCATTGGTCCCACTTCCCCTATCGAATTCATCCCGTTCTTGGAACCTTCGTGCGTTATCTCTAAGGCGGGTGAACCAGTAATCATTACCTCCATCAGCTATATCTTCAAGGACCAAAATCTTTATCCTATATTCTTGGATAATACTGTCCATTCCTTCAACTTGTTTCTTCAAGGTATCATTTTCACTTAGACATGCCTGAAGTTCAATATAGGTGTGATGATTCTTGAGTCCATGTAACGAGCGGTTCAATCCATTTATCTTGGCTTGCAACTCAGCAACACAAGCGTGACTTTGCTTTAGCTTCTCACTGGTTTGCTCATATGCCTTCTACAGCTCAAATAAGCGAATCTTGTTTTCATGAGCCTTCCATTTCCATGCAGCCACATTTTCCTTCTCTTTTTCCAGAACCTGTTTGCCATTTCCATTTTTGGTTGCTAACTTACCTTTCTTCTTTTCCTCAATAAGGGCTCGTTTATACTTCTCAATCTCTCATTTTCTGTGCTCCCTCTCTCTTCCTACAACATGCTCGATTTCTTGCTTCCATTACTCCAGAGTCTTTCTCAGGTCAGCATTTCGAACAATAGTTTGGAACTTGAGAAAGTCAACCCTTTGGATCTGAAACTTCTTTTCTAGGTCTTCAACAACTTTATCACTCGCTTCGTCTCCCCTTTATACTTTTTAGCATCAAGGCTTGAGTCAAACTTGTATCTTTGGTTCTACTCTCGTAAGGCTTTTAACTCCAACTTAGCCCTTCTTAGCTCTTCTCTTAGGATGTCGGCTTCTGAAGGAACCACCTTCAAATGCTCTTCTAAAAACTTGGTCTGCCCAAGTGTGGGTGCTATGATTTTGTCATTCATTCTTACACGCCTCCAAATGTCATAATCAGGGGTGTACATGCAATGACTATCAAACTCTAACTCTATGTGATAACAATGGTTCCATGCATCACTGATTGTCTGAACCTTCTGTCTGAACTCTCCTTGGAACTCAAATTTTGATGAGCCAAGACCAATAGTGAATGGGATGAACTATCGAGACCCAAACTGACGAGATACCAGTAAAAGAGCACATCCAATTCCGCTCTATAGGCCTAGCAGCATCAAGAAATTGAAATCTCACACTTATATAGGAGTTTGGTATGACCCATCCAAGGAACCCTCCATATGATGTCTTCGTCACGACGATCCTTGAAAATTTCAATCCACTTACTTTTCTTAACGACGGGCCATTCCTTCGCCAAAAACTCTTGAAGAGGAGAAAAGTTCAGAGAAAACACATTTGGTAGAGCCAATGTTGGGCACTTCCAGAAGTGACTAAGAGCCCAGACTTGTAGAAGCGGAGTACACCTTCCAAAATGGACGCCTTCAACTTTTCGATAAGCATTAAGGGAAATGAAGGTTTCAGCAAGTATAGCTGGCACTAGATTGACTCATCTCTTCAACTGCTCAAAGAAATCAAGCAATGCCACATCGATGTTCCCTAAAACTTTTGGAAATATAACCAAACCATAGATCACAATGGCTAGGAGGTCAATTCTCTTCTCTTTGTTGGGGTGAATCAAAATTATACTTTTGATGCTTGACCAAGGAAATTAAAGTTGTCTCATCTCTTCTGTATCAAACCCTTGACCCAACCATCACTCATACCAGCGAGAGCTTGGAGCCTTGAGTGCCGGTTCTTGTTTTTAGGAGGTTTGGCATAAACCCAGCTCTTCTTTACCTTGCGCAAGTTGAATAGAGCCAAGTATTCTTCAAACGTGGGCATCATATCCTCTCCATTAAAAGTGAAGCATCAATACCCGGGGTTCTAGAATTGAACCAAGGCTTTGAGAAACAGTTCGTCTACCCTCATATAAAGGAGATATACTATATCACCGTAGACTTCATGGAATAACTGCTTAGTCTTGTAATCACAATGCTCCCAAATTTCTCGCAGCTCTTGTACGTTGTTCTGTTTGATACTGATGTGGGTATATTCTGAAGTCTCCATCTCATGATCAGCTGCTAGACTGTCCGCAAACGTTTGATGGTTAACCTCATACCAATGTCACACTTTTTCATTCTCATCTTCGCTTTTTAGGATCCTCCCATCCATGACGAGAGCATTTCAAAGTTGAGCAAATATTTTTAAGAATCAACCCCTTCTGATATGGAATGATGTTGCATGGATGAATATGCAAAAAAACAAAACAAGAAGGAAAATGATTAGAATTAAGAAAACACAAAGAGACCAAAATAATTTCACGAACAATTCTGGGCAGCACATTCCAACACTCCAGGACATGTCCCCTCAGATTATTCGCAACAATTTTGATCAGACTCAAAACCCTAGGTTTTTCGCATGACTCTATTAGGGTAAGCTCTAAATTCTCAAACGGTCTAGTTCTAAAAGAGTACCCGAGCTGTCTTTGCTGTCCTATACTAAGGGTAGCAAGACCCCTGGTTCTCACCCATTATAGTCTTCAAACGAACCAAGTTGAACTTAGGAGGACTCACTTCCTACGTCTACTCGAAAAATCAGTATTCTTACGAAGACATGAGGCATATGAGTCCCAAAGGTACTTGCTAAGCTCATATGGAGAATCAATATTCTGACATGAGCAAAGCGTTTTCCCCTCACTTAACAATTGGGTGAAGCTCGGGAATTGAGCTTTTTGCAACAATTTTAAAATGCGTAAAATAGAATTACATTCATTAAGCGGACGAATAGATTGAAACTTTTGTGAACTTGCGAATTCCTTTTCTAAAAAACATTTTTGAAAACAATTTATGGAAAAGTGATGATTGGATTACTTTTTGAAAACTAAGGTTACGTGCGGGGAAGGGTTAGCACCCCCAGAACGCCCAAAAATTGGTACCTAATTGGTTTCAAAAAGTATTTTCAAAATTGAAATTTGCAAGTTCACAAGATTTCGATTTATTCATCTATTAAATGAATATAAATCTATTTTAACGGCCTTATCGCCTGGAAAATAAACTCTAATCACCTCCAACACTCATGGCGCTAACCCGTCATTTCCATTTGATAAGACGCCACATTAATTAGTTTCACTTTTTAACAAACAAAGGAAATTGGTTTGTTGATTTTTTTATTCTAAATTAAATCTTATTTTTCCTAAAAGGGGTCTAACTATTTCCTATTTATGGATTTAAGTTTTTATTAAGTGTGTTTTATCTTCATGAAGAAAATTTTATCACAAAGGAGTCTCTATTTAAGGCTTGAAGAACTTATTCCTAAGACTAACTTAATACTAAAGCAAAACAAAAGCAAAACTAGAAAATAAAACACAAATTAAATTTTTTAAGTTTTTTTTTTAAAGGAACTTGGATCATTCCTCGTTTTTATTCTCTTTTTGTTTGTAAAACATTTTAATTTTCTTTTTGACTTTGTTTAAATGTGGTCACCACCTTTTTTAAAAAAATATTTTAAAGCATAAAAATTTAAAAGAATAAAAAAATTCCTTTTTATTTAAAAAAATGGTACTTGAACCAAAGAGAAATGAATTAAAAGCCCATTTTATTTACAAACAACCAAAATATTTTTTAAAGAATTTGGATGGATCAAACATCATCTTAGAAACAAAAATTAAACTAGTTCTTGGTGTTTATCAAAAAGGATGAACAAGAAAAAGGGCCACTGTGCCGGCTGCCTTCCACCGGCGTCGGCCGCCGCTCACCGGCGGTGACCTTCTCTAAAAAATTATTATTTTTCTAAAAAAGGTTTAAAAAAACTCTAAAAAAATTAGATTCTAAATCGAACTAAAACCTGTATTTTAAACATATACGAAAAAAAGGAAGAACAACACATGAACAAAAATATATATAAACGAATAGAATTTAAAATGAAAAAGAAGAGAAATTATACCGATGAAGAGATGAACCGCTAGCTTCACAAAAATTTGAATCAAAACTACTCCAAACTCAAACAAGTTCCAACAACCGATGAAGAGGCGAACCGCTAGCTTCTATTCCTTACGAAAATTCGAACCAAAGTTGCTCCAAACTCGAACAAATTCCAGCAACTTTCAAGTGATTTTCGGATGAATATTTTTGAGTGAATTCTTCTCCATTGATGGATGATGAACAAGACACAAATGAATCACTATTTATAGGGTTTTAGGGATTGGAAAACAAGGCAATTTGGGGACAAAATCCCCAATTTCATCCCCAAAAATCATTCCAAATGATCAAAATAACTTTGACTTATCCATGGGGATTGAAATTCAATTCGAATTTCATCAGATTTGTCTTCAATTTGGGGAATTTTGCCCCTAAAATTAATTAGGGTTTGAATCATTTTCCTCCACGTTTTGTCGATTACCGGTAACGGTAGGGGACAACATTGGCGGCGTTGGACTCAGCCGGCTGAGGCTAGTCGTCTGGTACCTCCCACGGCGGCCGTTGTGGCCCAGGCGTGGTGCAATGGCTGCCGACAGTAGCCTAGTTCGAACGGCCTGGGGGATTTGAGGGAGATAATCCCGCACGCACTGGCGCGTGGCGGCGTGGGCTCCCCCCTTTCTTTTCCTTCATTCGATCGAAGCCATCCATTGTTTCAGCCTTAAATCCAACGGTCTCGAATAACCTGAAAAAAAAAACAAAATAAATGGGTTAGTTTGAGCCCCTTTAATTTAAAATAGACTCTTTACTTATTAGTTTTTGGAGTGGGTTTTATTTTAATGGGTCCTTATTATTTAAAAATGGGTTTTATAGTTAATAATAATACTAGCATAATAATAATAATGATAATAATAATATAAGAGGTGAAAATCTAGTGATAATAAATGAAACAAAGAGAAATTTGGCAACGTCGACCAGCAAATTAAGGAAACAACTCGGCAACTTGATACGTTAGACTCGAGTTTGGCAATGAATAGGGCTGATGATGGTAACGAATTGGAGAAAAAACAATTAGTATCAAATTTATGGCGTTTACATTGCTTCCAGGAATCAATATGGAGGCAAAAATCAAGGGCGTTGTGGCTTAAAAAGGGTGATCGGAACACGCGATATTTCCATCGTACAAAAAAATTGAGAGGGTTGCGCAACAAGATTATGGGTTTGCAGGTTAATGGACGCTGGATTTATAATCCAGATTACTTAAAGAAACAATTCTTTTTGGAATTCCGTAAGCACTTCGAGGCAAATTCTGTTACAGGAAGGTTGGATGCTAGAGTCAAATTCCAATAGATTTCAGAGACACATAAAAGTATGTTGGAGGCTGTTTTTTCCGAGGATGAGGCGAAAAAAGCTGTGTGGAATTGCGATGGAGCGAAGGCGACGGGGCCTGATGGTTTCAGCTTTGCTTTTTTCAAAATAGGTTGGTCGTTCCTGAAAGGTGATTTAATGAAAATGTTCAATGATTTTTATGAGACTGGTTTGTTGCCGCGAGGAATGAATTCTACTTTTGTTTCGTTAATTTCAAAAAATGATGAACCACGAGTGATTGGGGATTATAGACTGATTTGCCTCTTGAACTCCGTTTACAAGATCTTAGCTAAGGTGTTGGCAGCGAGACTTCAGTTGGTGATTGGGGAGGTGATAAGTGATTCGCAATCCGCTTTTATACGTGGGAGACAAATTATGGATGGTGTATTACTACTGATCAATGAGGTGATATATTCCATAAAAGATCCGAAACTTTGTGAGGGTGGTGTTGTTTTACAGCTAGACTTTGCAAAAGCTTATGATTGCATCCAGTGGGATTTTTTGGACCAAATCATGGAACGAATGAATTTTGGAGACAAACGGAGAGGTTGGACTTACGAATGTATTAGCACTGTGCGTTTATCGATATTGGAAAATGAGAGTGCAACAAAAAAATTTCTGATGCGGCGGGGATTGCGACAAGGCGATCCGATGTCACCATTTCTCTTTGTAATTGTGGCTAAAGCGTTACACTAGTTTCTTTGTAAGGCGGAGGAGAGAGATGTTGTTGGGGGTGTGTCAGTGGCGGAGGGGGTGAAGCTTTCGCATCTCCAATTCGCTGACGATACTGTGCTCTTTTTGCATGGTGAGGTGCGATATGCGAAAAATTTGGAGAGGCTGCTGACTTGCTTTGAATATGGCTCGGGTCTTAAAATAAATTATAAGAAATCATGTCTTTATGTGATAGGAGAGGATGCGACAATCGCAGTAGCAATGGCTGATGTTTTTGGGTGTTTTGTGGTGAACTGCCTTTTAAGTATCTTGGGGTTCAGGTGGGATGTAATCCAAACAGCTCAAGCATTTGGGAACCGGTTATTCAATGGTTTCCGTTACACCTTTCAGGTTGGAAAAGTAAATCGCTGTCCTTTGCGGCAAGGCTAGTGTTGGTAAATTGGATTCTATCAGCTCTTCCTCTTTACTATATGAGGATTTATAAAGCGCCGAAACGTGTCATTACAAAGATAGACAAAATTTGAAGGAATTTCCTGTGGGGTGGTGTGTCGAAAAAAAGCAAAATGAGTAGAGTAAATTAGTCTATAGTTTGTCGGCCACGTCGATTAGGTGGATTTGGGGTGGTGAATTTACGTACTCATAATTTATACTTGTTGGCGAAGTGGTTTTGGCGATACGCTGAGGATACAAAATCTTTATGGAGATCAATAATCGTGGTGAAATATGGGGACCAAGTTTTGAGTTGGAGGCCTAATACGAAGCGTGTAAAGAAAATGTTGAGAGTATGGCGACAAATTGTTGAGATTTAGAAGGAAGATAAAATCGGGGAGTTTTTGGGCGAAGACTATTTTGTGGGTTGTAGGTGACGGAGTAACTGTACTTTTTTGGCACGATCGATGGTGTCTCGATGAGCCATTAAGCCTTGTCTATCCACGGTTATTCCGGTTAGCTTCGGACAAGCTTATGTTTGTAACACTCCGAAATTCGGCCTAGTCAAAATTGGGTTCCGGCGATTAGAAACCTTATATCGGAATTGCTTAAATATTATATTGATATTGACCATGAGACCAAATATATTGATATTGGGCTCCAAATGAGTCAAATTATCATTTAAGGACCTTATTGAAAGTATTGAAAACCTATTTAATGGTTAAATTGTAAGAATTAAAAGTTTGAGGATAAAAGTATAAGGAATAGAGAGTTGAGAGACTAATCTTGTGATTAGCCCCTCCTCAATTATAATCACCATACGTGGGGTGATCTGGTGGAGTTGCTTCAAGGGAGGGAAAGCCTTTAAGTAAATGAAATAAAGGAAAGAAATAATGAATCCCTACGAACTTACCCGAGAGTTGAGAAGCAAGCACCTCCATCTATCATCTTCTTCACCTAAGCAAGCACTTCCATTGGAGCTTGATTTCAAGCTTGTCTTTTCTTCGATTTATTGTTATTGAATCATTGCTATCGATCAGGTAAGCTATAATCCCTAAACAATCAATGAAATCCATGGATAAATCAAGCTTAATCACAAAGTTAGGGTTTTAACTACCTATGGAAATCTTGTAGCTAATAGCTTTTAGTGTTTAGATATTGATTTTGATATCGTTGTATTGTTTACGATATCGTATTGATGATTCTAATACGATCCTATTGATTTCCTAATTCAAGAAATCGACAAGAGGCATCCATCGACCTCACCGAAGACTAGGAACAAAGGGGTTGTCATCCGAGAGCCGTAAAAGCATCAAATTATCGAGGTGAGTGTAGTCAGAGTCTCGAGACTAGGCTAGGTGCCTATCCCGAAACCTTGGTTATTGATTATTGTATTACTAACTATGATTTTGGAGTAAATTGTATAGAAACTCCATTGAGAGCCATATTGGTAAGTAAGGGTAAGTATTGCATCGAATCATTGTCCGTAGTATTGTTATTGTTGTCATTGAGATCATTGAAGTATTGAACATTGCATTGAAGTATTATATGCGCTTATTTTTATTGATCATCGCCATTGGTATGGTTATTGCTATCGAACATTGCTATTGACATTGTCATTAAATCATCGAACATTTTCACTGACATTGATATCGGTTATCGTTATTAAACTATTTTTATTGAATATTGTTACTGAATCATTGAATCATCTCCTCATCAAACTATTGACAAAGGATATTAGAGCTAAGGCTCACTCTTGACATAAGAAATTCTTAATATGAAAGCCCTAGGTCACTTTGGCAGGGTGCTATATATATTTATATTGGGACTACGGTCCATGAGCTACGACTCAAGGGTGACGACCCTAGGCGAGGAAGAGGTCCGGTTGGAGAGAGTATGGGCACCAGAAGCATTGAGATATTGGTTATTTACATAAACCATTGCTTTGTGCTTTGAGCTTGCTACTATCGAATCAAAGTTACCTATGTCCAAAGGTTTTCCAAGGCAAACGTTGTTAAAAGACTAAATAAGATATTCGGAAAACTCTCGTTATGGATAAATATGTACTGAGCATGGATAGGATATTGATCATTGTCATCTTGATATGGAGTGTTGAAGCATGGCCAGTGAGTATTGATATGTTGTCATGGAATCATTGATGATTTATGTATTTGAATGCATATTGTCCATTAATATTGTTCATGACTACCTCACTTAGACTTTATAAGTCTAATGCATTCATCTTCCATATTTCAGGTTAAGGGGTCCATTGTTGAAGATCGGAGAAGTTGACACGTTGTACAAGTCACAAGCAAGGCTAAAGTAATGTAATTCGTACCTATGAACTCCTAGTAGGGAGGCAAAGTACTTGAACTAGTCTTAAAGGGGCTCTTTTGATGTTATGTTTTGTACTTGTGATGTAGATACGCCTAAGACCTTAAATAGGCTATTGGTAAGGCTTAAAATGAACTAAAGATGCATATCGGGCCCCTAAAGGTGAAATCCTAGTAAACGAATTTGAACGACCCTAAAATTTGGCATGCGAGTAGTTTATAACATGAAAATATTGTATGTGAAATTTCATTGCATTTGGACCTGTATGATAAGTTAATTCGAGTTAAAACCAGACAAAATCTATTATTGCAGTGCAGGCGTATCGATACGGGAGGTAGCGTATCGATACGGGTCAACATAATTGGTCTTGATAAAATAGGGCGTATTGATATAGGTCTAGGTGTATCGATACAGATTTTGGCAGTGAGGTCTAAAAAATAAATGGTATCGATATGACATCAAGGGGAATTGATACGGGTCTTGGTATAAGTCAAGGTTAGTGAACTCGTTTCGATACAGGTCAAGCTGTACCGATACGAGTCTTTAAATTCTCGGTCAAGGGTCAATGCCCTTGCATGGGGTACCGGTACGGTATCCACCGTACCGATACGAATGTTGGCAGTTCCATTTGAAGCCTAAGTCTAAGTGCACCTTTACCGATACGGCACTAAGGTGTATCGGTACGGTGGTAGTTAATTCTGTTAAAAGTTAATGAATCTAGTTTTTCATTGTTTACGAACTGGTCACTGAATATTGTAAGGCCTAATGGATAGGTAAATGATATCCGAATAATATGAAAATTTACATGGTCATAGACTATTGTACGAATTTCATCATATTGTAGTTAGTTGCAAGAAATCACCTCTAAAGTATGAAAATTATAATTTAGTCCCTAAGGTTATAAAAGTTTGAAATTGGCCCAAAATCGAAATACAAGTTAAATATTGAGTCATTGCCATTGGACTTTGTTATTTTTTTAGCATCACATTGAGTTTTAAATCAAGAATTATAGCACCGTTCGTCGTATCGTTCACCGGTAACACACTCTGACCCAGTTCTCGACCATGCCGGGAAGTGGGTGTTACAATGTTGGTTGCCAATATTAAACCTTTATTGTCCCAAAACATTAGTGTTTGGTGTAGATTATTCAGTCGACAATTGTGTGGCTTTGAACACAGCCAATTGGTGGAATTGAAGGCTCTTGTGTGTGCGCATACTATGTTGGATTCATAAGAAGATAGGCTGATCTGGAAACCAAGTGCACCAGGTAAGTTTTCTGTGCAGAATTTAATGTCTTTAATGACATCTTTTGGGGTTGAGGAGGGGACTTTTGCACACTTTATGATCTGGAAATTAGACATTTCTCAAAAAATTCAGTGTTTCCTATGGTTTTTACTGCATAATAAGTTGCCGGCAAGGGAATTTTTGAGAGCAAGAGGGTTGTCGGTAAGTGTTGTGGCCATGCGGTGTGCTAATGGGGAGGATTCCTTACATCATATTTTCTATGAATGTCCGATAATTTATATGTTGTGGCCTAAGATATTGGGTTGGTGGCGTTTGATGCTTGTGCGACCTCAAGGGTTGATGGAATTTGTGGTTCAATGTTTGAGTTGCTCTTTTTCGGGGATGGTGAGACAATGGTGGATTACATCTTTTGCAGCGGCATTATGGTCCATACGGTTGGGTAGGAATGATTTTGTGTTTAATAAAAAGACATTGTCCATTGAGGAGTTGCTATTTGTCACGTGGCTAGAGTTCCAACCAGCCCACCGTGCGACCTTAGGCGATGTGACTCAAGACAAACGCCTAAGTAAGCCTTTTCAACCCTATCGAAAGATCAAACTTCCCAAGCACCGACAAACGCAAAACGTTCTACGCGGAATCGGATCAAACAAGATGAGCGAAGAAGAACTTCGAAAGAACGCTCATGAACAAAGAAATAACACAAGAACACTCAGAGGATTTAGAGTAAATGCCTTTATTCCTTGGAAACTTGGATACATGAAATGAGGAGGGGAATGCCTCTATTTATAGTTGAGTTCCCCCTAATCCGATGGTCTATACAAATTTACATCGACGGCTAAGATCAAAGCCCACCAACCACAATGGTACAATTCTGGGAATATTCCCTTCTATCTATGGTAACAAATCCTATGTATACAAGGCAAGTTTACATAGGTCAAAGTGGATGGATATGCCTTCTAGAATCTTCCACGGATCGGGATAAGTCTGGTGGTCTCTTTGGGCCCAAAATCTCTAACAGAACCTCTTGGGAACCCTGGTGTGCACCCCGTGGTGCCAATGACTCGGGCCTTGGCTCGTGGCCCGTGACAATCTCCCCCACCAAACTTGGCGACGCCCTCATCGCGCCTCTCGAACAAAGTTGAGATCGATCCTGGAGCTTCCTTCCGTGCACCTTGGCTTGCTTCCAACTCAAAATCTGGCTTGATTGTCCCCCCATAAGGACCGCTCTCCTCATAAAGAGCACCGGACTTTGATTCGGTTGTCCCCCCATAAGGACTGCTCGCCTTGGCTTGCACCGCCATGCAAAATTACCCATCTCAGGCTCATCTTGATCGTAGGAACTCTTTCCTACCAGTTCTGACTTGCCCCGATCTGGACTCTCCCGATCCTTGTGCACAAACTTGGATGCCTTCACGTTGAACACCGAACGAACCCTCGAAACTCTGAAAGGTTGCTTCAGCCCGCACCAAGTCTTGGCAACTCCATCTGATGGGTTAGGTTTTCTGCGCCCTACACCCAACAAATCTGACAAATCAAATTGTAAAAAACTATCACTGTGTTCAAGACGTACCTCACTCATTTTCCCGACATTTACTCTACACATCAATCCTTCGTCCCTGAAGTTTGATGCCCCACTGCTCCTCGGCAATGCAAAACCCATCGACACTTCTCTCCCATTGAAGTTCGATGCCTCGGCCACCTCGCTCATGGATGGCTCCTCGACGGCCTTCATGCCAACTGTTTCTGGCAACTCTCCCCCATCCAAGGTAGTGTCCCCAACTGTCGCCTCCAACTCGATGCCTCCTTGGCTTGGAGCATCTTTGACAAGCTGAATGGCTGTCAGCTTCTTGGTTCCTTGCCCGTTGTCTCGGCACACAGGCACAATGCACTATTGTCTCAGATCCAAGATGCACACGACGTCGGCAAACGGAATGATGAGAGCTTCAATACGGTCAAAGAAGTTTAGTTCTAAAATAAAATCAAAGTCATCTAACTCGATTACCTCGAAATTCTCCTTGGCCTTCCAATTCCCAATCTGCTACTCAATCTTCCGCAGTGTCCCCACAACTGGAACTTCCCTTGAATTCACAGCCTTGATCTTACCGGTTGAGTCCACAACTTTAAGACCAAGCTTCTCGGCAGCCTTCTTGGACATGAACAGATCGCTTGCCCCGATGTCCACCAAAGCACTCCTCGATTGTCCCACCACGTTGATGTCAACAAACATCAACCCATTCTGCTTTTGGCCCTTCCTCGCCTTGGCAGAATTCAAGATCATCGAGCCAAGCTTCGCAGCCTCATCACTCTCGGGCTCGTCCTCCTTGGATTTTCTTGACTCGATCCGGGCAATCTCGTGCTAAATGTGGCCCCTTACATCGATAACACTTTCGATGTACTTTTACTACCCTCGGCTTCCCTCATTTGATACTGGCGATTGCACCAACTCTACCGGGTTCTCCATCTGACTCGTCATCCTCCTGGACAATGGCATTGAGGCGGGTCCTCTTCTTGGGACAGTCTTTCACTACGTATAGACCATCACAATGGTAGCACCTTATGGATCCTCGATCCTTCCGATCATCTGGTTTCGTATACCGGTTTGGCTTGGTTGATGGCCTCTCCTTGCCATCATCGCTGCTATCTCCGGACATATCCTCGTCTTTCCCACCAATACCCTTGCCATGGGGCTTGGAAGACTTGGACTCCATGGACTTGTAAGCACTATAATCGGTCAAGGACTCCGCAATGCTAGGGCTTTGGAAAGTTCATGCACATCCCTCCGCTCTAACTCGGTCCTGGCCCATGGCTTCAATCCATCCATAAACGTGAAAAGCGCATCATTCTCACATAAGCCAGGGATAAGGAGTTGTAGCTCACTAAACTCTTGGATGTAATCCGCAATGGATCCATCGTGTCGAAGCCTCATAAACTTGGTTCTGGCTTCTTTTTCCGTGTTACTCAGGCAAAACTACTGCTTGAACTCCGCTTGGAACTCCTCCCATGTTCCAACGCCCGTGCCCCCACTATTCTCATCAAGGCACCTACGTCGCCACCATAACAAAGCAACGTCAGTCAAGTAAACAGCAGCAGTATTTACCTTTTCGGCATCGTCTGTGATGCTCATTGCCCAGAAGTACCGCTCCATGCACCAAATGAAGTTCTCAACATCTTTCGCCGACCGGTTCCCCTTGAACTCTTTTGGCTTCGAAGTATCCTTCATTGGTCTAGGTGTCGTCGTGGTTAACATACCGTTCCGCATGACAGCCTGATAAACCATCACTTCCGCCTTCAGATCCACCATTTCCACCCTCAATGCCTTCAACATGGCTTCGAGAGCATCTCTCTTTCCCTCTGACTGATCACCCTGGTCATCCAGCTCCTCGAGCCGTGTATCCACCACGTCGAGTCGCTCCGCAGAATCCTTCATAAATCCCTCAAGCCCGGTGACCCTCTCCTCGAGCGCTGATAACTTGTCCCTCGAGTTTGCTCGACTTCCTTTGTCAGCCTGGGTCTCCACACCCTTCTGGCTCGCAGCAGTATTCTCTTCCTTCTTTGGTGCCATCTCAACTCGATGCTTCGTGCCTCGAACTAGCTCACGTCGCTCGAACAAGGCTTTGATACCAACTGTCACGTGGCTAGAGTTCCAACCAGCCCACTGTGCGGCCTTAGGCGATGTGACTCAAGACAAACGCCTAAGTAAGCCTTTTCAACCCTCTCGGAAGATCAAACTTCCCAAGCACCGACAAACGCAAAGCGTTCTATGCGGAATCGGATCAAACGAGATAAGCGAAGAAGAACTTCAAAAGAACGCTCAAGAACAAAGAAAGAACACAAGAACACTCAGAGGATTTAGAGTAAATGCCTTTATTCCTTGGAAACTTGGATACATGAAATGAGGAGAGGAAAACCTCTCTATACAAATTTACATCGACGGCTAAGATCAAAGCCCACCAACCACAATGGTACAATTCTGGGAATATTCCCTTCTATCTATGGTAACAAATCCTATGTATACAAGGCAAGTTTACATAGGTCAAAGTGGATGGATATGCCTTCTAGAATCTCCTACGGATCGAGCTAAGTCTGGTGGTCTCTTTGGGCCCAAAATCTCTAACAGAACCTCTTGGGAACCCTGGTGTGCACCCCGTGGTGCCAATGACTCGGGCCTTGGCTCGTGGCCCGTGACATATTTCTTGTCAAGCTTAGATCGTTTTATTGGGTGCAAGCGTCGAACTAGTCTTCGGACGTTGTGGAAGTGCAATGGTGGTCATGTCCTTGGGCGACGGTAACACATGGTGTAAAACAAAATGAGCGTAGGGATGTTCACTGGAATCCACCAAGGATAGATGTACTGAAATTTAATGTGGATGGTTCGGCACGAGGAAAACCAAGTATGGCAGGCTTTGGAGGGGTCTTACGTGACTCCTTTGGGCGGGTGTTGGCTCTTTTTTTCTGGTACTTTGGGAGTGATGGACTCTAATGCGGCTGAATTGCACGCAATTTGTGTGGCGGTGGAACTTATTGCTAATTCAAAATGGCTGAATATTTCGGTGGTTATTGAATCGGATTCCATGGTTGCAGTATCTTGGGTATTGCATAGTGAACGACGGCCTTGGAAATTAGGGAAGAATTTCCATCGGATTGATGTTGCTTGTGCTAATATTTCATACCATTGTTTCAATAATGTTCCATGAGAAGCGAATAGTATTGCGGATATTCTTGCTAAAGGTGGTGTAGGTCTTGTCTCTTGGTTGTGTGTTGTGTATTGAGTTGTGTGTTCCGTGCTTGTACTCTTTTCCTCCACCTAAGATTAGAGAGGTTTTTAATGAGACACACAGTTATATTTATAAAGCTTTTGATTCAGTAAATGTTTGCCTTGCTGATAAAAAAAAACCTATCTTCAAGTCGCAGTTTTTCAATTACTCGTGAATATAACTAGTTTAGACAAATAAAATTCCTATTTTTTATTTAATCATATTATATCATATAAATTCAACCACTAATAAATATAACTAAAACCTACCGAATGTACCTACACAACTTATATTCTACTATTAACCTATGAAGATGTAATTCATTTAGGATACAAACAAATAACAATTAATAGCAACTAAATTTTTTTGAACAAAATAATTCGAAAAAAACATATTACCTCGAATCTACCAATAACATTGCTATACAGTATATTTCTCTCGATCTCTCACGTGAATTTTGGGGACTCAAACCCCTAAACCAAATGATACTATTTATAGGAAAACTATTAGTGCCCAATAATCTTGTCCGTTGCCCCAAAAGCTACCGTTTGCTTGGAACTTGCCGTACATGCAAGGCGTGTTTTATATTGTAACCCTTGACATCAACGGTCACATTATGGAGCTCGCATTGCATGCACGACGAGTTCCAATACTATAATCATTGGGATCTAGGGGTCACAATAATCGGTTATACTTAATTAATTTAAATAATTGAAACTGTTAATTTTTAATTAATTGAAACAAGCCGTGCATGCACGGCGAGTTCGGATTAGAATTTAGTTAATCCCCTGCTAATTAATTAATTAAAGTAAAACAATAGTTCTTTTAAACTCCTCCTGCATACCTGGCGAGTTCAGTTAGATATTATTAAAAATTGTTAGAACTCGTCATACATGCACGACAAATTTCCAGGTGTTATCCTGAAAAATAATCAACTTCATGTGTTCTTTTGAAATAGACTTCTTTTGAAAGGCTTAATAGTTAATGGCTGGTTATAAAAAAGGCTTAACAGTCAAATAAGTGCCCAAACTATACACCTTTTCTAGGTAGGTTCCTGGACTATATTTTTTTGTCATCCAATTAGAACATAACACATGGCCTATTTTTTAAAAAAAATTAATTTTTGAACTTCTTTAAAAATTCCAAAGTTTTAATTCTTTCAATCAAACCCCAAATCACATCTCCTTCACTGCCCGACATCCCTACAAGTCGTTGGTTCATCGTTCACCACCCAAAGAATCGTGTATCTCACCATTCAACACTTGCCATCCTCTACCTGTCGGTAGAAACCTAATCGACCGTTTTTTTCTTCATTGTTGGTTGTTTGTTGATGGTGCAATCGATGGTTTATTCGTTGGTTTTTGACGACGAGATGATGGAGCCTTCATTAGTGGGTGTACGATGAAGACAAGGGTAGCCGGTGGTGGTTGAATCGATGATCGGAGTCGAGGAATTTAGGGTTGCAGTTGGGAGTTTTTAGAGAAATTAAAGATTTTTGGGTTATTAATATTATTTTATTTTTCAAATTTTAGTATTTTAATTTCAGAAAATAATCAACCATGCCACGTGTTCAAATTTCATTGGATAACAAAAAATTAACGTCTGTCATGGTGAAACCTTAAATGAGTCATAGAAGAAAATAATAGACGTCTATTTGGCCCAAAATATAGTTCAAACAAAAAAAGATATAATTTAGACACATCTCACTATTAAGCGTTTTTGAAATGGTGCTATTTTGGGGAATATACCTTTAAATGATATAAGCCTTCTCAAAATCTTGAAGGGTACCTCATCGTACTCCTTGAACCATCAAGTTTTAACCACAGTGGTAGACACTTATGTCACGGGGTCATTACCCTCTTCCAAAAAGACATGTCTAATAGGATGTGTAGCTCCACCGCTTATATATCCCAAGATCTCCATTTTAACCTATCTTTTCCTTTCTAATGTAGGAATAATGACCCTACCTCCTTCTCAAACGTGATATTATCCTCCACTCAACCTCGTGACACCATCGTCACGATTTTCCGCTCTCGTGATTGGCTAATTGTCACAGTTGTTTACCCTACCTACCCTACTCATAGGTGCTCTTTGTGAAATCGGATAGTCAAAGGGTTGCTCTGATACCACTTGTCACGGTGCCATTACCCTCTTTCCAAAATACATGTCTAATAGGATGTGCAGCACCACCGCTTATATATCCCAAGACCTCATTTTTTACCTCTATTTTTCCTTTCCAATATGGGATTAATGACCCCACCTTCTTCTCATACGTGATACCTAGCTGTTTAACATGAATAGAAAGGCTCTTAAAGGTATACAAAAGTACCATCACATCATTTTTTATTCCAAAACGCTTCTCATACCCCATTCAAATTGGATGCAAGTTTATATTTTGAGGGGCACTGGCTTTTGCTAACCATTTTCATTGGTAAAGGAAAGGAAACCATTCATCAACCTTACCCCGGCGTACAAGTGACAGACAGCTAAGATTTAGATAAGCATGAAAACTATTTGTTCTTTGAAGAAAACTACATCGCGTGGCCAAGGTGTTTGTGAAAGTGTCTCAGTGGATTAGTTTCAATTCTTCACGTGTGATAGGCTCTATGAGTGGTAGGGCAATCATCCAAGGGTGTGAACTCTCTTTGTCAAGAACATCTCCAATCGATTACACTGGTAAGGTTTATGGCATTCTTTTGATCGTCATGGGGAGGTCCTGGATGTGTTTATTCTGTTAAAGCGAGCGAAAGATGGAGCGTGCTTTGGATTTGTCAGTATGGCCGCGTTGTGTGCCATGGAGAGGCTGCATGGTTTTTGGTTGTGCGGGGCTCGAATTAATGTGTCGATGGCTCAAAAAGGTGAGAGGGAATCATTCTGGCGACGCAAAAGGAAAGTGACATTGGGGTTAAAGATGCTGATGAGATTGAGATTCTTCAGTGTTGTGCTATGGCGTGGTGTTGAGTCCCGCTGGGAATTACAGCTCTGGCTCATGAATTATAGGAAGCGAAATTAGTTGGGTTTTCATTGATGTGAATTGTTGGGTCAAGGATTTTATTGATGTTCACTAGCGAGGATAAACGTCGGATTGTACTTGAGAACAAAGCTTTGGATAAATGGTTTTCTAAGGTCACAAATTGGCAGCCTGTAGTTGATAGGGAGAATCGTCGTGTTTGGTTGTCGATTAGCGGTTTGCCAATGCATGTGTGGTCACGTGGGACGTTTATTAATATAGCTTCAAGGTGGGATGTGTTGATTAGATGTGACGCTTCAAATTTTGAACCAAATTCCTTTGAAATGAGACATATTTTGGTTGAAACGAATCAAATGGAGCATATGGAGGAGACACTTCAGTTAGAATTAGAGGGATTATTGAATCATGTTCGTCTGGTAGAATTTGAGCCGTTGGTGTAGTCTCAACTTTGCTCCAATTGTGAATTGCCTTGCTGGTCTGAGGATGATTGTGAGGATGATGATGTTGGGAAATGCCGGTACATCCCATGGCAAAGTGAAAAAATTATTCGGCAAATTCCACCAGCGATACATGTACGAGGAACGAATTCGGGTGAAAAGAGATGAAAAGTTACCTTAATTAAATCTGATAATTGCAGGGACGCATGAGAATCCGATTCCTTCTGCACGATGTTGAATCCAAGTCGTCGCAACAACGTTGAGATACAAGATTTTCTTTCAAAGGAGTTCAAAGTCCCTAAATATTAAAAATTAATTGAAACTAGAGGAAGGAGATACAAGATCAAAATACTTATTAAAAGTAGTTGTTTTTCATTTTTATATTTAAGAGTATTTAAATGAATTTGTATTTGCCAACAATCATATGATATGTTCGTATTGGTAGGGACATAACTATTAAAGCATTTAGAGGGTCATGGCCGCCATTTTTTTTGTAATTACTTTTTAAATGTGCAATGTTTTTGAAGTTAGTTAGCATGGTTAAGCCTTATTTTTCCTCCACTTAGGTTTAGAAATTTTTTTAACATGACACGTATTATTGTATATTTTGTATGAACCTGTGCTTTAATCATACAAATCCCCTTTTAAAAAAACGTAATTAAGCCCTCCCCTACCTTTTTATTTGAGTTGTATGCTTTTTATGTCCTAAAGTTCTATTGTAATTCTGGTCCTGAGTAATGGACTCTCAATTTTAAAGACCAAAGATCAATTTTTTGATAACATACAAAAATCTGTACGTATTTCTTACCTCGTACTTAAATGGTAAAAGAAAAAAAAGAAGTTAAGAACTTATCCAAGTGTATTAAAGTATAAAGGACTTACCCGAGTTACGTGGTAGTTAGGAGTAAGTTTTATAGATTTTATGAAAATGCTTTAATTTTCTAATTTTTAAAAGAATCAAATTGATTGACCTAATTTGAATTTTTTTATAATCTTTTTGATTTGATTTATTGATCGATTAATTTAAATTGAAAAATTATTGAGAATATCATAAAATTACGTTTTTAATTTAATTTATTTTATTCATAACGTCATAATTTAAATTTTGTTAAAATAATCTATCCAGTCATCGTAATGATTGTGGGTGACATTTATCTATATGCATGTTCTTAGTATACATCAAATTGAGTAATCAATTAATAATCATATGGGCAGAATTGGAAGGTTTGGAATATAGTTGGAACGGTAGCTGCAAATGATTTTAATACTTGAGGACAGCCGTTACTATCACCAACTTTCCACGGATACAAAACCATGGACGTCGCCATTGTTATAAAGCTTTTTCTTTCTTTACCCGAAACACTCTTGGAAAGTCTGGTGGGGTCTTTGGACATATGCGCGACCGCATAGGATCCTCAATAAAAAGGGCCCCAAAAAAATTTCGGTATCTCTTTTAATGTCTTTATGTATGCTATAACATTAAAAAATAGATTTAGGATTTAGATTTAAGGTTTATGGTTAGGGTTAGTATTTAGAATATAGGATTTAGAGTTAGAGTATAGCATTTATAATTTTTTAGAGTTGAGGTATACATAAAAATACAAAAAAAAACATAGAAAATTTGTTTGTAGGAAATATATAAAAAAGCAGTTCACTCACACAAAAGGGAACTTCAACACTACAACAACAACAGGATTCTCCCAACCAAAAAATATATGCACCGTAAGGACCCGTCATAGTATTAAATTGTGGTTACGGCGTCAGTCGCGCTTATAGATGCTAAAGACGTTACACAACGCGTAACGGATATTATGAAGAAGATACATTTTTCTTGTTACATTGTGTCAATATTACGTCGCAGAGACTTTTAAAATCATTACGATATGACTGAAACGACGCGTTACGGTCGTAATTTAATACTGTAAAACTTACCCTACACCACCTCTTTCTGTAGTCCAGATTCGTCACGAAATAATCTAACGTCTAAAAACAAAAATCACAAAGCAACTCTCTGGTTTTAGACACCAGCGAAAGTTTGGACCCATTCGATTGTGGGTCTTTTAATCTGGTGATTCAATTGAAAGAAATTAAAGTAGGAAGATTAATTTAAGAGGAATTAGTGACCATTTTGTAGGAGGGTTGAAGTTTGGCGCCAAAAGTGTGAACTTTTTGAAGTGGAAGTGGGTGATTCAATTGATGTTCACTAGCGAGGATAAACGTCGGATTGTACTTGAGAACAAAGCTTTGGATAAATGGTTTTCTAAGGTCACAAATTGGCAGCCTGCAATTGATAGGGAGAATCGTCGGGTTTGGTTGTCGACTAGCGGTTTGCCAATGCATGTGTGGTCACGTGGGACATTTATTAATATAGCTTCAAGGTGGGATGTGTTGATTAGATGTGACGCTTCAAATTTTGAACCAAATTCCTTTGAAATGAGACATATTTTGGTTGAAACGGATCAAATGGAGCGTATGGAGGAGGTACTTCAGTTAGAATTAGAGGGATTATTGAATCATGTTCGTCTGATAGAATTTGAGTCGTTGGCGGAGTCTCAACTTTGCTCCAATTGTGAATTGTCTTGCTGGTCTGAGGATGATTGTGAGGATGATGATGTTGGGAAATGCCGGTACATCCCATGGCAAAGTGAAAAAATTATTCGGCAAATTCCACCAGTGATCCATGTACGAGGAACGAATTCGGGTGAAAAGAGATGAAAAGTTACCTTAATTAAATTTGATAATTGCAGGGACGCATGAGAATCCAATTCCTTCTTCAAGATGTTGAATTCAAGTCGTCGCAACAACGTTGAGATACAAGATTTCTTTCAAAGGAGTTCAAAGTCCCTAAATATTGAAAATTAATTGAAACTAGAGGAAGGAGATACAAGATCAAAATACTTATTAAAAGTAGTTGTTTTTCATTTTTATATTTAAGAGTATTTAAATGAATTTGTATTTGCCAACAATCATATGATATGTTCGTATTGGTAGGGACATAACTATTAAAGCATTTAGAGGGTCATGGCCCCCATTTTTTTTGTAATTACTTTTTAAATCTGTAATGTTTTTGAAGTTAGTTAGCATAGATAAGTCTTATTTTTCCTCCACTTAGGTTTAGAATTTTTTTTAACATGACACGTATCATTGTATATTTTGTATGAACTTGTGCTTTAATCATACAAATCCCCTTTTAAAAAAACGTAATTAAGCCCTCCCCTACCTTTTTATTTGAGTTATATGCTTTTTATGTCCTAAAGTTCTATTGTAATTCTGGTCCTGAGTAATGGACTCTCAATTTTAAAGACCAAAGATCAATTTTTTGATAACATACAAAAATCAGTACGTATTTCTTACCTCGTACTTAAATGGTAAAAGAAAAAAAAGAAGTTAAGAACTTATCCAAGTGTATTAAAGTATAAAGGACTTATCCAAGTTACGTGGTAGTTAGGAGTAAGTTTTATAGATTTTATGAAAATGCTTTAATTTTCTAATTTTTAAAAGAATCAAATTGATTGACCTAATTTGAATTTTTTTATAATCTCTTTGATTCGATTTATTGATCGATTAATTTAAATTAAAAAATTATTGAGAATATCATAAAATTACTTTTTTAATTTAATTTATTTTATTCATAACATCGTAATTTAAATTTTGTTAAAAGAATCTATCCAATCATCGTAATGATTGTGGGTGACATTTATCTATATGCATGTTCTTAGTATACATCAAATTGAGTAATCAATTAATAATCATATGGGCTGAATTGGAAGGTTTGGAATATAGTTGGAACGGTAGCTGCAAATGATTTTAATACTTGAGGACAGCCGTTACTATCACCAACTTTCCACGGATACAAAACCATGGACGTCGCCATTGTTATAAAGCTTTTTCTTTCTTTACCCGAAACACTCTTGGAAAGTCTGGTAGGGTCTTTGGACATATGCGGGAAAAGGGGGAGTTTGAAATATGTTGAAGAGAGAGAGAGAAGAAATATATGTTTTAGAGAGAGAATGTTGAAGGCCCTTTTCGCCGTCGATCGTGTTGTCGTGGGTGTCACCGCCGATAACATCGACTCAGCCTTGTCGTCCTGAGTCCCTTGGTGGTCTCTATTTCGTCATTTGATTTGTCGTTCGCCTACGTAGGGTGGGGAAGAAGCGGGGGGAGTTCAAACACCCATCCACGCCGCGAGTTACCGTGAACCGACCTCACCGATGAAGTCCTCATCATCGAAAACCCTAGGCTTGAGCTTGTCGTCACTTTCCGATGACCGGACGATGCTGCACCTGCTGCGCGTAGGCATCGTTCAAGGCAGTTGAGCCATCTAAGTCGCCTAAGCTGAGCTGTCCAAGCCGCATTGACCAGTCGCCGAGCCGTTGACCGCTGATTGTTGACTATTGACTCGAGTTGACTTTTTTGGGATCCTACTCAGGGGTTTCTCTATGTTTTGAGTCTGTTGACGCAGTCTGTTTCGCTAAATTTGAACCAGTATTCTATTTTTCGTGTTTTACCTTGTGAATTGAATAGGGGATGTATAAAATTAATGTCTTTTCATATTCGTTTGTATATGAGGATTATTCAGGATCAAATATCAGATCAAGTGGAGTATCGGGAAGCTCGAATGTGGATTTATCGCTTTGGCTTATGGTTAGTACATCTCGAACTCCTATTTCTTTATGAGCATCATAAATGTGATTGCTTTGCGTGCTGTATCCACAAATTAGGTGGACGATGAATATGCATGTTTGGAGACCGATAGTATGAGACTTGATATCTGCGTGAGGCATGATGATATTGTGTTTATGGTGGCTCATAGAGGCTTTAGAGACTGTTTAAGGTTGTTTGTGATGTCCGTATGATTATTTGATGATTGATTGATTAGTTGATAAATAGTGATGCTTTGTATGCATGTCCGAATGGATTGATTTGATTTGATGGAAATCATGCTTTAAGGACAAATACTCGATTAAATGATTATGAAGCCGGTAAATAATAATAATTGAATGAATGCGTTAGCAAACAAACCATAATGACTTTCATAATTTTTAGGGATAGAATAAAGTGCTGTAAAACCGTAATTTAAGGAAATGGTGCAAACCCGTGAATAGGGTATCGATACGAGCTTTGGTTGTACCGGTATGCATTTAGCGGTCGTATCAGAATGCGTCGACCCGTACCGGTACTTGTGGAAATCTAGGATTTCCAATAAGCAATTTTGTATCGGTACACGTGTGAGTACTGATACCTGAGGGTACCGTATCGTTACTCGTGTTTGAGTACTGGTACCCGATACGCTAAATAATCAATAAATGTAATTTAAGGGTAGAAATTGGTGTGTATATTAATAATGGAATTACGACTTGATATATGACATAACGAGGATTAATGGAGGCAATAAATGAGATTAATTATATACTTCTCCATAATGTATTAACAACTTGGTAATGCAAAATAAATGGTGTGACGATGATTAGCAACAATAGGGGGATCCTTGGGATCTCGTTGCTTGTATGCTGAGTAGACATTTTATTGGTTGAGTCTTCTTGATTGATGAGATCCAGATACCAGAGAAAGAGTGTTGCAACACCATGGTTAGAGATAACGAATGGAGGTTACCAATGCTATGTGACCCGGGCCTCATTTAAAGATACTCTATGGGGGATTCCGAGTATTGGTGTATGTTTTGATCCTATGTGACTCGGCTTCACCCAGAGTGTATGTTTTGATGCTACGTGACTCGCTCTCATCCGGAGTGTATGTTCCGATGCTTCGTGACCCGACCTCATTCTAGAGTTGTTGTTGTTGATATGTGTTTTGCCTAGATGATCTGATGAGATCTCGGGTATGGTTGGGCCATGAGTGTCATGTATGATGATTGCTTTGATGAGAGCATGTGCTTAGGTGACTAGTAGTAGTGTCACGTGTTTATTTATATCTTTTTATTGCTTATACTAGCTTGTATGCTTATGTTTATGATTAGCATGAAGTATAGTCGAGTAGATGTGTACCACTGAGCTTTTTATGCTCAACGCTCGGAATCATTGTTTCCGTTCGTAGGTTGATCGTTGGTTCGCGGGATCGAGGAGCATTGTCGGTACGAGATTCTAGCATGGAGTGATCTCTAGAGTACGATACTTGTGTTAGTTGGCTATGTATTCATAGGACCTTACGTGATGGAGCATGTAATCCTTATTTTGAAATTGCATTAATCAAATTGAATGTTCAAATGTTTTGAATTCATATTGAAGCTCCTTTGTAACGTTTTTATTATTTATCTATATTTTTGCCATTGGTTTTAAATGTTTTTGAGAAAGTTTGAGAAATTTTATAGTTTTGGTTTGGGCTTGAGGCCCAAATGTGACATCCGGGTTGAGGATGTTACACGAGATTAACTTCGTAAATAACTGATATTACCCGACCTGTATGAACTTGATCTGTAATTGACTTAACCTGTAAATGATCTGACTTGTTATTGAACTGATTTAATATTAACCTAACTTGGTATTTACCTGAATTGTAATAACTAATAAATTACAATTGATGAAGTTGTGAGAATATGAATTTATTATATTATAGTGTGACAAAATACATCTTTACAATTTGAAGTACATATTTAACTATGATCGTTAAATTAATATGTTTACTTTTTATATTTATAAATTATAATATATAAAATATTTAAAATTTTTATTAAATTAATAATTTGATATTGATAAATTTAAAACAAATAATTCAAAATTTAAATCAATTTGTTAGTTATGATCATTAAATTAATAAATTTATTTTTTATATTAATTATGATTATTATTTATTAAAAAATTAATTATAACCATTAAATTAATTATATTAAATAATTCATTATTGATTATTAACTAAAGCATTAGAGGGTTTAAAAAAAACCTAAAACATTGTAATCGGGAGGGAATCAACCCGCCCTTTTAGTTTGGAATTTGCATCCCGCCAACTCCAATTGAGGCATTTGAGGGAATCAGCCCACCCTTTTTTTAGCTTAGAGTATATTTACATTATAGGTCCTATCTTTAGCTAGCATTCCATTTAGGTCCTAATGTTGCATGCTAAATTTAGTTTTTATTCAATCGAATCCTAATTTCAGTCTTTGTGTCTTAGAATTAGATCCTCATTTTTAGGATTAATTTAATTAGCTCATTTTAAAAAAATTGATTGGTAATTAGTCTTCCTAATCTGTTGCTCGATCTTTACATTGAATTTAGTTATTTTATTTGTCTTTGATACTTGACGTGTGAATTTGATTTTGTTTGAATTGTCAACTCGGTCCCTAATTTTAGTTTATGGCTTAGGGTTTAGGCTTTAGTGTTAATGGTTTAGGGTATATGTTGTAGTTTGGGGTTATTGGTTTATGAGATTATTTTTTATGGCTTAAGGTTTATGGTCTAGGGTTTATGCATTAGTGTTAATGATTTAGGGTATATGTTGTAGTTTAGGGTTATTGATTTATGAGATAAATTTCTATGACTTAAGGTTTATGGTTTATGATTTAGGGGTTAGTGTTAATGGGTTGGAGTTTATGGTGTAGTTTAGGGTAATTGATTTATGTGATGAATTTCTATGGCTTAAGGTTTATGGTTAATGATTTAGGGATTAATGTTAATGGTTTAGGGTTTATAGTGTACTATAGGGCTTAAGGTCTATACTATATGTGATGATATTATTATTAATTTATTACTATAGTCTATATTGATACGTGAATACAAGTACAACGTCATATGTGTTACATGACTAATGATGATTGTTAGGGGTTATACTTATAGCCTATAGGTTTATGTGACTAGTTTAGGGTTTGTGGATGAGATTTAGGGTTTATCAGTTTATTATTCAATTAATTTCCTACAAATCTTCATTTAACCGAAATTAATATTTTTTTTATTTTTAATTTGTGCAATTTAAGTCAAATATTTTTAATATGATGATATTTTTTTTCATTTTAGTCCCTAAAAATTTATTTTTAACTAAAATTTACCAATTTTATTTCTAATTTTTATAATTTAGTCTAATAAAGTAAAGATTGTGTTATTTTGGTTTATTTTATTCCATAAAATGATACTTTTATCCCAAATTGACCCATATTTATTTCTATCTTTAGTAATTTAATCCAAACCCCATACTTTTTGTAATTTAGTCCAAACCATATAAATTATAAGTCCCTATAAAAATTCTAAAACTAAAGCTCGAATTTCAATTATGACCTAAATTGAGACTCGATTAAATTAAATTAAACCCTAAAAGTAAAAATTCAGGATTTAAATGAAAACCTTTTAAAGTCAGATAGATAAAAACTTGAATTTTCCCTAACTAAATCAACAGGCGGACTTTTCCCCTCCAAAATTGCAATTTACACATTTTATTTTAAATTAAGGGAAAATATACGGTGGAAACATTTTGTTTCCACGAGCGCTCTAATTTTAAGGGTTATGGATTTAGTTTAAGGTTTATAGTTTAGGGGTTTAGAATTTAGACTCTATGGTTAGAAATTAAGGTTTAGTGTTAGGGTTTAGGGTTTAAAGGTTAGGGTTTAGGTTTTAGGGTAATATAGTAGAGATTTAGATTTTCCCATAACCCCTAAATTCTAACCCTAGACTCTAAATTCAAATCACATTCCCTAAATTCTAAGCTCATAGACCTAAACCCCTAAACTATAAACCCTAAACTAAATTCCTAACCCCTATAATTAGGGTGCTTAAGGAAACAAAATATTTCTACTGCGAGTGCATGGTATAGTTACCCTTAAATTGAATAATTAATTTACTTTTTGCTGCCCACTTTTTAGGCTATAGACTAATTTCTCTTTAAGGCCTTACCGTTTAAACTTTTTATTTTAGTCCTAATTTAAGTTTTAATTTAATTCAATTTAGTCACAATTATATATATTTTTAAAACTGTAACATATATCGTCATCCTTAAGGAATATTTCGGTTCATATTAATCCTTAAAATTTATTTTTATCCGAAATTGACCCACAATTACCAGACCTGAAGTCTATTTGTACATGATAAGACCCGACTTGAAGTTCAACCGAAATCGATATTACCCAACTTGAATTTTATCCATCAACGATGTGACTCGACCTGGACGTGGCCGGACCTGAAGTCTATTCGAACCTGAATTAACCTATTAATTAACTAATTCAGACCCGAACTGTTTTGGCCTGAGCTGAGACTTACCCGACCTGAAATTAACCAGACCCGAACACGAACTCAACCTGATTCGAAATGAACATGACAATGATCGAAATCCGAGTCGACCTGGACCTGACCTAACTCGAGTCAAACCATTAAATTGACCTGACACAACCCGTATCTGATTTGACCTGACCTGACTGAAACCCGTTCGATTACCTGATTTCACATCCCTAATACCATGGCCTCGTATGCTTATCAAAGAACATTTTCCCTCTAAGCTCAATGTCAACAACAACAACGCAACAGTAGCAGCAACACCGACAAGCAACAATTTCGTATCGACCGACAACAACAATAACAAGAATGAAGGGATAATGTGGTGGGAGAATATATAGATGAATGAGGATGGGGTTGATGATCAACAGCCAGGTTCAGCCAATGATATCAATCTAAGTGCGTTGGGAAACCAATAAATGAATGAAGAATTGGGGGCGGTTGAGGAAGGTAATTATTGTAATTTAGATGAACTTTTTCTTGATGTAGAATTCTAGAATGTGTTCAACCCATAGCCAGAAATTTTAGTCCTAATACTTTTCAATTTTTAAAATTTTAGTCATGAACTGAATTTTAAAGTCAAATTCTGCATAGTGTTTCGGTGATCATTCAAAAAGCATGAGATTTTGCATGCTGAATAGATCACTATGTTCATAAATTCGAAATAATAAATTGTTGACTGAGTACTCTGAGCCTCATGAAACCAAAATTCCAAACGGTATACGTGAGATCAGAACATAACAATAATATCTGAGGTCCCGAATAAAATTGAGACTGAAACTACATGCAGACGTAAATTCAAAATGGAAGAAAAAATCAAAACAAAATCAGATTTTTAGAAGACACGTAAGCTCAGAAGTTATTAAACTTCTAACCAAACATGAACATCCAACTGTTTCATCTCAAAACACGTGAACGAACATTAAAAAAACAAGAGACAAATTTTATGACATCTTAATAATAGTCCATACCATGATTGAAAATCGAGAGCAGAAGTCTAATTCATTTTTTCCTCCTAAGCTAAATTTGTATAATAAAGAGAAGTTTCAATCTTCTTTATTACAAGATTAAAAAGTTCTTATCGAGTGAACCTTCGACTGCTTGAAGAGAAAATTTTTAAATATTGACAATTGATCGAATTATCAATAATTGATGTGTTACCACTTGAGTTAGAGCGGTACCACACCTGTAGAGTGGTGGCTATATCCAATAGGTTGGAGGTTCACCCATGTGAGCAAATGTTCACGCACACGGCTCTTAACAGGGTATGAAAGACAACCATGACATGAGGACAATATCAGTTATTGGGGTTGGGGTCTTTTATTAGTTGTCTCTCAAACGATACTTAAAAGACTTTTTTTAATGGAGTTAAAAGTTTCTCGAAAATAAAAATTAATTGTAAATAAAAGGAGTATAAGATTAAAAGACTTATTAAAAGTGCTTTTTTTCATATATATATATATATATATATATATATTCAGTGTATTTATATATATATTTGTGTTTGCCAACAATCATATGATATGTTTGTAATGGTAGGGACAGAACTATTAAAGCATTGGAAGGGTTATGGCCCCCAACTTTTTTTTGATGTAATTACTTTTTTAAGTCCGCAATATGACATGTACGTATTTCTTACATCGTACTTCAATGGTAAAAAAGTAAAAGTTAAGAACTTATCTAAGTGTATTAAAGTATAAAGGACTTATCCAAGTTAAGTGGTAGTTATGGGTTTGTTTTATAGATTTTATCATGTAGTATCTGATATTTTTCAGGTCGAAAAAGCTTTAATTTTTAATGGAATCAAATAGACTGAGAAATTATAAAGGCTCATCATGAAACGAATATATTGGTTTACTTGGTTCTAGTCACAACGTTATAATTTAAATTTTATTCAAAGAACTTAGCCTCTCATCGTATCGGTTGTTGGTGACATTTTTCTATTACATGTTCTTAGTATACGTCGGATTGAGTAATCAATTAAGAAGCATATCCGCAGAAATTGAAAGGTTTGGATTATAGTTGGAATGGTAGCTGCAGATTCAATCAATATTAGAAGAGAGCCGTCACTAGCTTTCTGCGGATACAAAATCATGCACGTCGCCATTGTGTTTTTTTTTTTCTTTTCGCAAAGCGAAGTTTATTGATAATAAGATTTTATACGACAGAAGTGGTCTGTATAAATAACTGGGTGGCATTTGAGGGTTAGGAAACATGCCCTAAAACAAGTGTTAAACAGCTACATTTACAACGAAAGTAGATCGTATGGAAGGGTCATCTTTTAGTGTTAAAAAAGGTGCATGGACTGAAGAAGAAGACACTCTTCTCAAGAAATGCATTGAGAAATATGGAGAAGGAAAATGGCATCAAGTTCCTTCCAGAGCAGGTAAAATGTTTCAGATTTTTTTTAAAGAAAAACAAAGAAAGAAAAGTTGATTTGATTTTGATGAGGATGATGAGGCAGACAAGTGTTAAAGTGCAGGGTTGAATCGTTGCCGGAAAAGCTGTAGACTGCGGTGGTTGAATTATCTGAACCCTAACATCAAGAGAGGAGCTTTCGCAGCCGATGAAGTTGACCTCATCATTCGCCTCCATAACCTCCTCGGTAACAGGTATGTGATTCATCCCTGGCAACCCAAGTCCTTCAATTGGAGGATATTAGTTCTTAAATATACTCGAATTCGTGATTTCTTAAATATTCTATACCAATAATTACGTCAATCGAATTTCTTTAAAGATTATTTTTTCCAACAAAAATATCAATCGCAGGTGGTCTTTGATTGCCGGAAGATTACCCGGAAGAACAGGAAACGATGTGAAAAACTACTGGAACACCCACTTGTTGAAGAAAAAGGTGGATCCTTCCTCCAACCCAAACCCTCGTCTAAATCCATCGAAACTCAATCCCACAGTTATCAGACCTCGCCCTCAGATCTTATCAAACAACAGTAGTTTCCCAGTAATCTTGGCCGAAAACAAGAAAAACAACACGGCAACAGCTGCAACACCAGCGAGCAACAGTATTTTAGCATCAGCTAACAGCTGCAACAGTAGTAGTTACTGTTTCCCTAATGAGAATGATGAGATCACGAGGTGGGAAAATCTAATGAAGAATGAGAATGAGGTTGATTCTCAATCTCAACAGCAGCAAAGTTTGATCTATAACATCAATATAAGTGTGTTTGGAGACCAGCCTATCATTGAGGAAATGGACTATTCATTCACCTCCAATTTCCAATTATTGGAGGTGGTTGAGGAAGACAATTATGGTAGTTTGGATGAGCTTTCTCTTGATGTGGACCTCTGGAATGTGTTTGAACAATAGCAAGAAATATAGTGTGTGTATGTATATATATATATAGAGTCAAGATCCACTTACACTACGTAAAACTCAACTAGTTTTACACTAATTCATGGCTATTAGATGAGTGAAATAGATATATGAGATTAACTATTTACTTTTTTTTCCACGTGATAATCTTTACATATCCTATTTCTAATCTCATTCATCTAATGATCATAGATTAGTGTAAAACTAGTTAAGTTTTACATAGTATAACTAGATCCCACATATATATATATAGGGATAGGATCCAGTTATATGGTGTAAAACTCATTTAGTTTTACACTAATCCATGACCATTGGATGAGTGAAATGGATGGATGAGATTAACAGTAGAAAATATGAAGATTATCACTTGGAAAAAAAAAGATAAGGAAATAATCTGAGACATTTATTACCTTCATCTAACGGTCTAAAAACTGTGTAAAAGTAATTGAGTTTTACACTGTGTAAGTAAATCCTAACCCGTACTTTTGTTTCTTTGTAGTTCATTAGGTGGTTGTTCGTTGTCTTTAATGTGATGATAACAGACAAGTGATATGTTTTACTCTACCAAAAAAATAAAATAAAAATGATTGATGTGCTTTTTTCTTTATTGTATGTTTCACGGAATAGAAATTATCTATCATTTTTAGTGTTTTTATGTATGTTCCAATATTAAAAAATTATGTTTAAGGTTTAGAGTTGGAGTTTAGGGTTAAAGTTAGAATTTAGAGTATATAATTTAATTTTTTAAGGTATAGAGTTTAAGATCAAAATGTATAATTTAATTTTTTGGTATTGAGAAATATAAAGAAACACTAAAATATAAATTTTATTGTTTCAAGCATGTTTAAATTTAAATTATGTCGTGAATAAAATAAAGAAGAACAAAGAACAAGAATAATAGAATAAAGAGAGAGACTTGTATTATATTCTCAATATAGGGCTGTGTACAATGCTTTCTCCAAACTCTATATTTATAGACATAAGATGGAAACCCTAGTTCCAATGGGTATTAAACCCTAAGAATAAAGTACATTAAAGTCTCATTTAATATATGCATATCCACCATAAATAAAGATATTCATAACGCTCCCCCTTGGATATCCATGAAGATAATGTGCATTGTTAAAACCTTATTAAGATTAAAAAAATTCTGTGGGAAACAAATTTCTTAGTGAAGGAAAAAGAGTACACACATATTTGATACGCATAACATGTTGCCTCATTAAAATCCATACTAGGAAAACCAATTGGGACAAAGCCTCGGTTAAGAAAAAAAGAGTACAACACGTATTTGTTCTCCTTCATGAAAACATCACATAAGATCTTAGAATCTTCATAATTCAATCTTGAATATTCTCTTCAAATGTTGAAGTAGACTATGCATTGGTGAATAGATCTTTCAAATTATTGCTTGAAAGGATTCATCGAACACTATTCTTCTGAAGATCATAATGGACCAAACTTTGAAGAAATATGTTTCGTTTTTGTCACATTTGGTGTATCCACCTTTTGATTGAGATATAAATTTTGCATTATCTCTACACAAGATAGCTTAGCTTGCATCTTATCTTGTGAAAGCAATTCACATATCTTCAGGATATGTTTAGCCAAACACATATTTTGGCTTTGCCTCGTGCATAGCAATTATTTACATGATTTGAAGAGGCATCGAGTTTTGAAGATCTAAAGGTAGTCTCGTAGCACTTAGATAATACTTCTAGACCAACTAAGATCTGATGCATAGCAATTGTTTTTCAACTTTGCCTCGTGCTCAACGGATGTGTGTTATGCACATAAAGTTTGGATGAGGAAGACAATTATGGTAGAGGAAATGGACTATTCATTGAAGAAATGGACTATTATGGTAGTTTGGATGAGCTTTCTCTTGATGTGGACCTCTAGAATGTGTTTGAACAATCACAAGAAATATAGTGTGTGTGTATATATATAGGGTTATGATCCACTTACACTATGTAAAACTCAACTAGTTTTACACTATTTCATGGCCATTAGATGAGTGAAATGGATGTATGAGATTAACTCCTTATTTTTTTTGCAAGTGATAATCTTCACATATCCTACTTCTAATCTCATCTATCTATTTCACTCATCCAATAGTATAACAGGATCCTATCTATCTATCTATGCATGCATCGCTCGCTCGCTCGCTCGCTGCGTGCTCGCATGCGTGCGCTCGCTCGCTCGCGTGCGCTCGCGTGCTCGCGCTGCGCTCGCTCGCTCGCTCGCTCGCTCGCTCGCTCGCTCGCTCGCTCGCTCGCTCGCTGCGCTCGCTCGCTCGCTCGCTCGCGTGCGCTCGCTCGCTCGCTCGCGTGCGTGCTCGCTCGCTCGCGTGCGCTCGCGTCGCTCGCTGCGTGTGCTCGCGTGCTCGCGTGCGTGCGTGCGCTCGCGTGCGCTCGCTCGCGTGCGTGCGTGCGTGCGTGCGTGCGTGCGTGCGTCGTGCGTGCTCGCTGCGCTCGCTCGCTGCGTGCGTGCGTGCGTGCGTGCGTGCGTGCGTGCGTGCGTGCGTGCGTGCGTGCGTGCGTGCGTGCGTGCGTGCGTGCGTGCGTGCGTGCGTGCGTGCGCCGTGCGTGCGTGCCTGCCTGCCGTCGCGTGCGTGCGTGCTCGCGTGCGTATCTATCTATCTATCTATCTATCTATCTATCTATCTATCTATCTATCTATCTATCTATCTATCTATCTATCTATCTATCTATCTATCTATCTATCTATCTATCTATCTATCTATCTATCTATCTATCTATCTATCTATCTATCTATCTATCTATCTATCTATCTATCTATCTATCTATCTATCTATCTATCTATCTATCTATCTATCTATCATTTTTAGTGTTTTTATATATATTCCAATATTAAAAATTAGGTTTAAAGTTTAGAGTTGGAGTTTATGCTTAAAATTAGAGTTTAGAGTATATAATTTAATTTTTTAAGGTATAGAGTTTGAGATCAAAATGTATAATTTAATTTTGTCATATTTGATGTATCCACCTTTTGATTGAGATATAAATTTTGCATTATCTCTACACAAGATAGCTTGCATCTTATCCTATGAAAGCAATTCACATATCTTCAGGATATGTTTAGCCAAACATATATTTTGGCTTTGCCTCGTGCATAGCAATTATTTTCATGATTTGAAGAGGCATCAAGTTTTGAAAGATCTAAAGGTAGTCTCGTAGCACTTAGATAGTACTTCTAGACCAACTAAGATATGATGCATAGCAATTGTTTTTTAGCTTGGCCTCGTGCTCAACAGATGTGTATTATGCATGTAAAGTTTCTTTAAACATTTTTCTATGTATGTCGATTGATGCACAAAGATTTTATTGTAAGGGCGATCTCTTCATGGGTTTAATACATAAATCGGAGGTAAATCTCTTAATAAAAATGATCGGGGAAATTGAATCATTCCTACGACCTTTCGTTAATAAGTATTCACTGAGGCGATTACACAATATGTGCCCAAATTGTTTAATACATAAATAGATAAGTTCAATTTGATTGAATAATGTTCTCGAGAACTTGAATTAATTGCTTCTGCAGTCTAGATTGTCACACCCTGAATATTATATGTACATGCAAAAAAAGTTGAAATTGAATTGAAATAAAAGAGATATGCTGCCAAGGAGTTTTGAACTCGTGCCCCTTGGCATAAGGTGCAACAGCTTTAGCCATCAAGTCTAAGGAAAATTTTTGATAAAAGCATGCCTTAATTATTTTTGATCTAGTCTGTAGTAAAAAAAAGCCTATTATACCCCCGATAATTAATGCTACATTGTTTTGGGTTCCCTTATCGGGTTTCAAAAACATTTGAGAATCTAGAGAGTTCTCTTGCTCCCCAAACCTCTACGTCATCTCTGATCTCAGCCACCATCGCGTCTTGACTGTCACCACCGGTGCTGTTGTGTTCTCCTCTTCACCCTGACCACGACCCTGAGCTCTACGCGCCGTCGTTCTTTGTCATCCATTGTGGAGATTGGTTGAAGATTCGTCAAGACCCAAGCCACTTCATCTCATTTTTCTGATTAAGCTCTGACGAAGCCTCATCGTTGTCCATCCACGACACGACCACCATCGGTGCAATACCCATCGTCCCGCAAGCTCAACCCAACCCTCCACTCACCGTAACCCCTCATTGTTTGCCATAAAATTCTGTCAGTAGGTTCATCGAGAACCAAGAGTTTGTTCACTGTTATTGTGTCGTTTTGCCATCAACCACCGTCCGTGGCCAACACCGCCATGTCATCGAGTTCCCCGAGCACTCATGAACTAAACGATGCCCTCAGTCCGTCGAAACGACGCCATAATCATTCCCCTCACTGTGAATCTGTTGTATTTTTGGGCTGGAAAAAAGTACATCTCATGTCACCGATGTCGTCGCCGGAGTCTGTCGCCGTTGCCTGAATTGGTCACTGCCGCCATTAAGATTTGGGTTAGGTATTCACATATCTTGGTATTCAAGATGTTAAGGACGTCAAATTTGGGTTTGAGAGTGTTCGAATGTCATTTCAAGGGTCAACTAATATAACAAGGATTCAAGGTAATACATTACTACCTCTTGTATGCTTTATGAAACATATTTGTATCCGGTAAATGCTTGCATAATTATGTTTAAGCATATGATTAATTCTGTTAATGTTTAATCGTTTATGGAAAAAAGATAGTAAACCAGTTAAGACTAAAATGCTCGGTTAGGAAGATGGGTGACCTGTAAGAACTTCTGAGCTCCAAGAATGATTGATATGAATGTTATACCTTAAATCTAGTTATGCTTGTTAATGATTTAATTTCTGAAATGCTAAGTTAAGAAATGACAAAAATACCCTTGAGGGGTAAGAATGACTAAAATACCCATGACAATAAAAGTGATATGGGAATCTACACTTGATCTGGTAAAATGACTGATTCATCTAAAAACCTCAATTTACTTGGAAAAATACGATAACAAGATTTATACCTCCGAAAATGTAAAATAATTAGATTCTTCCTGAATTTAGAATAAGTCTCTAAGGAAAATTTTTGGGAGTTCTCCGTAAGTCTGAATAAAATAAATGACAGAAAAGACTGAATTGATTAAAAATGATGGATATACCCTTGAGATCTTAAGTGAATAAATAGTTGGAAGGACAGAAAGTATCAGAATAATTGAAACATATTTGGGCACCGAAGTGTCTGAAAATACTCTTGAATACTAAAATGACTAAAATACCTCTAAGACTTGGAATAAGAAATACCAATAAGGCCAAAAAAATGTAGTGGCTCTGAAAGTGGTGATACATGACCCATATTCATTGGTCGTTGCTGATACTAAAGTAATATTGGATGAGTACTATATGAAGGCATGTTCGATTTAATTGGAGAAAGTACATTATTAATTATAAGAGTAATAACCTGATTCTTCTAAAAGGTACATTCGGTGCGAAGGATTGAGTTCGTGTGAAATGCACATGTTTGAATACTTGGTAAGTACCATGATATTGGGGGCTGTTCAGTTCTATTGGACTTGGAGGATGGATAAGCCGTTGGAAGTCTTGGGTACTACAATTCACTGTGCTACTCTTATGGGGCTAAATTATGATATTACCCTCAAAAGTTAAAATAACCAAATTGTTCTTTTGAGCAAAATTGACTGGAATTCTCCTGATATATCTGGAATCTTGATTGATCCTAACCTACCTAAATTCCTAAAATCTATCATGATATATATATGAATTCTTGTATAATCTTGATATACCAGAAATTTTGAATGATCTTAAGGTATAATTCTTGAATACCTGATGAAGTTGATATCTATCGAATTCTATCAAATAAGGTTTTTGATTCTGAAATTAGTCTAGAATGGATTATAGTTTAGTGTCTCCTTTCTCTGACTATCAAAGACCTCCGAGTTATAATTTGGACCATCTAGTGTGTACCGTGTATACATGACTAACCTCCCTGATCAGAAATAAAGTCTATCAATTTTGATCCCAAGTGATCATGTTATCTGAAGTAAAAACACAACCTTTGGTTATGGATATCTGATATGATTATATCCGAGTCATGGGTCTTGATACTCCGATTCTACTAATTAAGCATCGGTCTGTACTTTAATTCATGACATACTGTTACTAATTTCTGTTATAACGATTATTTCTTGAGACTATTTTACTGGGGTACCTCTAGGATAACATGAGAAGTTTTTGATAAGCATATGTGCACACACGCCTTCTGTTAGGCATTCTGTTTGGCTCTTACGGGTTCTGTTAGGCTTCTACGCCTTTTGGGACCTAAGGTAACCCCTTAGGTCGGTACCTACGCCCATTGGGCCTGGGTTAATGCTTGTATAGATGCAGTTCTGGGGAACTGCATACTGGAGTTTGGTTGGAGGGTAGTTAGGCTGATACCAAAATTTTCATGTCTCCTCCTTTGCCTCTATCAAATTTTTTTAGTTGTCTGAAACTTTCTATCTTTCTCGATCTGTGACTGTTGGGACACACCTAACCCTCTATCTCAATTCCTGTAAAATATCTCTCCTTTCTGATTCTTCTAGATGGTAGAATGCCCGACTGATATTCAGAAGTTCAAGTATTAAACAACCATGTTGTCTCTAAGTATGACGTTATACACGATTCTACACTGTAATGGGAACCTATTGATGCCATGATCTTTATGTATGTTCTATGCTTTACCTTATACCTGCATGTGCTTACAACATCATTTGATAATTCTGTATTACTGAGCTCTTCCAAGCTCACGTTCTTTTTACCATTGCAAGTTAAAAGAGATTTATCATGGTATAGTTACTGACATCAGTGTTTGGAGTTCCCTCGACGTTGCTGGCGGAGCACGATACTAGTACAGTTAGTGGGCATGTATGTCGTGTATTGTTTTATGTCAGAGTTTGTAATATGTTTTCTAAGTTTCTGTTATATGTTTAGGTGATTTCCTAAAATTCTATTCTAACTAGAATTTTGTTTTTCAGTTTTAATGTGGTTAAAGGAAAATATTTTATGTGGGTTTTTACTGTGGGTCGCGATGTGACCTCCTAGATTTAGGTGTGTCGATTAGTCAGGTTTAAGGGGTTACATTCCTGAACTTTTATGTAAACTTTATTATCAAGAGACTCATAAAAATAGGATATAACAACATCTTTTAGGCGGAAACTAAGTCTTTTATTGTCAGACTAATAAAAAATCTAAAAGTGGTTGCATCCACCACCGATGCGTATGTTTCCTCACAATCGATTCTAGGTCTTTGTGAGAATCCTTGTGTAATCAAATGATCTTTATATCTTATGATTTCCCTTTTTCATTTCTCTTTCTCACAAAGACAAATTTATATCCATTGGCTTTACACATTCCAATGTATGGACTATAGGCCCAAATACTTCTCTTTTCGTAAGAGATTTTAGTTTCGCCTCAATTGCCTCCTTCCATTTTGGCCAATCATTTCTTTGTTTACATTGTCCAATTGGCAATGGTTAATGATCCACATCATCATCAAAAATCTCTTGTGCTATATTGCATGCAAATGTATTATCGACGTTGATTTGATTTCGGTTCCACTTATTACCAAACATGACATAATTTATTGAGATTTCTTTATTATCAGGTACATGAGTCATGTCTAATGTCTCTGTTGGAGACCATTTAATCTCTTCTTGAGATTTTCATAATTCATTGATTCCTTGATCGGACCATCATAAGATATAGCTCATTTTCTTTTTCGAGAATTTTTATCTTTGGAACCTACTTGTCTACCACGTTTCTGGCGTGAGTTAGGCTCATTAGCAACTAGAGTTTTTCTTTCCAAGGACATCAATTTTAATCAGAGCATTCATAGTTGGTATATTTGACTTAGTCACTCTTTTAGGGTCAACAAATTCATCTAGCAATTGATTTGCTAAGTTTTGTAAATGAATTATCCTTTGAACTTCTAGTTCACATTTGTTGAGTATGTGGATCAAAATGAGAGAATGATAATTCATTTCAACTTATTTCTTTTCTGAGCTATTTATTTTCTTCCCCTAATGTTGGGAAACTAACTCATTAAAATGATAGTCAGCAAATTGAACTGTAAATAAATTCCCCATCAAAAGTTTGAGATATTTAATTATTAAAAGGGATTCGAATTCAACATATATTCCCAACCTCTTTTGAGGACTTATATTTGTGCTTTGTGGTGGAACAATTAGAACATATACCACATACCCAAAAAGTCTAAGATGTGAAATATTTGGTTCCTAACCAAAAACCATTTGTATTGGGGAAAACTCATGATAATTTATTGGCCTGTTGCGAATTAATGATACTGCATGTAAAATGGCATGTTACCACCATTATCAAGACAAATGGTCTTTATAAGGTAATCTGGAAAATATGCTTGTAATTTTATCAACTGAGTAAGTAACCTCACAAACGCCAAGTTGCGGGTGGATAACAAGGATACATATGACCATCTACTCGATGCATTGATTAAAATCATAAATTATCTAGATGGTCTGTAAGAAGGATGTATGGGTCCATATATATCACCTTCTATCCGTTCCAGATTAATAGATTCACAATCTATCTTAGCTGGTAATGGTTGAATAATTAGTTTGCCTTGAGACCAAGCATCGTATAAAAATATTATTTTGAAAAATCTGTCAGTTCTTCAATCAATGACCACATGAAGTGTCAATAAATTTTTGCATCATAATTGAACTAGGATGGTCTAACCCGTCATGCCAAATAATAAAGTTATTAGTAAACTTCTGGTTTACAATAGCATGAACTTCAATTTGTACTAATTCTTGTGTAGTACAACCCTGATGACAGTGCGTGTAATTTTGTCAAGAATTTTCTTATTGCCTTGGGTTATACTTGTAATATAGAGATAGTTAGCACCCCTTGATTAATAGTCTCAATATGATATTCATTTACGTGAATATCTTTAAAATTCAATAAGTCTTTTTGTGACTTTGGCGAGGATAACACATTGTGAATATGGAATTGAGTTTCATTTGGAGGTAACATATTTGTTGTTCTAGAGCCTTCTATGATATTAGTACTTTCGGTTATAGTACTCGTATTATTCCCTTGTATTTTTAAATGAGAAAAATATTTCTTATGCTTAAGTACTTTGAGATATAGTACTCATATTTTCCCCTTGCATTTAAATGGGAAAAATATTTCTTATGCTTAAGTATAGTTTGAGTACTTGCACTGTCTACTAAGCATAAATCGCCACAATTCATTGCAAATTTTATTCCAAAAGTAATCATATTCTTCAAAAGATAATAAATAAATTTTTAAAAAATATTTAAATATATATATAATATAAAACATAAATAAATAATATGTAAAACAAATTAGCATGAATTAAAATAAAATAAAAGATCAATTATTCCCTTTAGAGGTTATAAGGAAATAAAATAAAAAGGCGAATTATTCCCTTCATAGATTTTGAGGAAATCAACAATATCCAAATGAATTGGACCAACAACGCCATAATTATTTTCCCCATAAACAAAATTTGTTTATATTTTCTTTCCTTTATCATTCATAATTGTGGATAAAAGTCCACAATGCTTCGACGTTTGACAAGTACGAGACCAATGGTTTGTACCATTGCATTGATAACATTAAGATTTTAATATGATCTCTATCACTCTTGTCATCCTCTTAATCTCACTTCTGGTGGGTATAAGGATCCTTAAAATGATCATCTTATCTATGTCTATTTTTATGGCCTCAATTGCGGCTACAATTGCTAATGTGACATTTATTCTTTCTACTATAAAATGTCGCATTCACTTCAAGGAATGAAGTGGAGTCAGTAGGTCTTTAAAATCTTTTTCACGATATTGTGTTTGTAGGACAACATTGTTTGCGTGAAAAGTGGAGTATGTTTTTCTAAATATCCTCATTGATGATACTCTGACCACAAATTTTCAATTTAATTTGAAATATTCACATAACTGAATTTTATTCACTAACCATATAGCGCATTATCATGTTTGCATTCACTTCAGGGAATGAAACAAATTCAATAATTGCATGGAATAAACATCATGTTTGCATTCACTTCAGGGAATGCCTCCCATAAAAATTCTTGGATCAAGACAAATTTTTGTAACTTGAACTTGGGAGAAGTCTATAGTCGAGTTTTTCGACACAGAAGAATTATTGCTTTCAAGCAAATAAAGACTTTATAACAGTCATACTATTAAAGAATAATTGATCAACCAATATATATAATACTTGCTAGACTTAAAAATCAAGACGCCAAATAAAAAACTTATAGGTATTGAATTTGTCTTCAATCTTTTTCTTTTGAATGAGGTTTTCAATCCAATAAAGAGCCGCACTGGAACCTTGTTCATCCTCGATGAACCATGAAACAATCACACCTTTTCAACATGATGTTATATGACCCTTAAAAATCAAAATGCCAAATTCAGAAAAATAATAATAAAAACTAAACTCAAATATATATTTATATATAAAAAACAAAAGTAAATGGAAAAAAATTGTTGAGGTTCATATAGCCTGGGGAATTCGGAAAATATCATTGTTAAGTGACATATCCAATGCACCGCTTTCTTCACTTTCCTTAAAGTAGCGATTGGTCATTCTATCACCATAATTTTCAAACTAAGTTGATCTCGTAGGTTTCTTTAAAGGCTCGAGATTTTTCCTGGAGTTATATATATAAACTCGGTGCAACAAAATGTCATTGAATATTAGAATGAAATAATAATAAAAATAGATCAAAATACACTAAGCTTGATATAAGAGTGATTAACCAATCACTATATCGATATATAAATAAGAAAACATACCAGACTTTCTATGTTAAGTTGAATATATGGTAGATGTAGTCACCAATATCTTGTTGAAATATTTTTGGGAATTGCCGATAAGAACCACAGTTATTGAGCGAGATCGTGTTGATAACGTGTTGTGAATAAAATAAAGAATAACAAAGAACAAGAATAAAAGAACAAAGATGAGAGACAAAGAGAGAGACTTGTATTATATTCTCAATGTAGTGTTGTTGTTACCTCCTCAAAAGTATTATTTTTCATGCCTATTTTGATATGCTTTTGCTTGTTTTCAAGTACATTTAGTTGCATTAGTTTGTTAGAATCATGTATTTACATAAAAAAGTTAGTAGGCTGCCTATGCCAGTGTCATGGGTTGTTTTTAGTGGCCTTTGCGTAGGATGGCAGGTGGAATAGCAGGAGGAATGAACGTAGGATGTAGGGATGCAGTTAGGAATACCAAGGTGAATGCTAGATGTTGCAGGCACGAAAGAACCAGATGAGTGCCAAGCATTTGTTGGCAGAGAGGTATGCCAACGACCATGCCAAGAAGAGATGAACCCCTGAAAAATAGGAAAGTATCAGGCTCCTAAAAGATTGCAATTGGATCAACTTCCAAAAAAATAACGGATAAAGTGATGCCAAGTAATGTTGGCAAAGTTATGCCAAGCTCATGTGCCAGGATGGCCATGGCATTATGACGTCGGCCCTAGCCTGATAAGTTATCACACCGAGCTGATAAGATATCAAAATGATCAGATAGAGCTCTACCTATTATCTCTTGATCATTTCAAATTCAAAGGCTTATCTCATATTTTCCCCTACACGCCTATATAAAGAACAACCGATCAAGCATTTAGGAGAAGGAAAAGAAAAAAAAAAGAAAAGAATCGAAAGAGGAGATGAGAGGTGGTCGGAGCGAGGTGTTGGACCAGCGAGTGACAGTCAGTGCAACCGAGGAAGGGTGGTTCGACTTCTTGGCTGAGAGCCTGGCGTGGAGGGCTGCATCGAGAGACCCCTATGTTATTCCCTTGGCAGATGTTGTTTTTCTTTAGTTTTTATTATTATGGTGATGTTAAAAACGTTTGTTGGTTTGTTGGTTAACCCCCACACCATGAACTAATTTAATAGTTGGTGGGGGGATATTTTGGTTTTAAACATTGGCTTTTATGCCTTAGTCCCTTTATAATAATTTTTCTTTTGGAAAAGTTTATCTGTTTTGCATACTTTAATTTTTCCTAAGTACTGTGCCAAAGCGAGAGCTGGCACAATTCGCTTATTGCCTTCCAATATCTTAACAGACTTGTGTTGGCAACGATCAAGTTGTTGAACACTTGAGAGAGAAGCTTCGAGAGAAGCCTTTCAAGGAGATGAACGTACTTCAGAAGTGAAATCTACCCCCACGGAGTATAGATTGGTTTTTAAAACAAATTGGTTTAAGGAAAACATACACTATAATGATATAAGGGGTTTTTACTTGGCCAGTTTAGGGCAATGACCATCGAGAGAGGCTTTTCTATTTTTGAATATGCTAGGAAACCAATGCCAAGACAATTTTGTCAATAAAGGCTGGCATGAGCCATGTTTTAACCAGGCATTCCCTGCCAACAATCATCATTCATTTGAAAACACCTTTCTAGCCAACACTTCACTTCACTTCACTTCACTTTGGTTTTATTTTATTTTATTTTCTCAGTTTTAAAATCAACTCTTTTAAACTACAATATTTTCTTCCAAAACAAGTAACAAACTAAACAATCGAATTCCAAGTCAATCTCTGTGGGATCGATACTCAGCTTACCAAGCTGTATTACTTTTCGACCGTGTATACTTGCACGCAAAAGACTCTTGGCACAGTTTATCTTGCCCAAATACATACCATTTATACCTTTTGCCAACATTCGTTTTACACATCTCCTTGAGAGTTAACAAGTTTTTGGTGCCGTTGCCGGAGATTGCAACGAATTTGATCATTTTTAAATTTTTACTTGTTTTTTTTTGTTTTCATTTTATCTTTTTTTTTCATTGGTGTATGACCAGAAACCACCTAGTGGTGGACGAGTGGCCATACGATCCGGAAATTGAGAGAACCTTGCAGAGGTTAAAGAGGCAATACCGAGAAATGAATCAAGGCAATAAGAGGAATGGAGTGGTGAATAATGATCCACCCATTAACGATCAACCTAATAACAATGCACCACCACCTCGTAATGTCCCAAATATGGTTGAAGAAGAAGAGAGGCCAATCCGAGAACATTCAGCACCTAACATTGCAAATCTCATGTCAGGACTTATTGGCCCTGATGCCGATAAGCCTAACTTTGTACTTAGACCCGTAATGATCCAAACTCTTTTGAATGTAGGTCAATTCGATGGAGCACTTACTGGAGACCCGAGACAACATCTCAAACAATTCATTGAGATATGCCAACTATTTCAACAAACTGGAGTATCTGGAGATACTGTGAAGTTAAAATTGTTTACTTTTTTCCTTGAGAGACAGAGCCAAGGCATGGCTCAATTCTTTGCCACCAGGATCAGTTACTTCTTGAGCAGACCTTTGCCAGAAGTTCCTGACGCGGTTTCAGCCACCAACACTCACTGCCAAGTTACGTTGTGAAATCATTACATTTAAACAGGACGATGATGAAACTCTTTATGAAGCCTAGGAAAGATTTAAAAATTTGTTGAGAAGGTGTCCAATGCATGGGTTCCCAAATTGGACCCATATACAAACCTTCTACAACGGATTGAATGCACAAACAAAGAATGTTGTGGATGCTTTAGCAGCCGGATCGTTGCTTGATAAGAAGTACACTGAGGCTGTTGATACCCTTGAGAGAATTTCGATCAATGACTTCGAGTATCCTGTTGCTAGACTTGGGACAGAAACTAAAGCCAGTGGGAAATTGAAAGTTGATGAAATCACGCCCATTCATGCCAATATTTCCAACCTCACTAGCATGATGAGAACGTTGCAAAAGAACAATGAGGCCCAAGAAGTCAAAGCACTGGATCCATTTTGTACCATTTGTGGAGAAAACCACCATGTGGATGAATGCTCTATTAATCCTGATTCGGTAAATTTTGTTGGGAATGTTGGTCGTTTTTATAATGCTAATACCTATAATACAGGTTGGAGACAACACCCTAACTTAGCTTGGGGAAATCAAGGAGGCAATCACTACAATGCCCCGCGCCAAAACATCCAACGAAAGAACAACAATGCCATGGCAACATTTTATCAAAATACCATGCCACAGAAAGCTCAGAACAATTTCCAGCAAGGGCAAGGAAGCAACCAAGGAGGAGATCTTACACAATATATGGAGCGAAATGATGTAACAGTCCAATATATCAGTAAGAAACTTGGAAATACAAATTGGGCAGATTACTAATGCACTTAGCAATCGACCCCAAGGTACTTTGCCAAGTGACACTGAATGTATTACCCCATAATATAGTCTAGAAGTATGTTTTAATTTGGTCATAGCTTAATTTTATTAAAAGACATTTTAAATTGAACAATTAGGAGTTTTATGACCAAATTGGATGTATGAAATATTTAGTGTCCAAATTGAGAGGACCAAAGCCGAAACAATTCAATAGATAAGGCTTGCATGCTAAACTTTCATAACCCCTAAAGACATGTACACATGCCGTATAGATGAAAAATATGTGGAAGGGGGGAAGAGCTTTTCGGCCAAATGGGACAAAGGAAGAGTTATCTTCCTCCTTGGTGTATACCGAGCTCTTGAAAGGGAGTGAGAAAGTGAAAAATCCTTGGAATTGATTAGGTTAAGCTTGTGGGTTTAACCTTGGTGATTTTAGTCGAATTGATTCAAGAGGAAGGTGATGTTCTCTTCGTTTTTACTTTCTCAAGCTGATTGTTGAAGTGTTCTTTGAGTCTTGTGGTTATATAAATTTTTGTTGGGATGAATTCCTTCTTATCCAAAGTAGTGTCACATGGTTGGATGGTTGAATTACTTGGAATTGAGTCATATGATAGATTGATTATATGCATATATTCGATTGATGCACAAGCTTGGTCATTGCTGAACAAAATTGGAATGTAAACTCACATTGTGAATTTGTCTTTGCTCAATCGAACATATGTTCAATTTGCCTCAATGAATATGTAAATTATTTGTTTAATTGGTAGTTAGTTGGTGTAAACATTATAATGCCCTGTTTTAGGAAGGAATAAGCAGCCCCTAAATGAATGTTTACATGAATGTATGAGTATATATATACGTAATTTGGGATCGTAATGCATGATAAAGAATGTTGGTAGACTGCCTTGTACATTTATATATGTGAATACATGAATTATGGACTGTTCTGCATGTATATAAAAGCAATTGGGACTGTTTTACAAACACTTAGAAACTGTTTTGATCACCTATAGTTTATAAGTGAAATTGAACTGTCTTGAATATATTTAAACACAAGCTGAGTTGTTTTGAATAATTAAAACATGGGTTTGGTTGTAAGTATTCAAGAGCTAACTTTGAATTCTAATTGGAATATTTTGAGCATGTATATATACATGTATAAATAGTTTACTGTTGTGAAAACAAATAAACTTATAAAGGAGACTGTTTTGTTGCTAAAAGAGACCACTCTTGATGGTAATTAAAACACTTATGGATTGCTTTGTAGAGTTCAATTAAGGCTTGTTAAGTTTGTGAAATGTCTTAAACATGACTTAGGGATGGATTTTATCATGGAATTGAGTTGTAAAGAAATTGCCCTGCTTTGTACCTTGAAAACAGTTTTAAAGTCTTCATTAGCTGTGACTTTGAAAATTTGCTATAATTTTTATTGGTGAAATTAGAACCTATAATTTATATGGTTGAAAATCTTGTCATGTCTAGTTTCATTTAAAACAAGTGAAACTGAATTTCGAGTTCTATAACAGCCTGTAGAGACAATTGTTCAAAGATAGTATAATCTGCCTGGTGGCAGAATTAGGGGTATATTTAGATTAAAAACTGTATTAATTCATAAGGTGTAAAAATGCAAGTCCTATATGGTTAGAAAACTAGTTGAGTCAGCTTTCCAACGGTTTAAATGGTTCGAAATTTCGATGTACGGAATAGAAGTAATGAATTTTTAATCGAATAGTGCACAGTCTGCCCGGCAGCAGCTCAATAGGTGATTTAGAATATCATTGAAAGCTAAAGGAGTGTATATTAAATCAATGGACTGTTTTGATCACACGAAAATAATTACATGAATTCTTGGACTGTTTGAGTATGAATAAATAAGGATATATGTGATTTGGGATTTGTTTTACAAAGAAATGAAGATCGTTTTAATGCCTTAATGGACTGTTTAAGTTGAGCATGTGTATAAAAATGAAATTTGTCCTGTTTGTGTATATAAGCATGTGTAATGGATTATTTTGGAGACTATATGAGTGATTATATGTATTTGGGGCTGTTCTGCTTGAGAATAAATGAATTAAGGACTGTTATAACTTATTAAGTATGTATATAAGAATAATGGATTATTTTAAGTATCTACATGAATGCATGTGAAACCAGGGTTGTTCGATTGTATTGAAACACATGTATGGATTGTTTTAACATGAAATTATGTATGTATGCTTAAGCTGTCCAGATTCAAATGAAATTGTTAATGTATGGGCTGTTTTGATGCTAAATTGTGTACACGGGCTTGAGTTAGACTATTGAATATATGAAATTTGGTTTTAATACCGTGTTAAATTGTTTGAGGTTCCCTGGTAATTAATGAAGCTAGGAAGTGAACTTGAGTAAGAGAAAGACAAGAGTTGTGGGAAGCTAAGAGAATTTGTGTAATTCAGGTATTCCATAACTTTGGAATAACCAGGTGAGTGTAGTCACATGAGGGGTAACGCGGAGTTATCCCGATGTTTGAATTGTTAAGATTATGTATTGATTGATTATGGATGATTTGCATTATACATATACATATTGTGTAAAAAGGCTAAAGTAGAGCTAAACGAGAATGAGTGTGCATTCATAGCATGGCATTCATGTTGAGTATTTGATGATGTGCAATTCTTATGTTAAATACCTTACTATGCTTGGATGACTGATTGTGGAATGACTTTGAGATTGAGATGAATAAGTAATTGTTAATATGCTTGAGATTGCTTACTGACCAACAAAATAGTAATAAGACCCTTTTTAAAGATTGAAAGCTAATGTTAAATACCTTGAATCTTAAAAGCTTAAGAAGCAAGAAAGCTTAACTTATGCAATAAGCTATTGAAAGAATGCAACAAGTAAGATTACTTGTCTGATAAGATACACTCCAACTTCCTGTTATAAAATAAGATACTAAGTTGCTTGGTCAATGGAAGTCCTTGGACACTCTTATATAATAGTTGGTCTTCTGGGAATACGGTCTATAAGTGATGATTTGGGGGACGCCTCATTTACATATATATATATGTTTTGTTTCCGATTTTAGACATTGCTAGGTGCTTTGGACTAATTATCGTCTGGACCTATTGGTCAAGCTCAGACCAACATTATTTGTGATTAAATATGTGATCCAAGGCAAACAAGTAAAAGACGTGAACCTAATGAGAAATCAAATAAGAATTCAGAAAAGACATTGAATAGTATTCTGAAAAGCCACGAAGGCCCTGCTAAGCTATGTACATTTTGAAAAGCCCGAAAGCCCTATTAATCCCTGAAAGATCTGAAAGTTCTGAATAGCTCTGTCAACTCTAAAAGCTCTGACAATGTTGATAAAGAATTGAAAACCACTGCTTAATTGCTAAGTCTCTTGGAGGCTTCAATATGTCAAGTTGATCATTGATAAGATCAATTTATGGTATAATGAAGTCAGGATAAGCTATCGTACATTATAAAGTCAATAAGTTAAATTAAGATATAAATAACAATTTTTATTATATGATTGTGTATCTGGATGGGGGATACTTTAATAGATCACATATGATATGTTTCATTATTCGATGTTCTACCTTACTTAGGCTATATAAGCCTAATGCATTCCATTTCATACATTGCAGGTTAATCAAGTTTGCTTGTCTCTATTGTGGTTGAGAAATTTTGAGTCTTGATTCGTAGTTCCTGTAGAGCTTGAAACTATCTTAGATAGTTTACTCCTAGGATGGTGGCACATTACTTGATTATTATATGAAGTGTATCTCATGTATTGTAAGATCTTTCTAATGCTTGATATTAGAATGTAAGTAAAATTGTAATTATGTCATTTCGAATGAATATTTGGAGAACAAATTATGTGTGTATGGTAATCGACTCATGAGTCTTAGCTAAGCTTGATATTATGTTGGAATGGATCCTTAGCCAATGGGATGTTTTAGTGAAACATTGTATAATTATTTGTAGATCAATCAAACTATAAATGAACAGCCATGTATTATACAGATGGTGGTGAATTGATGCTATAAGTGTGGCTGGAACCATTAATATGTTAAAGAATAGAAATCTTATTTGAATAATGAGTTAGGGATGGATATGAACTGGAATGAATTTTGATAATTAAGTGGTGTTTGTAAATAGCTATTGATGGATTGGTAATTAAAGGTTTTGGGTACTAAGTTAAGGCCTTGAAAGAAAAGCAATTATAAAATAAGTATAGTAATATGAATGTTAGTTGTGACTTTTAAGTAATTACTTGACCGATAAGCTACAGTAAAAATGCTAGGTTTATAATGGAAGGCTTTAGTTGCTCGATAGTAGTTGCATGATACATATCTTAAAAGATTGTTTGATACTCGAGATGTAGTTATAGAATAAAGACTAAAGTCTAATGAATGTGGTAATGATTAATATAGGTCTTATCAATTGTAATGAAATGCTTTATCTGGCTATACTGAGTAACAAACTGGAATGAGACTAGGATAATGGAATCTATAAGTATCTGTAAGAGCTTCTTAGCTCAAGTATGTTATAAGGATGATTATAATGTGAATTATATGATCTTTTAGTGGAAGTCTTGCAAGTATGATTAATTCCAAGTGTTTACTGAATCAAGATATGGCCTATTCGAATGAATCCATAGTTAAACCAAAACTTGTTAGAACGTGTTTGTATAGTTGCTTGTGGTGAATGCTATATAGGTATGTTGTTGTGAGTTAAATAATTTATGGGTGGAAATGATGTCATAGATATGAACCGAGGCTTTGAATTTAATTGTATTAAATTCATAATCATACAGTGGCCAAGACCTAACATGTTCCGAATTGAGTTTGTTAAATGACATGTGTTGTTAAAAATCTATAATGCAAATGGGTTGTTATGAAAAGGTATACAAGTTTGGTAGCGTAACATGTGATTTATAGATTATTCTGCGAAGGAAGTAGAATCCAAGAAAGTTTATAAGAGTTAAGCAACCATCTTGTTATTCTATGATAAATTTCTAAAGAAGTTTTGAAATTTTTTGGTTCCGATTTCGGTTTTCTCTGTAGTAATGTTCTCAACTCCAGTTTTCTTCTGAGCTGGGTAGATGACGTTACACTGAAGATGCTTGGCACAAAGAAAATGAAAAATGCAAGGTAATAACTCTTCAGAGTGGTAAGCAGTGCAAAATAGAGAAGGCTGCCAAGCATCTAGTCGTCAGCCAGGATGCAAAGCTTGTGCCAGCAGACATACCCAAAGAAGTAGAGAAGGAGAAAGTAGATGATGCCAGCGATCATGCCAGTAAGAGTGCCAAACAGGATGCCAGTCCCAGTGCCAGCAATGATGATAAGCAGACTGATGCTAAAACAGATGCCAGCACTACCTCGGCAAGGCCAGCAGCGCCAACATATGTATATCCACCGCCACCAATTCTAGCAAGACTTCAAAAGCATAAGCAGGACCAAAAATTTAAACGCTTTTTGGAAGTGCTTAAACAGTTGCAAATTAACATTCCATTTGTGTAAGCCTTTGAACAAATGCCCAACTATGTAAAATTCATGAAGGACAACTTGTCCAAAAAGAGGAAGTTGGGAGAATTTGAAACTGTTGCTCTCACTGAGGGATGCAGTGCCATGATCCTAAACCGATTGCCACCAAAGCTGAAAGATCCAGAGAGTTTTACTATTCCTTGCACAATTGGCAACAAGTTCATGGGGAAGGCGCTGTGTGACTTGGGAGCCAACATAAATTTGATGCCACTATCAGTTTTCAAGAAGCTTGGCATAGATGCAGGCCTACCACGGTGACACTTCAATTGGTAGACCGATCCTATGCACATCCCAAGGGTAAGATTGAGGATGTGTTGGTAAAGGTAGACAAATTCATTTTCCCAACTGATTTTATCATTTTAGATTATGAAGCTGATATTAATATGCCAATTATTTTGGGTAGACCGTTTCTTTCTACTAGCAGGGCTCTTATTGATGTTCATAAAGGGGAACTAACCATGAGAATGAATGATCAACATGTTACTTTTAACGTGTTTCAAGCTTTGAAATATGCAGATGAACCTGATGAATGTCAAGCCGATGAAATGATGGAGTCCATCTTTACTTTGGACATGGCATAATTGTGCCAGGATATAGCAAGTGATGACGACATGCTTGATGGCATAGTTGAACTGTTTGAGGATCCTGTGGAATCAACCTTGGAGGCTAAAGATGTAAGTTACTTGGAGCCACTCCATTTGGCCGGCAGAGAGATAAAGAAAACAAAGCCATCTATTGAGGAACCACTAGAATTGAAGCTTCAACCCCTGCCAAAACACTTAAAGTATGCTTATTTAGTAAGAACTCGAATCTGGTAGTGATTAGTTCCATTGATCTCACTCATGATTAGGAGGTAAGACTGTTGGCATTACTAAAAGATTATAAGCAAGGGTTGGTTTGGACCTTGGCAGACATCCAAGGTATTAGCCGATCCATTTGCATGCATAAGATCATACTAGAGGAATGCAATAGTAGGACCATTGAAGGCCAAATGCAGCTAACCCAAGCATGAAAGAGATTGTAAAGAAAAAGATCATGAAATGGTTGGATGCTGGGATCATTTATCCCATTTCCAACAGCTCTAGGGTTAGTCCGGTGTTGTGTGTTCCAAAGAAGGGTGGCATGACTGTGATCCAAAACAGTAAGGCTGAATTGATTCCTTGTAGAACCATCACTGGATGGAGGGTGTGCATGGATTACAGAAGGCTGAACAAGGCTACAAGGAAGGACCACTTCCCATTGCCTTTCATTGACCAGATGTTGGATAGGTTGGTAGGTAAAGCTTTTTACAGTTTTTAGATGGTTATTCGGGATATAATCATATTGCAATCACCCTTGATGACCAAAAGAAGACCACATTCACGTGTCCATTTGGGACATTTGCCTTTAGAAGGATACCATTCAGACTGTGAAATGCGCCAGCAACATTTCAACGTTGCATGATGGCCATTTTCTCCGATATGATTGAGCATAACATGGAAGTATTCATGCATGATTTTTCAGTGTTTGGTGTAACATTTGAGGAATGCATCCATAACCTGGAGCAAGTTTTGAAGAGATGCATAGAGACAAACCTAGTGTTGAATTGGGAGAAATGCCACTTCATGGTGAAGGAGGGCATTGTTCTTGGTCATAAGGTAACCAAGAGAGGACTAGAAGTTAATCAAGCCAAAGTGGAGGTAATTAAGCAATTACCACCTCCAACAAGTATTAAAGGTATAAGGAGTTTTTTAGGTCATACTGGTTTTTATCGGTAATTTATTAAAGATTTTTTGAAAATTGCTAAACCTTTATGCTCATTGTTGGAACATAATGCCACTTTTGAATTTGATGATTCTTGTTTGAGAGCATTTCAGGACCTTAAAGACAGATTGATTAATGCCCCATAGTCGTGCCACCGAATTTGAATGATCCCTTTGAGCTCATGTGTGATGCCAATGATTATGCCGTTGGAGCAGATCTAGGACAACGACGTGACAAGATGTTCCATGTCGTCTACTATGCTAGCAAAACCTTGAATGAAGTACAACTGAATTACTCTACAATCGAGAAAGAATTCCTCATGGTTGTATTTTCTTTCGATAAATTTAGATCTTATCTAATTGGTAATAAGGTTGTGGTTTATACAGATCATTCGGCGTTGAAATATCTCTTGGCAAAGAAGGATGCCAAACCTAGACTAATTCGATGGACGCTCTTACTTCAAGAATTCGACATGGAGATCAGTGATAAGAAAGGCAGCGAAAACTTAGTTGCTAACCACCTCTCTCGGTTGGAGCACCACATTGAGGATGGTAAGTCCACTATAATTAGAGACGAATTCCTTGACGAGTATTTGCTTGCAGCCGCTGCTATACCATGGTACGCTGACATAGTCAACTACCTGGTAAGCAATATTCTGTCATCAGACCTGGCATATAATGCCAAGAAAATATTTTTACGAGAGGTGAGGCAATACTATTGGGATGAGCCCATGTTGTACAAGCAGTGTGCCGACCAAGTGATTCACCGGTGTATGCCAGAGGACGAGCAACAACATATATTGCATCTATGCCATGCCGCACCATATGGAGGACATTTTGCTGGGATGAAGACTACTGCCAAAGTTTTGCAGTCAGGATTCTTTTGGCCCACATTGTACAAGGATGCCCACGAGTATGCCAAGGCATGCGATCGATGCCAAAAAATAGGGAGCATCACTGGCAGACACGAATTACCACTCTAGAACATTCTGCCAATAGATTTATTTGATGTATGGGGGATCAAATTTATGGATCCTTTTCCCCCATTAGTTGGTAATGTGTATGGGATTCAGCACCGAATCACCACATCATACCATCCACAAACAAATGGGCAGGCCGAGATATCCAATAAGGAGATTAAGAACATTTTGGAAAAAACTGTGAATCCAACAAGGAAATACTGGTCCTTGAGACTAGATGAGTCCTTGTGGGCTTATAGGACGGCATTTAAAAATCCTTAGGGTACTTCCCCATTCAAACTTGTCTTCGACAAACCATGCCATCTGCCAATAGAACTTGAACATAAAGCCTATTGGGCCATCCGGAAGCTTGACTTGGCATGGAGAATTGCTGGAGGAAAAAGGTTGCTTGACCTCAATGAATTGGAGGAATTTAGAACACAAGCCTATGAGAACACTAAGATATACAAGGAGAAGGCAAAACGTTGGCATGATAGTAGGGTCCTGCCAAGACAGTTCGAAATAGGTTAGCTTGTTCTATTATTTATTTCTCGGCTCAAAATTTTTCCAGGTAAGCTTAAGTCAAAATGGACGGGTCCTTATGAAGTTGTGAAGCCATATGCTCATGGGGCTGTAGATATCAAGAACTTACAGGCCAAAGAAATTTTTAAGGTGAATGGTCAGCGCCTAAAGAATTACTTGGAAGGTAAGCAAGGTCATGCCAAGGAGGTGATCCTCTTGGCAGAATTAGAATAAAGCATCCGCAGGTTTGAAATTCTTTGTAAATATTAGGATTAGTTATTTTTGTTTTCCTTTAGGAATCAGGTTTTTGTTCATGTTTTCCTTTTATTGTCTTTCATTTTTTATTCCTTTGCTGCGTTACACGATTTTCCATTTATGTGTGTAGGAATTTTGACAGGAATTGATGCCATGAATATTGCCAGAAGAACTGTGAGCCAGTGTGCTTGCCAATAGTTATGCCATGGCCTATGCCAGAGGCATGTGCATATTTCGTGTGAAAGATGAAAAAAAACCCTAGCTTGCGTAAAAAGGATAGAGGGAAATCTGGGGAATTTAACCATTTTTTCCGCCCATATTTATGATAGGTTATCTTACCATAATTACGCTATCACCTCAAAATCCTTTCCATACCTTTATCCCTACCACTTCTCATTACAAATTTAAACCATTTTCCAATTAAAACTCCATAAACCTCATCATTGTCCCCTACTTTTTGGCTACCCTAATTACTCCCTCTTAAACACTCAACCATTTTCTCTTCCATTCTATTAAAATCAATTCCCCCAAAACTTTTCCCTTTTACTCTCATTCGATTTTCTCTCAAGCAGGATCCAAGAACTTCAATCTTTTCTTTTCTTCTTCCATCGATTCTCATCTTTTCATCTTCATGGCTTCATCCTCTACTCCCTTCAAGCGATTTTTCAATGAGGAGATTCGCAAGAACTTCGATGAGAGCTTCTCTTCAAGGTCATTTTTTGATGAGAAACACTTCGACTTCCAATCTGACGCCATTGTCGGATTCTCGTTGAGATTCATGTCCATCATTGATATGCATAAGTGGAGTTCTTTCTACCAGCAGAAGGGGGAGGACTGGCTTATCTTTCTGCCACCGGCCACCGGACCATTAAGAGGTTGCCATTGAAGCCTCAAATGCGGGGATGGAACCATTTCATCAAGCACAATCTTATACCCACATCTCACAATGAAATGGTCTCGGAGGACTGGCTTATCTTGTTGCACTGCATTATCAAAAAGTGCCAGATCAATGTCGGCAAAATTATTATCGATGAAACTTACAAGTGTGCTGCTAAAGGTAAGGGAATTCTATTTTTACCTTTGTTGATTTCTAATATTTGTTTGCACCATGAAGTGCCCAGGATGGATGAGGATCATGGCTAGGTGATTAAGGGTACGACCATCACTGCTCATATCTAGAGAAACCTCAATATAGGAAAGCCAAAGAAGAAGGGAAGTAGAAGCCAAAGGCGGAGCCATCAAGTGTGCCAAAGACCATGCCAACCAACTCGCTGGCAGTGCTATCCCAGGTGTACTCCTGCCAGGTGATTATTCTCCGAAAATTGGAGAAGGTCAATGAGCTCAATGTGAAGATGCGACACTATACCAAGGAATTAGATGCCATTATCAGGGAGGTCCTTGTGAAACTCTCTCCCGATGTGGTGCGTGTCTTTCCACCTTTTCTTGCCGAGCCAGCTGCCAGTGATCCTCGACAAGCTAGTCCAGTCCAGCCAGCCAGTCCAGCTAGTCATACCAGTCCAGTTATTTCTGCCAATTCTGAGTCGGAGGCAACAATTCCCCTATCCCCGGTGCATGTTGAATCTGCCAGTACCACCTCCTCTTCTGAGTCGGAGGAGATTCCTACCATCAAAGCGAAGTCAATGCCAGTCACACCACCTGCCGAGCCTGCCAAGCAAAATGAGGATGTTGGAGCCTCCACTACTGCCACCAAGCAGAGTTGGAAAGGAAAGAAGAGAATGGCCTCTGACCGTGGGAGCCTATCCATGAGGAAGACCCGTTCTAGAAAAAAAGAAGAAGCTCATGCCAAATGGAATGAAGCCTCACCCGAAGGGGAGTCTTCTTCTACCCAACTCCTTCGCATTTCATGTTTGCATTTTCATGATCGTGCATTTTTATTTTTCTGTTTCTCTTGTAGATATGTGTCGTTTCATGCATTGAGGGCAATGCACATCTTGGGTTTGGTGGTGTGCATTTTCTCACTTTTATGCCATGCCATGCACGTTTAAATTTTTTTGTAGTTCATATAGAGTAGTTGCATAGCAAACCATTAAAAAAGTGAAAAAGAAAATTTTGTCTCGGCTTAAATTTGAAGTTTGTTAACAACTATTAGGCAAGCTTATTTTGATTTACTTGTTTGCCCGATGATGAGTTTATAATTTTTAGTTTTCCATTCCAGTAGAGTTGTATGCCATGTTTGCCATGACAATTGATCTCTAGTTCAGGTAATTGTTTCTACACTTAACACGTGGTATGTAACTAGTTCCCTAGCAAACTTAGGTAATATGAAACTATGCTCAGCTTTGAAAAAAAAAAGAAAAATGATGCCAGGGTTAAATGTAAATAAGACAGCAATGTTCTGCCAAGGCAAGAAAAAATTTTGAACTCTCATTTACCTAGGGATAATAAGTACTTAGGACTTCGTGGTATGCTCCCTCTTAGTTCTTAAGTCCAAAACCTTAGTGTATGAGTTGAAGAGAAAGCCTAATGGTAACTGGATTAGGGTGGGGATTCGTGGTAGGCTCCCTCTTATCACTCACGCTAAACAGTACCATGAAGCAAGCTAAAAGATAATGCCAATACCCTTCGGCATGAAAAATATAGAAAATAACAAAACTGAGTTTAGAAAGTAAATTGGCTAAGGGAGTGAACAGACGCTAGATGCATACTGCCCACACTCTGCGCACAAATCATGCACTTAGACTAGAGTTATATTGTTGCACTTGAATTACTATATGCTTGGCATTGTGCATTGAGATTTCTAAGGGCAGCATTAGAATCAAACTCTGCTTGCTAGCATTTGTTGGCATTCCAACCAAACTTTTCCCGAGGTATTATTTTCACTATTTTTGTTTTTCTCTTCTCTTGCTTTACTTGAGGACAAGCAATGAGCTGGGTTTGAGGGTGTGTTACCTCCTCAAAAATATTGTTTTTCATGCCTATTTTGATATGCTTTTGCTTGTTTTCAAGTACATTTAGTTGCATTAGTTTGTTAGAATCATGCATTTACATAAAAAAGTTAGTAGGCTGCCTATGCCAGTGTCATGGGTTGTTTTTAGTGGCCTTTGTGCGACAGGTGGAATGGCAGGAGGAATGAATGCAAGACGCAGAGGTACAATTAGGAATGCAAGGTGAATGCCATATGTTGCGGGCACGGAAGGACCAGACGAGTGCCAAGCATTTGTTGACAGAGAGGTATGCCAGCGGCTATGCCAAGAAGAGATGAACCCCTAAAAAAAATAGGAAAGCATCAGGCTCCTAAAAGATTTCAATTGGATCAACTTCCAAAAAAATAGCGGATAAGGTGATGCCAAGAGATGTTGGCAAAGTTGTGCCAAGCTCGTCAGCCAGGATGGCCATGGCATAATGACGTCAGCCCTAGCCTGATAAGCTATCACACCCAGCTGATAAGATATCAAAATGATCGGATATAGCTCTATCTCTTATCTTTTGATCATTTCAAATTCAAATTCAAAGGCTTATCTCATCCTTTCCCCTACACGTCTATATAAAGAACAATCGATCAAGCATTTAGGGGAAGAAAAAGAAAAAAAGAAAAGAATTGAAAAGGGGAGACGAGAGGTGGTCAAAGTGAGGTGTTGGAGCGGCGAGTGACAGACGGTGTGTAACACCCTAAAATTGGCCTAGGAATATTACCACTATCTAAACTGTAGGCTAATTTAATATATGTGGTAATAAAATTAAAGAAGAACGAACATTAGCTATCCTTAAGATCAAATAGGTGAAATTAGAACCAAATTGAATTGAAATTAAAACTAGAAGGCATAAATGGAACGATGGAAATGTGAATATGCAAAATTATAAAGATTGCATGCAAATGGAATTAAAAATGGAGGCCTTGACACATGTTCTCATTTGATGAGAACATGTGCCAATTTGGAGGATGACTCACGGCTAGGTGGATTAATGAAAAAAGAAATATTTTCAACTTCCTCCCATTATCCTCCATGGCTGAAAAGGCTTGAGAGAGAAAGGGGAAAGAAAAGCTTTATACATCATCTCCAAATTCATGCTTTTTGATTGAGCCTTGATCAAATTTAGCTTGGAGAATGTATAATGCTTGACTTTACATGTTATAGATTGCTTGAATCCTGAATTGAAGATGTTCTTGTTGCCTAGATTGATTTGGATGATTGTTATGTGTCTTAGGATCATGCTAGCTTCTAATAGAACTTGAAATTTGAATGCTAGTAGCTAAATTGCTAGTGAAATATGTATACGGTTGAAAACAGTTTGATTAGGGACTGTTTTTACTAGTGAAAATGTGTAAAATGCTAATTGAATGTAAAACCCTATTTTGATCATGTTGGTAGATGAATTGAGGATTGATTTGGGTAAATAATTTGCTGGAAATGTGAAAGCACCTAATTGGATTAGTTAAACTAGGTAACGGACAGCTCAATTGATGAATTGGATGTATAATGTTAATCAAATAGATGAAATTGAATTGAACATGATAATGCCCTATTTTAAGCTCATTGCTAGGTGAATTATACTGACCTAGACAAGTAAGAACATGAAAATGAATTGAATTTCCATGTTATAACCTTGTTAAAATGAGTTATGAAGCTAGAAACTCAACCTAGTGTAATCTGCCCAGAATACTCTGTTCTAGGCAGTAACTTTGAAAAATCACCATAAATTGTATAAAATGAATTTAAGGCTGAAAATTTTATGTACAACAACTTGATATGTCTAAATTCATTAGGAGAAAACAGAACTGAATTCTGAATTGTATAATGAATTATATAGAAGAAAAACACTAGGGACAGTGCAAACTGTCCAGTATAGCAAATTTCCCTGTCTTTAAGTTAAAAACTGTATTAATTGGAAAAGAAATAAAATGCAAGGCCTATATATTTTTAAATAAAATTATTTTATCTTTCCAACGGTATAAACGAATTGAAATTCCGATGTACGAAATGAAAGTTATGCATGTTTAAGTGAACAGACTACATGCTGCCTAGTAACAACAATTTAGGTAATTGTACACTGTTTTGTGGCAATTTGTAAACTATATTGTAAACAGTTTTGGGGCATTGATTCTGCCCTATTGTACATGAATTAGAGTATAGATAAGTGTGGTTAAGTATAGTGATGAATGTATATGAACATGCTGCCAGAATTGTGTATGTTATGTACTTGTAACATTACCTTGATTGAATGACCTTGTGAACTTGTTTTGATATGTGTTTACTTGTAATGTGTTAGAACCAGGAGAGAACTTGGTGGATGAGGAAAAAGTGGAACATCATAAAGCCAAGAACAAAGGAGTGTGGATCCAAGACTAGCTAAGCTTGGAGTATTGTGAGTGTAGTTATCTCTAGGGTTAGGACTAGGTCCTAACCAATGCATGCTTGTCTACCTTCTTGTAATGCTTGAATGAACCTAATATGGAATTAACTTAATAAGGGAAGAATGACTAGTAATGCATGAAATTTGATCACATCTTGAATACATGTTTTACTCGAATGCTAAGCATGTTTAAGTGGTTACATTGGTGCTTGTATATGTCATGTTGCATGTGATCGAATGCTAAATAACTTGCTTGAGATATTAACTCATCTTGATGAAATGAACACATGAGAATTACATGATATGTGAGATATGGCTCAAATGGCCTAAGGGCCTAATATGAACTGAACTTGCTTGACATGATCTTGATCTTGAAACACTTGTATAAATGGCACAAATCGAACAACCTTGGTAGGTTGTTGGACCAGGTAGAAGGGAATGCCTTAGAGTCTAGAGCTCATTGTGTTAGGGTGGACTACGGTCCATGGCTAAGGCCCCTATTCGGTGACAGACGGAGGGTACGTATGTGGCCTTTGGCGACAGTAGGAGGGTTGACCAGCACTACGGTACATCTTGTGGACACAATTGGTTGGAGACTCAATTACCTATACAAACTAAGTACCAAGGGGGTTGTTTAATTGATAACACATGTTATAACAATCCTAAAACACATGTTACTTGTCTTGAAAGCCATGAATTGAATGTTACTTGTCTTGAAAGCCATGAATTGTATGTTACTTGTCATGTAAGCATGGCTTACTTGATTACTTGTTTGTAAGCATGATGTGCTTGATTCTTGATATGAAAACATAAAGTATGAATTCTTGTTTCACGTATCCTATACTAGTCGAATGCTATAATCCTTAACTAGGATCTCTCTAATGCTTGAAATCCTTTACTAGGATCACTCTAATGCTTGAAATCCTTAGCTAGGTTCATTCTTGTTCAATTGACACATAACTTGATAAAACAAATGGTTAGAACTAGTCACTACCTCACTAAGTACATTATTGTACTTATCACTCTCGTTTTCATTCTTCCCAACTACAAGATAAAGGATTCGAGTGCTGCTTGATCTTGAAGCCTGTTACCTTGAGCTAGAAGCAAGTCACACAAGCATTGCCTAAGTATGGTTTCATACTTGTTTTGTATATCTCCTAGATTGGTGGCACTAGATTGTATAGAGTTTAGCTTGATGATGCATTTTGGGATTCTTGAAGCTTGTATATATTGTCCTTGTATGGGTCTACTATGTTTATGATCTTGATTATCAAATGAGAAACAAGTTGTGTTGAACTTAGATTTCATGTAATGGAATGATTTTGTTGCGCATATATGAGATTACAAATGGTATGATCAAGTGTTTGATCTAGTGTATATTGAACCATTCGAATTCCTTGCTTAGTGTTCATGTATATGATTGAATGAATAGCATGAAATGCTTCATGTCTTGCTGGAATTGAAATTAGTATGATCAAACCTGCTTGCTTGTCTTCCATTCGAATTGTTTGGGAAATTATATGGTTATTTGGGCGTGTATATACCTTAATGTAAGTGTTATTGTTTGTTTGGATGATGAAGGCCGAATGGTCTATATGTTTGAAAAGTAGTTACATGCAAATGTATGTCAACATGATAATGTTTAGTAATCTAGGTATGAAATGTTATATGTCTTAAATTAAGGAACATTGAAATGAAATGAAATCATGTTGTATAATATGGTTATTCGAATGATTTAGGTATAAGATGAACTTAATTGATTCATGAAAGTAGTAACTTGTAATGAAAGCATGAAAGAAAATAATTTAGTAGCCTATTCGAATGCTTTAGGATGTCTTGAAATCAAATGTGAGTTTACTTGTTTGTTAAGTAAGTATATTTAGTTTCTTACTAGTTAAGTAACTCATCTAATAGGGATGAGTTATCAAATCTTGCCTTGCCTTGATCCTTGCCTTGTTTATTCTTGTATTGCTTGCTTGTAATGTCCATGTCCTTGCCTGGTAACGCTCTCGAGCCGGTTTGCTACTAGCTCGGGGTAGGGTGTGTTACATTTATTTGGTAATCAAAGCTTTTTAGTCGGTTCCAGGACTAAACCGAGCTCTTTTGCATCATATAGGATTAATTATGCCACCTAGGATTTCTATTTCAAGTGTTTTGTGTCCTTGCTTAAACTGAACTCTTCTTGTTCTACCTGAACTAGAAATGTCTGAAATGAGACTTGGCCGGGACAATGAAAGTCCTGAAGGCTCCTTGAATGAAGGAGGTAGTGTGAGGATGGAGCAAAATCCTCCACAACAATAAGCTCAACCCCGAGCCCAAGCTGTTGCTCAACAAGAAGCTCATGCTATAAATCATGTGCAGCAAGAATGTCTCCTAAGCATGAAGGAGATGTTCAATCATCTTGTAACTGCTTTGAAACAAGACCATCCTATTGATCCTCCTATTGTTGTGCTAAACAGAGCTCCGATTGACAAGCTGTCTCAACACCGTGCCTATACTTTTACTGGCACTGATGAGCCAATCCCGAAGTAGCTAAGTTTTGGTTAGAGACCACTACTCGAATCTTGACCAAACAACTACCTTGTCCTGATGACCACAAGCTCGAATATGCCATAGCCCTGTTGGCAGATGAAGCTCTAAGTTGGTGGGAAACCACTACACTGACTACTCCTGCTGAAGCTGTAACTTGGAAATTCTTCCTCGAGGAATTTAGGAAGAAATACATTAGTTTACAGTACCTGCCGAGCGTCGGAAATGTTTCTTGTACCTCAAGAAAGGTGGCTGACCTATTGAACAATACGTGAGTGATTTTTGCAAGTATTGCAAGTACGGGGTCGAAATACATCAAGACTGATGCTGATAAATGTCAGATGTTTATCGATGGACTGAATGATGAAATGTGTATAATATTCACTACCCTGGGTATCACTGACTTCCAGAATTTGGTGAAACAGGATATTGCAACTAAGGCAAAGATGAAGGCCTATGAGAAACGTAAAAGTGGTAACTCCTGGAAAGACAAACGATCCAGAAATGATGACAAGCCTCACTAGCAGTCAAAGAAATCTAAACACTCCAAGGAACAATCTTCGAATTACTCTCTTGTTCAGAAGAGCAACTACATACCGAGAACTCAATTGGTAATCAAGTCTTCAGTCCTGATCATCTCTATTGATAGTATGGGGAATTCCAGCAAAACTGCTCAATATCCTACTTGCAAGTTTTGTCAAAAGTACCACACTGGGCAATGCAGAACTCAACAAAATTTATGTTTCTTGTGTGGAGCCTCCGATCATTATATCTGGGATTGTCCTCAGAATCCTAACAAGGTTCCAAATCGAACTCCTACAAATGCTAGTTCAGCTCCTTCCATTCGAAACAAGGGACCCAGACAAGCACAGTATGGAAATCAAGGGAAGAACAAGGGATCCCATTTGAATGCCCCTACTCACCAAGAATCTCGGGCTCCTGCTCGAATCTACCACATCCGGGGAAAAGAGGACGAATAATCACCCGATGTCATAGCAGGTACCGTTGAGCTAAATTTGACTCATGTTTATGCTTTAATAGACTCGGGATCCACTCATTCATTTGTATGCTCATCTTTGATTGTAAAGTTGAATTTGAAACCTAAAATTGTAACAAAAGCCTTGTAGTTTCGAACCCAATAGGGGGAATCACATCCATTAACTTCCTTTGCAAGGAATGTTCTATAGTCATTCGAAACATTCCCTTTCCTATTGATTTATATGTATTACAAAATTGTGAGTTCAATCTAGTGCTAGGACTAGATTGGTTAAGCAAGCATGAAGCCTGGGTAGATTGCAAAATATGAGACTTTATCTTCGGGGTTTAGGAAAGGAATCTATTCTCTTAATTGATATAAAACCGGCCTCAATCTTTGTTGCCATGACTATGCAAGATGAACTTGAATTCGGCTTACCTAATATGCCAATTGTATCTGAATTCATTGATGTTTTTCTCGAGGAACTCCCTGGTCTCCCTCCAACCAAAAAAGTAGAGTTCGAGATCGATGTTCAACCTAGAACAACTCCGGTGTCCATCACACCTTATCGAATGGCATCTATTGAATTGAAAGAACTCAAGAAGCAACTCCAAGAGCTACAAGACAAATGCTTTATTCGGCCTAGCTCGTCCCCTTGGGGTGCTCCAGTCTTGTTCGTGAAAAAGAAAGACGGGACTATGAGACTTTGTATTGACTATAGACAATTGAACAAGCTACTATCAAGAATCGGTATCCTCTCCCAAGGATAGAAGATCTCTTCGATCAACTCAAGGATGCTTCGGTGTTCTCAAAGATCGATCTTTGATTGGGATACTATCAAATGAGGGTAAAAGAAGAAGATGTACCCAAGATAGCCTTTTGTACTCGATATGGCCATTTTGAATTCCTCGTAATGCCATTCAGGTTAACGAATGCTCCGGCTGCTTTCATGGACCTCATGAACCGTGTATTCAAGCCCTATCTTGACAAGTTTGTGGTCGTCTTCATTGATGACATCCTGGTGTATTCTCGGAATAAGGAAGAACATTTTGAACACCTTCGAATTGTATTGCAAACTCTCTGGGAACGTCAATTGTTCAAAAAGTTCTCTAAGTGTGAATTTTGGCTATCGAAAGTATCATTCCTTGGCCATGTTATCTCAGCAGAAGAGATTAAAGTAGACCCGAGCAAAACTCAATCCATCATGGATTGAAGACCTTCGAGGAATGTCGGTGAGGTCAGAAGCTTTCTCGATTTAGCCGGGTATTATCGGTGTTTTGTTAAAGGATTTTTCATCTATTTCTGCAAGCTTGACTAAACTAACTCGTAAAGACACACCCTTTGTTTGGTCATAGAACCAACAACGAAGCTTCGATCAACTTAAACAAGCTCTGACTCATGCACCGATTCTTATCCAACCAGAATCGGGCAAAGAATTCACTATCTATAGTGATGCTTCTCATTTAGGACTAGGATGTGTCCTAATGCAAGATGGAAAAGTGGTAGCTTACGCTTCAAGGCAACTAAAACCACACGAGTCAAACTACCCTACACACGATCTAGAATTGGTAGCTATCGTGTTTGCTCTCAAAATATGGAGACATTACTTGTACGGGGAGAAATATAACTTGTTCATAAACCACAAGAGTCTCAAATACCTTCTAGCTCATAAAGACTTTAATTTGAGGTAAAAAAGATGGCTAGAATTGCTTAAAGACTACGATTTGGTTATCGACTACCATCCGGGGAAAGCAAACATGGTTGCTAATGCCCTTAGTCACAGACCATACTCAGGTAAACCTTTAAATATAAATTCTAGAATAATTCATTTGAATTTAATCTTTCTTGGATTACAAGTAATCCATTCGAATTGACCTTTATTGTCTTGCAGGTAACTACTCGAAAATCTTCCTTAATGATCTTGTCCTTTCGTTGTAGCTTCCTTGGCTATTAATGCTCATTTCCGTTTATCCAAAGGATGGAAATTCTTGCCTGAACTTTAAGTTCAATCTAGCTTGATCTCAAGAATCAAAGAACTCCAGCAAACTGATCCAGATCTTCAAAAGATCACATCCAAGCTAGACTCTGAGTCTAATTCTGACTTCTCCCTCAAGTTGAATGGACTCCTCTATTTCAAGGATAGAGTATGTGTTCCTAACAACGAGGAAATAAAACAAGAGATGCTAGAAGAAGCTCATCAAAGCTCTTTCTCCATTCACCCAGGATCAATTAAAATGTACAAGGATCTAAAGCCACTATACTGGTGGCCAGGCATGAAATCAGCTATCACAGATTTTGTTTCGAAGTGCCTAACTTGTCAGAGAGTCAAAGCAGAGCATCAAGTGCCTACTGGATTGCTCCAACCAATCGAATTTCCTCAGTGGAAATGGGATCATATTACAATGAATTTTGTTACTGGTCTTTCTTCCACTCCAAGAAAGAATGTTGATGTATGGGTTATTGTTGATAGATTCACAAAGTTTACTCACTTCATCCCTATTCGAATGAACATGAGCTTGGAAACCTTAGCCGAGCTATACATCCGTGAAGTGATTCGATTACACGGTGTACCTACAGCTATAATCTCTGATCGTGACCCTAGATTTGCTTCTTGATTCTAGAATTCCTTGCGTAAGTCTCTAGGAGCTAAAGTGCATCTTAGTATAGCCTTTCATCCTCAATCAGATGGACAATCTGAAAGAATCATTCAAATACTCGAAGATATGCTACGTGCTTGTATTATAGACTTCGAAAAGAATTGGGAGAAATCTCTATCCCTAGTAGAGTTTGCTTACAGCAATAGCTATCAGACATCTATTCAGATAGCTCCCTTCGAAGCTCTATACGGAAGAAAATGTATAACTCCCTTGTGCTGATCTGAATTGGGAGAAAACAAAGCTTTGGGACCTCAATTGCTTAGAGAAACCGAAGAACAAGTGAAGATCATTCATGATCGATTGAAGCAAGCCTTTGATAGGCAAAAAGCATATGCAGACTTGAAAAGGAGAGACATCCAGCATAATGTTGGAGACAAGGTCTTACTCAAAGTATCCCCTTGGAAGAAAGTCTTTCGGTTTGGAAGAAAATGAAAGCTTAGCCTCGGTTTATTGGACCATTTGAAATCCTTGAAAGGATTGGTCCAGTGGCTTATCGATTGGCACTTCCTAGTGAATTCGATAAGATCCACAATGTCTTCCATGTCTCTATGCTAAGAAGATATAGATCTGATCCATCTCATGTCCTTGAGCCTGAAGAAGTGGAATTGAATCCCGACTTATCTTATGAAGAAGAACCTATTTAGATACTTGACAAGGAAGTCAGAATACTTTGAAACAAGAATGTACCTCTTGTCAAAGTCTTGTGGAGAAATCACAAGGTAGAAGAAGCAACTTGGGAATCTGAAGAAGTCATGAGGAAGCAATATCCTCACCTATTCGATTCAGGTAAATTCAAGGACGAATTTATGTTAAGGGAAGGAGAATTGTAACACCCTAAAATTGGCCTAGGAATGTTACCACTATCTAAACTATAGGCTAATTGAATATATTTGGTAATCAAATTAAAGAAGAATGAACATTAGCTATCCTTAAGATCAAATAGGTGAAATTAGAACCAAATTGAATTGAAATTAAAAATAGAAGGCATAAACGGAAGGATGGAAATGTGAACATGCAAAATTATAATGATTTCATGCAAATGGAATTAAAAACGGAGGCCTTGACACATGTTCTCATTTGATGAGAACATGTGCCAATTTGGAGGATGACTCATGGCTAGGGGGATTAATGAGCAAAGAAATATTGTCAACTTCCTCCCATTATCCTCCATGGCCGAAAATGCTTGAGAGAGAAAGGGGAAAGAAAAGCTTCATACATCATCTCCAAATTCATGCTTTTTGATTGAGCCTTGATCAAATTTAGCTTGGAGAAGGTATAATGCTTGACTTTACATGTTATAGATTGCTTGAATCCTGAATTGAAGATGTTCTTGTTGCCTAGATTGATTTGGATGATTGTTATGTGTGTTAGGATCATGTTAGCTTCTAATAGAACTTGAAATTTGAATGCTAGTAGCTAAATTGCTAGTGAAATGTGTATATGGTTGAAAACAATTTGATTAGGGACTGTTTTTACTAGTGAAAATGTGTCAAATGCTAATTGAATGTAAAACCCTATTTCGATCATGTTGGTAGATGAATTGAGGATTGATTTGGGTAAATAAGTTGCTGGAAATGTGAAAGCACCTAATTGGATTAGTTAAACTAGGTAACGGACAGCTCAATTGATGAATTGGATGTATAATGTTAATCAAATAGATCAAATTGCATTCAACTAAAATGCAAACCCTACATATTTTTAAATACAATTATGTTAGCTTTCCAATGGTATAAACCAATTGAAATTCCGATGTACGGAATGAAAGTTATGCATGTTTAAGTGAACACACTACATGCTGCCTAGTAACAACAGTTTAGGTAATTGTACACTGTTTTGTAGCAATTTGTAAACTGTATTGTAAACAGTTTTGGGGCATTGATTCTGCCATATTTTACATGAATTAGAGTATAGATAAGTGTGGTTAAGTATAGTGAAGAATGTATATGAACATGCTGCCGGAATTGTGTATGTTATGTACTTGTAAAATTACCTTGATTGAATGACCTTGTGAACTTGTTTTGATATGTGTTTACTTGTAATGTGTTAGAACCAGGAGAGAACTTGGTGGATGAGGAAAAAGTGGAACATCCTAAAGCCAAGAACAAAGGAGTGTGGATCCAAGACTAGCTAAGCTTGGAGTATTGTGAGTGTAGTTATTTCTAGGGTTAGGACTAGGTCCTAACCAATGCATGCTTGTCTACCTTCTTGTAATGCTTGAATGAACCTAATATGGACTTGACTTAATAAGGGAAGAAAGACTAGTAATGCATGAAATTTGATCACATCTTGAATACATGTTTTACTTGAATGCTAAGCATGTTTAAGTGGTTACATTGGTGCTTCTATGTGTCATGTTGCATGTGATCGAATGCTAAAGAACTTGCTTGAGATATTATCTCATCTTGATGAAATGAACACATGAGAATTACATGATATGTGAGCTATGGCTCAAATGGCCTAAGGGCCTAATATGAAATGAACTTGCTTGACATGATCTTGATCTTGAAACACTTGTATAAATGGCTTAAATCGAACAACCTTGGTAGCTAATTGGACTAGGTAGAAGGGTATGCCTTAGGGTCTAGAGCTCATTGTGTCAGGGTGGACTACGGTCCAGGGCCAAGGCCCCTATTTGGCGACAGACGGGGGGTACGTATGTGGTCTTTGGCGATAGTAGGAGGGTTGACCAGCACTACGGTGCATCTTGTGGCCACAGTTGGTTGGAGACTCGATTACCTATACAAACTAAGTACCAAGGGGGTTGTTTAATTGATAACACATGTAATAACAATCCTAAAACACATGTGACTTGTCTTGAAAGCCATGAATTGAATGTTACTTGTCTTGAAAGCCATGAATTGTATGTTACTTGTCATGTAAGCATGACTTAATTGATTATTTTTTTGTAAGCATGATGTTTTTGATTCTTGATATGAAAACATGAAGTATGAATACTTGTTTCTTGTTTCCTATACTAGTTGAATGCTATAATCCTTAACTAGGATCACTCTAATGCTTGAAATCCTTAACTAGGATCACTCTAATGCTTGAAATCCTTAGCTAGGTTCATTTTTGTTCAATTGACACATAACTTGATAAAACAAATGGTTAGAACTAGTTACTACCTCACTAAGTACATTCTTGTACTTATCACTCTCGTTTTCATTCTTCCCAACTACAGGATAAAGGATTCGAGTGTTGCTTAATCATGAAACCTATTACCTTGAGCTAGAAGCAAGTCACACAAGCATTGCCGAAGTATGGTTTCATACTTGTTTTATATATCTCCTAGATTGATGGCACTAGATTGTATAGATTTTAGCTTGATCATAGCTTGTATATATTGTCCTTGTGTGGGCCTACTATGTTTATGATCTTGATTAACAAATAAGAAACAAGTTGTATTGAACTTAGATTACATGTAATGGAATGATTTTGCTACGTATATATGAGATTACAAATGGTATGATCAAGTGTTTGATCTAGTGTATATTGAACCATTCGAATGCCTTGCTTAGTGTTCATGTATATGATTGAATGAATAGCATGAAATGCTTCATGTTTTGCTTGAATTGAAAGTAGTATGAATCGAACCATGCTTGCTTGTCTTCCATTCAAATTGTCTGGGAAATTATATGGTCATTTGGGTGTGTATATACCTTAATGTAAATGTTATTGTGTGTTTGGATGATGAAGGCTGAATGGTCTATATGTTTGAAAAGTAGTTATATGCAAATGTATGTCAACATGATCATGTTTAGTAATCTAGGTACGAAATGTTATATGTATTAAATTAAGGAACATTGAAATGAAAGCATGTTGTATAATATGGTCATTCGAATGATTTAGTTATAAGATGAACTTAATTGATTCATGAAATTAGTAACTTGTAATGAAAACATGAAATGAAGTAATTTAGTAGCCTATTTGAATGCTTTAGGATGTTTTGTAATCAAATGTGAGTTTGCTTGTTTGTTAAGTAAGTATATTTAGTCGCTTACTAGTTAAGTAACTCATCTAGTAGGGATGAGTTATCAAATATTGCCTTGCCTTGATCCTTGCCTTTTTTATTCTTGTATTGCTTGCCTGTAATGTCCATGTCCTTGCTTGGTAACGCTCCCGAGACGGTTTGCTACTAGACAGGTGTAGGGGGTGTTACATGGTGCAACCGAAGAAGGGTGGTTTGACTTCTTGGCTGAGAGCCTGGCGTGGAGGGCTGCATCGAGAGACCCCTCTGCCTATTCCCTTGGCAGAAGTTATTTTTCTTTAGTTTTTATTGTGATTATGATGTTAAAAATGTTTGTTGGTTTGTTGGTTAACCCCCACACCATGAACTAATTTAATAGTTGGTGGGGGGATGTTTTGGTTTCAAACGTTGGCTTTTATGCCTTAGTCCCTTTATAATAATTTTGATTTTGGCAAAGTTTGTTTGTTTTGCATACTTTGATTTTTCCTAAGTACTGTGCCAAAGCGAGTGCTGGCACAGTTAGCTTATTGCCTTCCAATGTCTTAACAGACATGTGTTGGCAATGATCAAGTTGCTGAACACTTGGGGAGAGAAGCTTTGAGAGAAGTCGTTCAAGTTGATGAACTTACTTCGGAACTGAAAACTACCCCCACGGAGTATAGATTGGTTTTTAAATCAAATTGGTTTAAGGAAAACATACATTATTGAGATATAGGGGTTTTTACTTGGTCAGTTTAGGGCAATGACCATCGAGAGAGGCTTTGCTATTTTTGAATCTGCTCGGCAACCAATGCCAAGACAGTGGCATGAACCATGTTTGAACCAGGCATTCCCTTCCAATAGTCATCATTCATTTGAAAACACCTTTATATCCAACACTTCAAATTGGTTTTATTTTCTTTTATTTTCTTAGTTTTAAAATCATTTCTTTTAAACTACAACCATTTCTTCCAAAACAAGTAACAAACTAAACAATCGAATTCCAAGTCAATCTCTGTGGGATCGATACTCACCTTACCAAGCTGTATTACTTGTTGACCGTGTATACTTGCACGCAAAAGACTCTTGGCACAGTTTATCTTGCCCAAATACATACCATTTATACATTTTGCCAGCATTCATTTTACACATCTCCCTGAGAGTCAACAGTTGTGTACAATGCTTTCTTCAAACTCTATATTTATAGGCATAATATAAAAACCCTAATTCCAATGGGTATTAAACCCTAAGAATAAAACACATTAAAGTCTCATTTAATATATGAATATCCACTGTAAATAAAGATATTCATAACAAATTCTTCTTAATATTATTATAACAATTATATCAACTGAACTGAGATTTTATTGATAACGTATTATATAAGTTAACACATTATTTAACCCTTAAATTGTCTACTTCTTCCAACTTTATATATATGTTTTGAACAAAGAACTTTAGCTAAATTTCATTATTCAAAAGGAAGAATTACAAAGTATAACACACTCTAATATCTATGGAGATAAGAACATTAGAAAATCAAAGAGCGTGAAGGATAAAATTAAACACAATATTTCCTAAGAAAACTTTTTCCGTCTTCCAAATGAAAGTTCAGCAAAGATAAACTTTAACCAGAGAGCTCCATGTATCAAACATTCTTTTCGGCTCCGAGTTCTTGGCACATCGGCAAACTATCACAAGGGAATTCAAAAAATAACATATCGTCGATTATCTTGTGACTTGAAAGCTAAATTGCCATAACATTAGACAATACTGTCACAAAGACAGACAAATCTTGTAAAAAAGCTGACAAACAAACTTTCATACAAGCAGACAAAAAATAGCCAAAAAAGCAGTTGTAAAGCGACTTCTGGCAAAACAAAACAAAGGGAAAAATGAAACTAAAAAGAAACAAATAATTCCTCATCAAAAGATAAGAATCTTATTTATCCACAACTAGATTAAACACTAGAAACCAGTCGATGGCATGAAGACCGTCGTCGGAGAAAGTTTTGATGAAGAAGAAAAACTCAAGGAAGTTTGTAGAAAGTAACCACCTCAGAGAAAAAAATAGAAGTAGTGGGATAAAGTGATATTTTAATTTTAATATCTATTGCTAGTGTTATCATGATATCATCATTGACAACAAGTGACAATGATGATGACATCATTACATGATTATATAAAAAATATACAATCATAAAAAATATTAAAATTATAAAATTATATCTATATCCAAGTAAAAAATATATAGTTTTAGAATATATACTTTTTGATGAAATTAAAAATAACTTATATAAATATCCTAAAAACTTTAAATATATATTTTTTAATAAAATAAAAAATATAATTATCCTAAAATTTAATAAAATTAAAATATATATTATTTCATAAATAGAATATTAAAATTTAAAAGGTACTAAAATAATTTTGAAAAATATAAATCCATTGCATACGTGCAAATTTAAAAATTCAAGAAATCTAATAAAATATTTATAAATTAAAATATATTGATTTAAATAAATAAATAAATAAATAAATAATATTTTAAAACAAAAACTTTGCCGATATATTACATGGGGGTGTTTAAGGCCCCGACAGGTGTTATAGCGAGGATTGATAAAATTAGGAGTTTTTTGTGAGCCAGTATGGAATTGAGTCAGGAAATGTGTCGTGTTAGTTAGGAGTTAGTGTGCAAGCCGATGCGTCTTAGGGGTTGTGGACTTATGCGTTCGTTATGTAGCATTGTTGTCTAAGTGGTCATGGAGATACGCTACTTAGACACAATCATTATGGAGAGCTGTGATTGTTGTGAAATATGGTGAGGCTACGCGTTGGTAGCGTTTTAATGTGTCATGTTTGAATTCTATATCCAGGATTTGGAAAAATATAGTTGCAAATGTCAATAATGGGGAAGCGAGTTCGCATTTTAAGGTGTGAAATTTTGTGTGGAAGGTGGGGTGTGGTCAAAGAGTGTTATTTTGGTTATATCCTTGGTGTCTCGAGGAGCCGTTAAAGGTTGTTTTTCCATGTTTATTTTCTTTGGCGGTAAATAAATTGGCTATGGTAAGTGATTATACAGTACATGGTTCTTTTAATCATGGGGAATGGCGTGCTCTTTGGGTGTTTGAAGAACATCTTTTGAGTGAATTGTGGTCTTTGGTGTTGCCGTTTGTATTGCATAATGAAATACATGATTCATTGATATGGAAGATGGATGTTCATGGTCAATTCCCGGTGAAGAGTTTGATGAATCGCTTGTTACTGGATAGAGTGGGCGATGATACTGTGGGAGTGTGTTTTCTTTGGAAATTTTTGGTGCCGCCGAAAGAACTAGCGTTCTTGTGGTTTGTATGCTTGGAGCGTTTGCCTACGTTGCATTTCCTTCGTCTTCGAGAGATTGTGTTGAATGAGGGACAGGGTCCATGTGTGTGGTGTTGGAGTATGCCCAAAGACCAATTATGAGATGGTTGTAAAAGACATACTTATTTTATCTTGTTTATTAATAAGAAGCCATTATTATTTCAGTCTTATTCTGTGTATCTATAAATAAACTGAATCATAATAAAGTCCTTAGAATAATATAGTTATTATTGAATGTCCTTAGTCGAGAATTATTGTGGGCTTGGACAAAAATAATGTATTAAGACTAATATGTTGTTGATTGATGACAAAGTGTTGTCATTGACATGGAGATGTCAAAATTAATAAATAAGTATGTGTTAGGGAACGACATACTGGATTGACCCGCTATGAGCATGTTTCTTGGATTATTATGTGACAGTCACAACATTACTCATGGTGATAACTACATGTATGATCCTCAGACTTGAGATCATCATTATTTCAACATCGTGAGTGACATATTTTGATACGACCAAACATGTGTCGTAACTGACTACACTATAAAGACTGATATTGGATATGTCACAATCCATGAGCGAAATATGGTTTATCAAGATAGGATTTGTCCCTCCTACATAATAGGAGTAATATCATAGGCCACTTGATTGAGTGAGACTAGAAAATGCGAATAAATTGATATGGGATATCATAGTTATTCGTTTATAATAGTATACTCAAGATATCAAGAAACATTAGATGGACTATACAAGTGTGGCTAATCCATGAATTGTGTCCGATCTAGATGTGAGGACAAAAGGATGAAATACATAAATGAAGTTAATCACGAAAAAGGATAAATTGAACCACGATTTCATGTAACTTAGGTAGCAATGATGTATTGCTAGATACCACTCATTGCTTGTAATATTAGAATTGTTCTGGATTTACTGCTAACGTTACATGAACCTATAAGGGTCACACCCTATGATTGAAACGAACAAATATCGACTAGATAACATGTGTACAAACTTATTGTACACGTAATTAGTGAGAAACTGAAATTGCTATAATTATTATAATTATAGATAATTTCGTTTATATATATATATATTAATATTTGACAAGTTATTGTAATTATCAAATACTATTAAAAATATATATCTCTAAAAGAAACCTAATTAAAGTAGAATCAGATTCTACATATTTAATTATATTTGGTTAAATATATTGTATATTTAAAGAATCCAAATTTAATTAGAATTAGGTTTTTAAATGCTATATAAATGCATAAGGTCTAGCAACCAACACATGTTTTATGTCTTTTGAAAATCCTCTCTAATAGTTAGAGAAGAGAAAAATTGTTTTTTTATTCGGGTGGATTGCGTAGAGATCGGAACGCTGCTGTGATGACTCAAATTTGATTTGGATTCTCTCATACTCGCTGCAGAATTCCAGATTACTTGATGTAATGTTTTCATCCTTTATCACCCCGAATTTGTCTATTGTACATGGATCACTTGTGGATTACTCCAGATAATTTTTCTGCTACGCCATGAGGTGTACCGACGTTTCTTAACAGTGGTATCAGAGCCACTTGTACGATACGAATTCGGACTTAAATACTTGGATGATATTTTTGTATGAGATGCATATTTTACTTTTTCTATTTTGACGAGTATGCAATGTTTGTGTGAAACGTAGAAATTAAATCCAGTCGCGATTAATATGTTAATCTATTTTAACAAGTTTTTACGATCAATTGTTAAGCGTTAATCATGTGTTTATTGTGGTATGCTTTTGATAATCATATGTTAATAGTTGACATGATGAACATGCGGTTAAGATAGCAGATCGTTATTGGCAGAGGAATAATGGTTGTTCTAGAGTGAAAAACCTTAGGGATTGAAAAATCCCAAAAACATGAATCTGTTGATAAAAGTTATCAAATCGTGAGGTTTTTTCATAGTAATCAAAGTGCCAAAATTAAAAATTTTCCCAACATACCAGGGCCACCAGGTCCGTACTCTACGGCCCCAGATCTGCCGGGCCGTTTAGGAAACAAAGGTCATAGGAACTATTTAGGTAATCTTAATTAACAAGATAAAACATGTGTATGTTTTGGATGATATGCAAGGTGTTTGAAATGCATGGTTATAGCCTAAATAGACAATTTATTTTGGTTTTATATAAATACGGCTTACGTGTTGTGCCTTTCTTTCTTCTATTGTAATTCTCTTCTCATCTTACTCCCTCGTGTGCAAAACGAGTTTCTAAAAAAATGTAATATTTGAGGAGAAAGCGTGGACCAAAGGAGCATACTGATCGGTCGATCAAAGGTGGATTAGGTGCTTGAGAAGCAAGTTCAATCTTTAGTAATTTTGGTTCTCCCATTGGCTTGAGATGTGCCACCTTAGTTTTATGGGCTATAACCATTGCATTTATGTAATACCCCATCCCGGCCTATAAGGAATTATCAGGCTAAAAGTAGGCAGTCTAACTTGTCTACCAAGTTAGAGTTCAAATTATTTTAGATTTCAGGCTTAAGGTAGAAATAAATATTCGAAAGAAATAAAGTCAACCACCTAAAAGGTATTCAAGAATTGAGGCTTATCCAATCAAGAAAAAACGAGACTATTAGAGGCCAAAAATCATACAATAAATGCATACATGATATTGTCATTTGTATCACATGATTCCTATCAGATTACACATACTAGTCAATCCAAATTTTGATAGATGTATCATAAGCAACCAATATCATTTCACATGGCATATTATTCAAAACATGTTCATGGCATCATGTTATTATAATAAGACGTTATCTTGAATAATGACATACCTGGCATCCAAGTATTTCGTACAAAAAGAATTACCAAAACAATTCCATTATTCCAAAGAACTAGATCAAATTATACCATTACCAACCATGATTATACAAATACATACTATAATTAACCATTTGTCTGATTAATTTTCAAGTAAATTTCAAGCTCCGATTACCAACAATATCTATCAAGCAGCAACCTACTCGTATAATCACATGCCAACAACCACATACATAGTAATTTCATATAATGGTTCTAGACAATTACCAATCAATCTAAGCATTCATCGAAGCATTCATATCAAGCAATTACAAGGCACACATACATTCACTTGTACATATACAAAATCCATAAGAATTGTATCATTTACTTACTTACATACAAGCCAACTAACCCTGCCCAGATTACTACATATAAACCTCTATTCTAGTGCCACCCTTTTTGGAGTTAACAAAATATGATTGCAAAACATACATTGTAAGTTTCGGGTGACCTTGCTGGATCTCCTTGCTAGAGCTGGCAGGGAATTAAGCTGAGAAATATAACAGGGTGAGCAGCCAGAAAGGTAGTCTTGCAAGCAATTCAATTAACAAGTGTATGCAATAGTAAATATATTCACAATCATGTTATCAGCATAGATTGACTATGAATCGAGACTACTTTCTCATGTCATTATTGTCAAATCGAACATACAGGTTCATCATTTCATATACCGTTGTCTTATATTTATTCATTATGGTCACCATTGTACATCATTTTATACAGAATTCACAATTCTAGCAACCCCTAGAGGTTGATCCAATATCAGGTAATTATTCAGAGATGTATATGGTACAAGCAACCATATTTGAAACCTATAACACAGACTAGAATTCATTCTAGAATTTCCAATGTAACTACTTCATTAGTAGGCAATGACATTCATGTCATTGAATTAGTCACTTTTATATCGAACAGGGGTACAATTGTACCTTTCAGGGGACCTTAGACCTAAATTTCAGGCTGAGCTCAAAATATATGTCCTATTGGCATGCCAATTCGACTAGACCAAGACTAGACATATCTTTCTAGTGAACCTTATTAATTCTAGCTACCTTATTGTTAACTCATTATATATATATCTCAACCAGGATGCCATTTGAGCATTCAATTCATTTATCTATAACATGTTTGAATCTACCCTTAACATACATCTACCTTGGCACTTACCTTCCAAGGATTTCCAGCACACACACAAGCAAGTAAGGCAATAGAGCCTTCTTGACATTCAAATAGCTTAGAATTTATACAACAATTAAAATAATTAAACACAGGCTACACTGACTGATATTCCAAACTACTCTTGGTCGTGGATTACGACTCATTTCTTCCTTTCATCCCCTTGATCGATTCCCTTCTTGTCTATTTTAATAAAAATTGAATGATACATTAAAATCATTTCATACACACTCAATCTTTTTAACTATCTATCAATTGCTTGTTCAAACAAGTATTTTGAGCTTGAATATTTTCAATGTTTGCACACAATCTTCCAACCATAACATTCAATAATCCAATTTAGCAATTTCTAACATAACACATACCATAATCCACAAAACAATCCCTCAATACATAAATCATTCGAAACTTTCCCCCCGCACACACATACACTTCTATCCAAATAACAACCTTCTAAACGTACATGTATACATCCACTTTATTTATTAAACCATCCATCAAATGATAACCCACATTTCAATATTCATTTTAGCCTTAAACTACGTTTTAGCAAGTTAATTTCCCTCCCTTAAACAGTCCCAAGAAATACTGCCCGAAACAGGGCAGATTCAGACCTATTTTAGAGACCTCCTAACAGCCTCTAACATTCCTCCAAAGCCCTTCCCTTGATTCCTTAACATTTCATTATTAATCTACCATTAAACAACTACACTTTTAGGTACCAATTTAACAGTTTAAGCAAATTTTAGAATACTAAAACCAAAACAGTTCATCATTGGACAGACTCGATCCAAGTAGTTTTCACAATCAAAAATAGAATCATATATCTCATCAAATGAACTCAATATGAAATTTAAGTATATATCTTCATGCCAAAGACTTAGACTCACATCACCATTACTCTATTTATCAATTCAAGCTTCAAATTAATTTAATTCCTATTCCAAATCTAAGTTCCATCAACCAAACTCTCTAAACCGAGAATCACAACCAAACATGCAAGAACCGAACTATAATTCATCACTACGACATTCAAGCTTCGAAATAAAGAGTTCGCAAAAAGGAAAACTTACATGCTTTGTACATAGACTCAAATCAAGCATTCAAAAGCCACCCATCTCAAGCAAACGATAAAGATCCTCCCCCTCTCTCACTAGATACATTCGGCTATTCCATGCAAATGAAGATGATAAAAGATTATGTTTGATTGAAAGCTCTTAAGGAGATATCCATTCCTACGTGGCTTATAATTTTAAGCCATGTGGATTTCCATTAATCCAATTATTGCCTTAGCATGCAATCTCACAAAATTGTATTGTTATCAAACTAGTCACTTTCAATTGGCCACCTAAACTTTGTGGCCTCCACATTTCAGTCCCTTAAGGTCACAATTAAACACTTTTAGAGATTCGCTACAACTAACAAAAATCATTCTTTTGAGTCAATAGTTTAGGATGTTACAATTTATATTTATTGCTTTACATGTATGAGATACAATGTATGTTTTAGTATAATGATAAATGATTAGATCATAGTAAAACAGTGAGATTAATATAACAAAATCCTCCATATTTAATCGAAATAGTCATCCAATATTAGACCTCATTAAAACCTCGATCGGTACTATATAGGTTTTGCCAAAGCAAAGTACTTAGATCTATCTTGGTTAAACGCAAAGAATAAGCAAGTGACATTCATTGGTTCTAATATTGGTTAAACTATGTTGTTCTAATATATAACAATCCAGACTCGGCTTAGTAGTAAACCGAATCTAAGGTGTTAAGAATAACAAAAAAGTAATTTGTGATACAAATTAGAGGCTTAACAAACAAGATTGATTTAGTTATGATTCGATTTACCGTTTGACTTCTTATAACATATAATAGTTAATAAACATCCCAAAACAAAAGGCATTGGACCTAAGTCAAATCGAAACATGCAAAGAAGGACTAGATCACGTGTTTTTGCTAAACAATTTGAGATATCTTATTAAATCCAAGATTCATCATCAATTTCCTATTTGGTATTTAGCACTCATATTCTTCAAGATGATACTCTTTAGAATTTAGCTATTCGACATCTAACAAGAAATCATTCAACTCAACAAACCATTTTAGCACAAGAAGAACATATCATTTGAATAAGATCAAGCATTCAACTATTCCATACTTTTCAAGGATGACCTATTTTAAAAATAGGGTAACCTTAAGATTCCTATAATCTAACATTATAGCCAAGCAACCAACCAAACATGTTATACAAGCCATTCTGAGCATATTCATTTACCACTTATCATTAGCATAATCTACTAAATTTCACTTGATTAACTCGGCCATTTCAACAAAATTAGAATTCAAAAATTCTATCACAAGCATGCTAATAGAATTCAATTTGACTAAACAAACTCACAACCATATATCCATCAAGCAAGCATAATGCTCATCACATAATTACCTATTCGAACTAATTAGACATTCAAGGACAAGTATTAGAGATTTACATATATGATGACTAGTGTGAGCTTAATATTTACATGCCACAAGAGTGCCACCATTCTAGGAGTCAAAGTGAAAATTAAACAAAACAAACACTTAAACTTCTTGGATCTTGCTTAGCCCCTTAATTTGATCTAAACTTCAAAAGTCACCCTAGAACATAATAGGGAGAATTAGTGAGGCCTTGACCAAGTAAGTTCACAAACAATAAGAACTTAGAAATATGAATTCAAGTCTCCCATTATGCTATCAAATGACCCTTTTTAAAAGTGATCATTTAAAACATTCTACATTTCTATAGTTAATTCATGAGTTTCACTACTCATTTTCCAAGCAAGCACAAGTATTCACTCAAGAAAGAGAATATTACCAAGTGAACATTTCATCATTTGAATATCAAGTGTGAATCAAACTTTTCAATCTAATGAGTTTATCAAAATACCATCAATTATAGAGTTTAATTCGAACATCTCTAGGGACATAAAGTCCAACATGATCAAGGGATCATAATCCAACTAAACATCAAAGGAACCTAGTCCAATTTTTCTTCCTTTCGATCTATCAAGATTCATTATGACAAATTTGTTTTTTTATATTATCGTGAGCCTTGATTGACAAGTTACTAGACACACGAATCCACATTAAGTGTAACAATAACAAGGGTACATATAGTACCGGAACAAGGGTACACAAAGTACCAAATCTATTTCAATATTGAACAAGGGTACTCATGGTACCAATAGATCACTTGATCTTAACAACAAGGGATCTAGTCCAAACTAGCGTGCTCGATGGACTCTATGGCATGCCAATTGTGTCTAAGCTAACTTGAATCAAGGCTTATATTTATAATCTTGTTTTCTTTTCAATCAAGAGGCATTAAGTGCCTTAAATCATTAATTAGGTTCATACGATTAAGAAACAAGTCTAGTGTCAAATTAACTAGAAAAGTGTAACATAAACAATTAATTTAGCTTGCTTGAGCTTACCTCAAGATACTTACGTCAATTAGCATTTATTCAAGGGCTTAGTTTAGCCAAAGCACATACGTTAACCCATATTAAAATTCAGCAACTAGATTGAATTTGGACAGCCACGGCTTATCCTTATATTAGGTTACACTTACAGGTGATTTCCAGCTATAGTTGCTCTTGTAATATGACTCCTTTTTGCCTATTGTTGTTATGATCTACAACAGCCCTCTCTCCTTCCGTATTCTCTTGATCTTCTAACATATAACATTATAGAATTTATTAGCAATGAGATTCGATCTATCCACTTCTATTTCCATTCAACTTCATAATTAATAACTAGACCTTTTTACCTTGAGAATTTCTCAAGCATGCAAAACCACAACAAGACAAGGATTTCAATAAATTTTGGCGTAACAACCTTCTAATCAAATTACTCCATTTCTTCCAAATTTAGCATGTACTACAAATGCCAAAACAGGGCAGCATTACTAAGTTAATTTTCTTGGACCAAAACAGTCCCGAGAACTACTATGGCTTTAATTAACCAAACTAACAAAGATCATTCAATTCAAAACACTAAAACAGTCCCGATTTTCATTCTAATTAATAGGGCAGTTTTCTTAGTCACCAATACACATTTTAAGCTCATCCATTTGAATGAATTCAGTCTCAAAACTGCACAAATTTCTAAGACTCTAGATTACATGATTCTAGATCCATTAAAACCAGTCTTATAACATACATCCATCTCCAATAAACAGCCCTGAATTTATACCTATCAAACCAATTTATTTACACTCTTTTAAACAATCCTATAGTCATTCATATATCTCAAAATTATGTGATCATTCATGAACTCATAATAACAGTTCGGTGCTTTAGATTAAGATAACCAACCAAGAATCAAATTCTAATTACTTCACATTCAAACAATATTTATCATTTCATGCTTATGTATGATCAAAAAAGAATTCATACCATTAACCATCTATTTAAACCAATTCTACTACTTAAATAAGTTTTCTTACCATTCAAACATAACCAATTGAAACATAGAGATTCATTCCAAGAGTTAACATTCAAACAAGATTAACCAAGAGAGAAAGGATTACTTACCTTCTCTTCAAGAATTCATGCTAGAAAATGTCCAAATATCAAGCTAGATTTCTATTCAAATGATTAAATTCTCTAACCCTTCCTCTCACTCTTTCGGTTGTTTCATGAAGGGGATGAAGAAATGAAGATTGTTTTCTTCTTCTCCCCCTTCCAAGGCCGAGTGTGGCCCTCACATGCCACATGGAAAGGTTTATCAAGTGACACATCATAGGACCATTTTCACCTATTAAAATTACATGCAATAAGCTCAAGTTTGCTCTTTAACAAATCGGTCACTTGGAAATTGGCTACAAATTTTAGATTTCTTAACTTAGAAGCACTTAATTCTTGTTTCCTTCAATTAGCCCCATTATTAAGGCCTAAACTCACACATAACAACATAATTCTCCTAGTCCCTATTTTGGGGTGTTACAAATACCTCCCCTTAAAGAAATTCATCCTCAAATTTACCTGGGGGAAAACAGATGGGGATATTGATTTCTCATTATAGATTCGGGTTCCCAAGTAGCTTCTTCTAGTTTATGATTCCTCCAATGAACTTTAACAAGGGATATGGATTTGTTTTGAAGTCTTTGTCTCACGATCAAGTATCTGAACCGGTTCCTCTTCATATGTAAGATTTGGGTCAAGCTCCCTATCTTTAGGTTCAAGGATATGGTAAGGATCGGATCTATTTTGCATAACATAGAAACATGGAAGACTTTGTGAATCTTGTCAAATTCACTTGGAAAAGCTAGCTTGTATGCTACGGGACCAACTCGTGCTACTACTTCGAAAGGCCCGATGAAACGGGGACTAAGCTTTCCTGTCTTTCCAAATCTGAAGATTTTCTTCCATGGGGAGACTTTTTGAAAAACTCAATCAACCGCTTCATACTGAATTTCTCTTCTTCTCCTATCGGCATAGGCTTTTTGCCTATCAAATGCTTCCTTGAGTCGGTTATGAATGATTTGAATTTGCTCTTCGGTTTCCTTTAACAAATCAGATCCCATTAATTTGTTTTCTCCCAGTTCTGACCAACATTATGGTGTTCTACATCTTCTACCATAAAGAGCGTCGAACGGGGCCATCTCGATAGAGGCTTGGTAGCTGTTGTTGTAGGCAAACTCTGCTAGAGGTAAGGATTTCTCCCAATCCTTCTCGAAATTAACTATGCAAGCTCGTAACATATCTTCGAGAATTTGAATCACTCATTCTGATTGTCCATACGATTAAGGATGGAAGGCAGTACTTAGATTTGTTTTAGATTCCAAGGCTCTCTGTAGAGCTTTCTAGAATTTGGAAGTTAATCGAGAGTCTCTACCAGATATTACGGAAACCGGGTGTCATGTCCTAAAATGGCTTAGAAGTTATACACCTTACTTATTATATGTGTGATATTATGTGTTAGACATATAATCAATTGATCTTTAAGAAGTGACTAAATTTTTAATTAGATGGAAGTTGGGGGTTAATTAATAAGGACTAATTTGATCATTACTTAAATCTCCTTGTGTGCATGTAAAATTAAAAGAACGAAGGGGTTTGTACACATGGCATGGAGGGAAATTAACATGTGCTCTTGGTTTGGGAAGAAACCGACCATGTGGAAGACATTTCCCTTATGTCTTCTTCTTCATCCTTAATCGAAAGAATGAGAGTGAGAGAGAGAGTGGGCTCATAGCCATGAAAGGGGAAGCTTGGAATTTGGAAATTTGGGTGATCTATGAGTCTTAACTGAGATTTATATGGAGGAGAGTAAGTACGCTCACCTTTCTTGTCTAAATTGTTCTAAAGGTAGAATGGGAATTGAATGTTTAGGTGTTTCTTTGCATCTAGAGGAAATGAGATGGTCGAAACTTGGTAGTTTAGTAATAAATTGAATGATTTCACATGGTGGATTTTCTTAAGAAATTGATAGATTCAAATTGCATGCATAAGTTTAGAGTGGAGAGGAACTCGAATGGTTGAATGATTGAGGTTTAGGGGCAGTTATAATTTGTTCATTACATAAACAAAATAAAATTCTGCTTATGTACTTATCGGTAAAATGTAGGATAACAAAGTTGTTTTATGATAGAAATTGTTATTGAAAATGCATTGAAATCATGCTTATAATTGAGGCAATAGATGCACTCTATTACGTGTTTAAAATCTGTACAGGAAATTGATAAGGAATGGAGTTAATGATCTAGTTACGCACTGCTTAAAGATGTGCTTAAAATCTGGAAATTATAATTGTATTGGGATTGCCCTGTTTCAAAATCAAGTGGCAAATTATGAATTGTTTAAAGTTTAAACTGAATATCAACTGTACGAGCAGATTTGAACTTAAGGGATAATGTTTTATAACTCTTTAAGTGGACTGTTTGGAATAAATAGGAAGAAGGTAGGCTGTTTTGAACACATAATTACACATATATAAACTCGGGGCGGAATTGTATTTTAAGAGATTTTAAAAGGGTTGTTTCGAAACCTTGTAATGGGGTATAATGAATAAGTGGACTGTTGCACACATGAGTCCTTAAAATCTGTCCTATTTTGATTAATGTATGATTGGAAAGAATAATTGGTTCAATAGTACGCACATAAGCTTGTTCATTGCCCTGTTTCATGTATCTATATGTAACTAAATGAATAGGTTAAGAATGAATAAGGATTTGGAATAGGGCTGTTTTGACTAAAATCTGTATACAGATAAAATGAAGCAAAATTGTGAATTAAGAAAACTCAAAGGACTGCCTTGGAGTATAATAAGTGAGTGTTTATGAGTAAAAAACTGTTTTTGCACCTTGAATAAAATGTAGGCTGTTTTAACATGATTCTAAGGGCTTGGGAGTATTGTTTTGAGTATGTACTTTATAAAATGGGACTGTTGATTGAATTTGAGTGTATTTTGAGTTACAAATTGCTTTGTGTTTGAATGATTGAATTGTCAAGATAAGTGGATAAGTCAAAGTCTAACTCGTAATTATATTGCTTGGTATAATTAGATCGAGACAATGCTAGGGATGGATGGATAAATATTCAATAATGATTGAGGATTCATGTATCCCGTAACTCCGGGATAAGAGGTGAGCGTAGTTAAAGTCTTGGGATAGGTTTAAACTATCCCGAGCATGCTTTCATTGAATTGTTTATGTAGCTATTAACTTAATTATATAAAATCGTGCTCTAAAGCTTGGAATGAAAGGTATGTTATGTGTTACAAGCTCAACTATGGTTGGATACGATTAGATTAATGTGAATGGGTAAATTTTGGAATGTTACAAACCTATGAAAGCCTTGATATGTATTGCTCTTGTTCGAACTTTCATGTGAAAAAGATTGGTTGAATATGATTGTTTCATAGTATGATGACATGAAATAGGAGATATGTTTACTAATACCAGAATGAAACACTATGCTACCATTGAAAAGTCATGATTGAGGATAATTCTTAAATGAACTTTTCGAATAGGAAAGAAAATGAAAAGTGTAAAATATGTGATCTTGCTATTTGAATGTTATGAAGGAATAACACTTGCGTGTAATAATGCAATGTGAATATGTGAAAGGTATGATTTCAATGAATGGTTTTTATATGATAAAAAGTTTGGCTATGGCGCCATTTGATCAGAAATGTTATCTAGTGAAGTCACATGGAGTGACTATAACCCTAAATTGATAAGGGTAATATAGTTAAGGATGTATGGTTGTAATAAGGAGTTATGCTCATAATGTATATGATGTGAAAAAGTTAAAGAAAAAGCCTTGGCCTCGAGTCGGTCTTAGGTATAGTTGGCATGCCATAGGATCCATGAGCTCTTGTTTCGGGTTGGACTATGGTCCTGGACTACGGTCCTTTATTTGGCGACAGTAGGAGGGAAGTTGTGTGCTCACTTGGCGGCAGTAAGAGGGATTGAGCGGTACTACAATACCATATGATTTGTTATGGGCGACAATTGGTTGGGGATTCGAGTACCTAGGCTAGATTCGATTCTCAAGGCTATAATAAAAAGATAAATATGAAATTGTATTATAAATGAATGAAAAAGCATGATAACTTACTTAATAAGTAAAGTAAATTCTAATGATGATTGCTTATTAACATAGTCAAAGAAATTGTTTTGAATGAAGCTCGTATGTTAATGAAAATTAGTGAAGTATTTCATTTTATCTTGATAAAAGTCCTTTGTTCATTAAGGATTAAATTTAGATAACCTTCTTGAGAATCAATAGTTATGTTATGCTTTGGTGTTTCTTATCTATATTTATGTGTGTGTATGATTCGAATGGAAGATGTATGATTTCAGGAAGTTACGATCGAATTAATTTGTTAATTTGAGTGTATATGTTCCTTGAGTGATGTTATAAGGACTCTTCCAACTAAGATGTTTGTTTACATTTTGTTTTGGTAGATTGATTAGATTTTCTTGCCTTGCTATGATCTTCACCTAGTCTTAATCTTAAAGACTTGAATAATTAACAAATTTAGCAATGGAAAGAAGCAGCGAGTGATTTACAAAATGTGTAAAACTTGAGTATGTCATGATATGTATAATATCGTTAGGTTCTAGCTTGATTGTTCAAAGGTCAATATGGACTAATAATATTCTAGCTTGCTTATAAATGATTTTGTATGAGGTCTAATAACTCGCATAGGAAGATTCTAAATGAAAGAAACTATATGTAAGAAGTTCTAAGCCATGCTATGTTTGAATAGTAATTTAAAGGATCAATATTGTATAGCCTTAAATTTGGGGATTCTGCCGAAATTAAATAACTTGGTGCGGTTAGAAATTTGGAATGGATATTCCTATATCAAAAAATATTGAATCACCTTCGGGTTATTGTAGGTCATATTTAATAAAAAAATAAAGTTTAGGGATTGATAATAGTCAAATTATAAACATGGTTATTAATCAAGTAAACCCTCTTGACACATAGGAAACTAAATAGCTTAAAGGGTAAACTACTCATTGAGTTGTAATCGACAAGAGATCTAATAAAACCATTCGATCATTGAGGAATTTCATGTAGTTACTCAGCTAATTACATTGTTACTTAGATAACAAGATATATGAATTTATCACGATACTGGTTTTATGAATTTGATAACATAAAAGATTATATCTTTGATTAATAGTAAAGGTTATAAGAAAATGACTAAAGGAATCTCAGGGTATTACTATGTAAGTCATTCATAACTCGAATTAACACCTAACCTTGTGTAAAGAGTCGGTAAAATATCTGACAAGTAGAAGATAAATACGTGTTAAGGAAGCTAAGATGAGAAAATCCAAGAAAATTTATAAGTCAGGGGTAAAGAGTTTTGTTAATAACTTGTATGTTAAGTAAGGCTAATACCTAGAATTTAGATGTTCTTATGATTGAACTGATAAACTTGTAAGGATGCTTGCTTATTGCTTGTTAATTTATGATCGAATAAAAGCATAGGCCTAATGATGGAAGATAAGAACCTTATCTTTAAAATATTATAATTCCTACCTTGCGTAATAAGGAACCGAAGTGTTGATTATTATACGAATGGTATTCATGTTGAGAGAACCATGTTAATAATGAGATATAAAGATGGTTATAAATGATTTGATTACTAATGATGTGGGATAGTTATTGGAATGGTAATTTATAAGGGTCATACATGGGGATTAAATGGTTCGGATATGCGACTTTATCAACCACGTTATGGCTCGTTCGATATACACAATAGAACTTTGTAAAACGAATAAGGCTGAATTATAAGTCATAACAATTGTTTAAAAGATTAATACTACCTCACTGTGCTTATGCTCACCCAACCCCCATTTTCTTTAAATTTCAGGGTATAGTGCAGATGGGTTCATTGAGCCGGGATGTAATCGCAAAGGACTATGTGTGAGCCGAGTCCTTGTCTTATAACTCCTAGTTGGTGGCACTTAGAGAATGAGTTGCATAATTAGTTAGATCTTTCATTGGCTTATGTGTGTTTAAGTTTATTTACGTATCATATGTTCTGTATCAGGCCTTTATTCCTTTTATTCTTTGATTTGCCTGCTTGATTGATATTTTGGTGTTATGATGGTTGTTTGGTTAAGGGCCATGCACATAGTGATGATAGATATCATTAACACTATAAAAAAAATTGTAAGCCAATAAGTATATACATAGAATCCTAAGCAAAATTTAAAAAAGGGGTAGAATTCTACACTAATTAGAGTGATAGGTGGAAATATTATATCAGTAGTTATTATTGGTCTTTATAAAGGTTGAATAGATCGTATGACTATCTTCTCTTGAGTAAATTAAGTAATTAAAGTGGCTAAGGTGATTTTTTAAAAGAAATGTGTTGTTAGGTGTCATGTTTGAATATGATTGTCATGTTGCTTGTTAGATGTGATGTAAGTCTACATTTTGATAAGAGATGGGTTTAGTTTAAAATTGTACGATGACAATTGTAGTTGACATGCTTACCTTGAATAGAGTTATGTAATCCTAAACTTGACCTGCGGTAAATATGGATTAATATTAACAAAGATAGTTCCTAACATCAGAACTGGAGTAAAGAATAGTGATGTGGAATATTTTATACGATGCTTGTAAAATGCTTCTAGCTTATAATGAAATTCATCTAAATCAGATCTAAGGAGATCGATTAGGACCTTGTGTGTGTTGAATAGAAATGTCAAAAATGGATTATGATAAATCAAGGTTTTGCATATTGAAAACTTGTTGTGTTATATGGTAAAAACCTCTATGAGTACATTGTAAATGCATAGATGTTTGTTTATTTTGATTTGGGATCGATCTAATTATGCGTAAAAGATTAAAAGTTTTAAATTAATCTCATTTTTGCAAGAATGATTCTATAGTGTCTTAATGATTAGGTTAAGATAAGCAAAATTTCTTTGGTAGCTTGTCTGGTAACACGTTCTACGCCGGTCTTCCTACTAGGCCGGGTAGAGGGTGTTACACCGTGACACCATGAAGTCGAATTATCTCCTTTATATAGATCCTCGCCGATTATTCCAAGTTTAGGGTCATCCGAATAGGTAAGAAATGGGCCGATTTGGTCAGCATGTCAACTATTGCCCACACCGCATCATTTCTTCTTGGTGTTAAAGGTAATCCACTGACAAAGTCCATAGTAATTTATTCCCACTTTCATTTAGGAAGTTCGATTGGCTGCAAGAGTCCAGTAGGGACTTGGTGCTCAGCTTTGATTCTTTGGCAAGTCAAATATATGGAAACAAAATCAAAAATAGTCGTCTTCATTCCTGGCCACCAGTACAACTCTTTCAGGTCCTTGTACATTTTAACTACCCCGGGATGAATTGAAAAGGAGCTTTGGTGAGCTTCAACTAACATCTCTCTTCTTAATTCTTCATCATTCGGTACACAAACCTGATCTCTAAAGTAAAGCAATCCATTCTACTTTAGGGTAAAATCAAAATTGGATTCGGCTTTTAAGTTACTCAGGATTTTCTAAAGTTCGAGATCATACTGTTGTAAGGTCTTGATTCTAGTCATCAGGTCAGATTTAATTTGAATCTCAGATAAAAGCTTTTGATTCTTATAAAGTCTAAAATGAGCATTGATGGCCACGGGGGCATTCGAATGTTTACGGCTGATTGCATTGGTTACTACATTTGCTTTCCCGGAATGGTAATCTATGATTAATCCTAGTCTTTAATCAATTCAAGCCATCTTCTTTGTTAGAGATTCAAGTCCTTTTGTGTCATGATATACTTGAGACTTTTGTGGTCAGTAAACATGTAGCATCTTTCCCCAAACAGATAATGTCTCCTTATTTTGAGAGCAAACACAATTGCCGTGAGTTCAAGATCATGAGTCAGGTAATTTAACTCGTGAGGTTTAAGTTGCCGAGTTGCTTAAGCTACTACCTTTCCATCTTGTATAAGGACACACTCGAGCCCTAAATGAGATGCATCACTAAAAATAGTATAATCTTTTCCCGATTCAGGTTGAATTAAAATGGGGCATGGGTGAGGGCTTGTTTGAGTTGGTCGAAGCTTCTCTGTTGCCTTTCTGACCAAACAAAGCTTTCTTCCTTCCTAAGCAACTTAGTTAAATCTGCAGCCAAGGTTGAAAATCCTTTTGCGAACCTCCTGTAATACCCGGCCAAACCCAGGAAACTTCTAACTTCATGGACATTTTTAGGAGGCAACCAATCTGCTACTTCTTGGACTTTCTTTGGGTCTACTTTAATTCCTTCGGCTAAAATTACGTGGCCTAAAAAGGATACCTCCGAAAGCCAAAAGTCATACTTGCTTAACTTTGCGTAAAGCTGGTGCTCCCGAAGAGTTTCCAACACAATCCGAAGATGCTCAGAATGTTCATCATTGTTTTTGGAGTAAACTAGTATGTCATCTAAAAATACCGCCACAAACTTGTCCAAGAAGTGTTTGAATACCCGATTCATGACGTCCATAAATGCAGCTGGGGCATTGGTTAAACCGAAGGGCATAACAAGAAATTCAAAATGACCATATCGAGTCCTTAAGGTTGATTTAGGTACATCCGATTCTTTCACCCTCATTTGATAGTAACTCAACATGAGATTAATCTTCGAGAATACATTTGCACCATTGAGCTGGTTAAACAAATCCTCGATTCTAGGCAATGGGTATTTGTCTTCTTCTTTCTCTATGTAATCCGCTCCATACTTACAAGACTTGCAGAATTCATTCACATACTGCTCAATGGGTTTGCCTTCTTGTTTAAGGTACAAGAAATGCTTTCTACGATCAGCCAAGTACTGCTCATTGATGTACTTTTTACGGAATTCTTTAAGAAAGAATTCCCAATCAATGGCATGTGCCGAAGTAGTTAAAGTTGTGGTCTGCCACCAATTAAGGGCTTCATCGGCTAGCAAAGACAAGGCACATTTGAGTTTATGCTCATCTGAGCATTACAATTGCTTTGTTAGGATTCTGATTGTAGTCTCTAGCTAGTATTCAGCTACTTTGGGAGTTTCTTCATCAGTTCCTGAGAAGGTATAGGCTCGGTGTTGAGCCAACTTACCAATTGGTGCTCTAGCTTGTCCTACTACAGGTGCAGAGGAGGAGTTTTGTTTCAAGGAGACGACAAACTAGTTGAACATCTCAGTCATGCTCAAGAAGCATTCTTTTTTAATCAGATTTATCTGAGGAGCTTCAAGTTGAGGTTCAACAGCTTTTTGGGGATTCTACTGTTCCTGATTCATTCTTACACTTCCTCCTTCATTGGAGGAAGTAGCGAGACTATCCTTGTCCCTACCCAAATATGTCTCTGACATCTAAAAGATTAATAAAATTCAAAGGAGACTTTATTAAACAAGATCACAAGTATAGATTGAAATTGACTCCTAGGTGACGTAACATGGAAAAATAATACAATAGAATCTGGTTTAGTCCTAGGACCGACTAAACCTTAGCTCTGATTACCAAATTATAACACCCCCAGACCCGGCCTAGTAGTAAACCGAATCTAAGGTGTTAAGAATAACAAACAAGTAATTTGTGATACAAGTTAGAGGCTTAAAAACAAGATTGATTTAGTTACGATTCAATTTATCGTTTGACTTCTTATAACATATAATAGTTAATAAACATCCCAAAACAAAAGGCATTGGACCTAAGTCAAATCGAAACATGCAAAGAAGGACTAGATCACGTGTTTTTGCTAAACAATTTGAGATATCTTATTAGATCCAAGATTCATACATCAATTTCCTATTCGGTAGTTAGCACTCATATTCTTCAAGACGGTACTCTTTAGAACTTAGCTATTCGACCTCTTACAAGAAATAATTCAACGCAACAAACCATTTTATCACAAGAAGAACATATTATTTGAATGAGATCAAGCATTCAACTATTCCATACTTTTCAGGGATGACCTATTTTAAAAATAGGGTAACCTTAAGATTCCTATAATCTAACATTATAGACAAGCAACCAACAAAACATGTTATAAAAGCCATTATGAGCATATTCATTTACCACTTATCATGAGCATAATCTACTAAATTTCACTTGATTAACTCGACCATTTCAACAAAACTAGAATTCCAAAATTCTATCACAAGCATGCTAATAGAATTCAATTTGACTAAACAAACTTACACCATATATCCATCAAGCAAGCATAATGCTCATCACATAATTACCTATTCGAACTAATTAGACATTCAAGGACAAGTATTAGAGATTTACATATATGATGACTAGTGTGAGCTTAATATTTACATGACACAAGGGTGCCACCATTCAAGGAGTCGAAGCGAAAATTAAACAAAACATACACTTAAACTTCTTGGATCTTGCTTAGCCCCTTAATTTGATCTACACTTCAAAAGTCACCCTGGAACATAATAGGGAGAATTAGAGAGGCCTTGACCAAGTAAGTTCACAAACATTAAGAACTTTGAAATATGAATTCAAGTCTCCCATTATGCTATCAAATGACCCTTTTTAAAAGTGATCATTTAAAACATTCTACATTTCTATAGTTAGTTCATGAGTTTCACTACTCATTTTCCAAGCAAGCATGCAAGTATTCACTCAAGCATGAGAATATTACCAAGTGAACATTTCATCATTTCAATATCAAGTGTGAATCAAACTTTTCAATCTAATGTGTTTATCCAAATACCATCAATTATAGAGTTTATTTCGAACATCTCTAGGGACATAAAGTCCAACATGATCAAGGGATCATAATCCAACTAAACATCAAAGGAACCTAGTCCAATTTTTCTTTCTTTCGATCTATCAAGATTCATTATGACAAATTTGTTTTTTTTATAATCTCGAACCTTGATTGACAAGTTACTAGATACACGAATCCACATTAAGTGTAATAATAACAAGGGTACATATAGAACCGGAACAAGGGTACACAAAGTACCAAATCTATTTCAATATTGAACAAGGGTAGTCATGGTACAAATAGATCACTTGATCTTAACAACAAGGGACCGTAGTCCTAACTAGCGAGCTGAACGGACTCTATGGCATGCCAATTGTGCCTAAACTAACTCGAATCAAGGCTTATATTTATAATCTTGTTTTTTTTTTCAATCAAGAGGCATTAAGTGCCTTAAATCATTAATTAGGTTCATACGATTCACAAACAAGTCTAGTGTCAAATTAACTAGAAAAGTGTAACATAAACAATTAATTTAGCATGCTTGAGCTTACCTCAAGGTACTTACCTCAATTAGCATTTATTCAAGGGCTTAGTTTAGCCAAAGCACATACGTTAACCCATATTAAAATTCAGTAACTAGATTGAATTTGGACAGCCATAGCTTATCCTTATATTAGGTTACACTTACAGGTGATTTCCAACTATAGTTGCTCCCGTAATATGATTCCTTTTTTCCTATTGTTGTTATGATCTACAACAGCCCTCTCTCCTTTCGTATTCTCTTGATCTTCTAACATATAACATTATAGAATTTATTAGCAATGAGATTCGATCTATCCACTTCTATTTCCATTCAACTTCATAATTAATAACTAGACCTTTTTACCTTGAGAATTACTCAAGCATGCATAACCACAACAAGACAAGGATTTCAATAAATTTTGGCTTAACAACCTTCTAATTAAATTACTCCATTTCTTCCAAATTTAGCATGTACTACAAATGCTAAAACAGGGCAGCATTACTAAGTTAATTTACTTGGACCAAAATAGCCTGGAGAACTACTATGGCTTTAATTAACCAAACTGACAAAGATCATTCAATTCAAAACACTAAAACAGTCCCGATTTTCATTCTAATTAACAGGCAGTTTTCTTAGTCATAAATACACATTTTAAGCTCATCCAATTGAATGAATTCAATCTCAAAACAGCTCAAATTTTTAAGACAGTAGAATGTCTAGATTATATGATTCTAGATACATTAAAAATAGTCCTATAACATAAATCCATCTCCAATAAACAGCCATGAATTTATACCTATCAAACCAATTTATTTACACTCTTTTAAACAATCCTATAGTCACTCGTATATATCAAAAGTGATCATTCATGAACTCATAATAACAGTTTGGTGCTTTAGATTAAGATAACCAACCAAGAATCGAATTCTAATTACTTCACATTCAAACAATATTTATCATTTCATGCTTATGTACGATCAACAAAAAATTCATACCATTAACCATCTATTTAAACCAATTCTAGCTCTACTTAACTAAGTATTCTTACCATTCAAACATAACCAATTGAAACATAGAGATTCATTCCAAGAGTTAACATTCAAACAAGATTAACCAAGAGAGAAAGGATTGCTCAACTTCTCTTCAAGAATTCAAGCTAGAAAATGTCCAAAAATCAAGCTAGATTTCTATTCAAATGATTAAATTCTCTAACCCTTCCCTCTCACTCTTTCGGTTGTTTCATGAAGGGGATGAAGAAATGAAGATTGGTTTCTTCTTCTCCCTCTTCCAAGGCCGAGTGTGGCCCTCACTTGCCACATGGAAAGGTTTATCAAGTGACACATCATAGAACCATTTTCACCTATTAAAATTACATACAATAAGCTCAAGTTTGCTCTTTAACAAATTGGGCACTTGGAAATTGGCTACAAATTTTAGATTTATTAACTTGGAAGAACTTAATTCTTTTTTCCTTCAATTAGCCCCATAATTAAGCTCTAAACTCACACATAACAACATAATTCTCCTAGACCCTATTTTGAGGTGTTACATAATAAGATTAGAAACCTAAAGACTAATGATTGTTCAACAACTTCGGTGATTGAAAAAAAATATGAAAGTGTGTAATACCCTAAATCATGGCCTAGTAACCTGTCATAAACTAATTAGAACTTAATTGTACAAAGAATCTACAAATTAGAAGAATTATGTAAACCTAGTGACTAAATCAGATGGATTGATACAGAAGTAGCTGAATCATGAAGGATCAAATAGTAATAAATTGTAAATGTAGAATTGCATGCAATTAGGATATGTAATTAAGGATTTATGAAGCAATTAGACCATAATTTGCCAAGTGGAGGCAAATAGCCAAGCCAAGTGATAACACCATGGCCAAGTGGCCATCTTCCTATCATCTTCTCCACTCCACCATTCTCCACCTTGGCCGAACCATACTCATCCATATAGGAGAAAGAAAGTTTCATACATCACCTTTAAATTCATGCTTTTTTATTTAACTTTGATTAAATTAGCTTGGGGAAGGTATATTGCTTGATCCTTACATGTTATGCGATGCTTGAATCTTGAAATGATGATGTTCTTGTTGCCTAGATTGATTAGGATGATTGTTATATATGTTAGGATCATGTTAGCTTCTAATAGAACTTGAAATTATGATTTCTAGTAACTAAATTGCTAAAGAGAATGTATATGGTTGCTGGAAATTTGAGAATAGGAAGTATGGTTGAAAACAGTTTTGAATTGGGACTGTTTTACTAGTGAAAATGTTGAAGCATGCTAATTGAATGTAAAGCCCTATTTTGATCATGTTGGTAGATGAATTGAGGATTGAATAGAGTAGATAACTTTTTGGAAAATGAACGCACCTAATTGGATTAGTTAAAACTAGGTAATAGGCTGCTCAAATGGTGAATTGGAAGTATAATGTTGATCAAATAGATCAAATTGAATTTAACATGATAATGCCCTGTTATAAGCACATTGTTAGGTGAATTAGACTGACCTAGACATGTAAGAACATGAAAATTAATTGAATTACAATGTTAGAACCTTGTTAAAATGAGTTATGAAACTAGAAACTCAACCTAGTGTAATCTGCCCAGAATGCTCTGTTCTGGGCAGTAACTTTGAAAAATCACCATAAATTGTATAAAGTGAATTTAAGGCTGAAACTTTTATGGATAGTACCTTGAAATGTCTAAAATAATTATGAGAAAACAAAACTGAATTCTGAGTAGTAGAATGAATTGTAGAGAAAAACACTAAAGGACAGTGCAAACTATCCAGTGTAGCAAATTGCCATGTCTTTAAATTAAAAACCGTATTAATTGGCAAAGAACTAAAATGCAAGGCCTATATGGTTAGAAATAAAGTTAAGTTGGATTTCCAACGGTGTAAACCAATTGAAATTCCGATGTACAGAATGAAAGTTATGCATGTTTAAGTGAATAAACTCATGCTGCCTAGTAACAACAGTTTAGGTAATTGTACACTGTTTTGTGACAGTTTGTAAACTATTTTGTAAACAATTTTGGGACATTGACTTCTACCCTGTTTTACATGAATTAGAGTATAGATAAGTGTAGTTAAGTTTAGTAAAGAATGTACATAAACATGCTGCCAGATTTGTATATGTTATGTACTTGTAACATTGCCTTGATTGAATGATTATGTGATCTTGTTTTAACATGTATATACTTGTGTAATGTGATAGAATCAGGAGTGAACTTGGTGGATGAGGAAAAAGTGGAACATCATAAAGCCAAGAACAAAGGAGTGTGGATCCAAGACTAACTAAGCTTGAAGTATTGTGAGTGTGGTTGTTTCTAGGGTTAGGACTATGTTCTAACCAATACTTGCATGTCTATATTCTTGCAATGTTTAAATTGACTTAATAAGGGAAGAATGATTTAAGTAATGCATGAAACTTGATCACATCCTTGAATACATGTTCAATTCGATTGCAAAGCATGTTTAAGTGGTAACATTGGTGCTTGAATGTGTGATATGACATGAGATCGAATGACTTAAAGAACTTGTAATGATATCCTACTTGATGAAATGAAACATGATAATTACATGATATGTGAGCTATGGCTCAATTGGCCGAAGGGCCTAGTATGAAATGAAATTGCTTGACATGATCTTGAACTTGATATACTTGTATAAATGGCTTAAATCAAACAACCTTGGTAGCTAGTTGTACTAGGTAAAAGGGCATGCCTTAGAGTCTAGAGCTCATTGTGTCAGGGTGGACTACAGTCCAGAGCTAAGGCCCCTATTTGGCAACAGACGGATGGTACATATGTGGTCTTTGGCGACAGTAGGAGGGTTGACCAGCACTACGGTGCATCTTGCGGCGACAGTTGGTTGGAGACTCAATTACCTACACAAACTAAGTACCAAGAGAGTTGTTTAATTAATAAAAAATGAAATAACAATCTTATATCACATGTTACTTGTCTTGAAAGCCATGAATTGTATGTTACTTGACATGAAAGCCATGAATTGTATGTTACTTGTCATGTAAGCATGACTTACTTGATTACTTGTTATGCAAGTTTGATTTACTTGATTCTTGATATGAAAGCATGAAGTATGATTCCATATTTCTTGTATTCTTTACTAGCCAAATGCTATAATCCTTAGCTAGGATTACTCTATTGCTTGAAATCCTTAGCTAGGATCATTCTTGTTCAATTGACACATAACTTGATATAACAAATGGTTAGAGCTAGTTACTACCTCACTAAGTACATTCTTGTACTTATAACTCTTGTTTCATTCTTCCCAACCTACAGGATAAAGGATTCGAGTGTTGCTTGACCTTGAAGCCTGTTACCTTGAGCTCGATGCAAGACACAAGCATTGCTTAAGTATGATTTCATACTTGATTTGTATATCTCCTAGATTGGTGGCACTAGATTGTGTAGAGTTTAGCTTGATCATGTATTTTGGAATTCTTGAAACTTGTATATATGTATGTTCTTGAATGGGCCTAGTATGTTATGAACTTAGTGACAAGTATGTTTGTTGCGCATATGATGATACAAATGAAATGATCAAGTGTTTGATTTAGTTTACATTGAACCATTTGAATTGCCTTGGGAACTATATGGTCACTTGTGTGTGTGTACATACCATGATGTATGTGTTTTGTGCATTTGTATAGTGAATTGCCGAATGTGTATGGCTTGATTGGAAACAAGTTCATGCAAAATGTAAGTTCAATAATCAAGTTTAGCAATATAGGTATGAAATTTTACATGTATACATATAGGAAAAATGAAATGAAAGGAAGCATGTTTGTACATTTAGGTCATTCGAATGGGATAGGATATCAAAGATTGAATATGTAATATGAATCATGAAAGTAGTAACTTATAATGTAAGCATGAAAGGAGACAACTTAATGATCATCTCGAATGCCTATAATGACATGAAAATCAAAATTTGAGTTTGTTTGTTTGTTAAGTAAGTATGCTTGGTTGCTTACTAGTTAAGTAACTCATCTAATAGGGATGAGTTTATCAATTCTTGCCTTGTTTTTGTATTGTATTACCTTGTCTATGCTTAAGTAACGATCTCGAGCCGGGTTGCTACTAACTCGGGGTAGGGGGTGTTACAAAGTGCATGTCGATGATTGGTTCTTTGAAAGACTTGGTATTTAAGCGTGCCCAGTACACCACCTCTCTTTTCATAAGTTACATTTCTGGTGCACTGTTCATTATTGTTCTTTCTATTAGACCGTATGAACTTTTGTTTTGGAAAAATAGTTGTTCATTAAATATAGGAATTACATGAGATGTAATTAGAAAGTGTTGCTTACCTAAATAATTGAATTCTAGGAGTAAAGCCAAAGATGACTTAGAATGAAATGAAATATGGATCCTTACCCACTAGAAATACTTTTAGCAAGTTTTTCAATTTTGAGGGTTTTTAAAAGTGAGAATGTTATTACTTTATAAACATGATAAAAGGGTACTTATAAATCATATTTTATCATTGTAGATTTATTACGGCAAATTCAAACATCATTACGATCCATCCTTGAGAATGATAAATTAAATGGCTTGAACTTCCTTGACTGGTTTCGTAATTTGAAGATTGTCCTCAAATAAGAACGGAAACTAACAATCATCGAAGAACTGGTCCCTATAAAGCCAGTAGATAATGCCTCTAAAGATGAGTTGGAAGCTTTTGAAAAATATTCAAGTGACATGGTAGATGTCGGTTGTTTGATGCTTGTGACCATGACCTCTGAGCTTCAGAAGCAACATGAGGACATGGTTCCCTATGAGATGGTTAAAAATCTCAAGGAATTGTATGAGGGGCAAGCTCATCAAGAGAGGTGTGAGACCTCTAAGGCTTTGTTTCGATGCAAGATGGTTGAGGGAAATCTAGTGGGAACTCATGTTCTCAAAATGATAGGGTGTATTCAGACCTTGGAAAAGTTGGGCCTCCCTCTAAATGTTGAATTGGCTACTGATGTTATCATACAATCGTTTCCAGATAGTTTTAATCAGTTTGTTCTTAATTTCAATATAAATGAAATTAACAAATCATTGCCTCAGTTGCTTGGTTTGTTCAGAACAGCATAAAACAACATGAAAAAGGTTGGCTGCAAACCTATTATGATGGTCCGAAAAGATAACAGAAAAGGAAAGCCCAACACCAAGGCTGTAACACCCTCTTCCCGATCTAGTAGAGAACCGGGTCGGAAAGCGTTATCAAAAAATAGATTCGGAATTTAAAAGATGGACTCGAGATTTAGGATTTATTCGGAAGGTCTTATTAATCATTCCTAAGGCTTAGCGAACTTATTTGTTACTAATCTTATCAGAAATTTAGGTCAATTTAAACCTTTTTAAACAAAAAGGACTAAATCATAAACTTTACAAATTAGCGATCCTAATCCGAATTCTTTATTACCAACTTGTAATTAAACCTACCAATTATTAATCTGTGAAGTTTCGTTACTATCGGATATCATTTACCTAATCAATTAAACTATATGACTTTAGTGACCATTTAGTAAATTGTCCAACACTTCTCTTTATTCATTATAACAGAATTAACTAACACCATATCGTTACCTTAAGGGTAGTATCGATACGCTAAGCCTAATTTCAGATTTCTAGATTCGAAGGACATCAAGTCTGTACCGATACAGCTAAGCACGTATCGATATGCTATAAGACCGTATCGATAACATTTTTCAACCCAAATTCCAGTGTTCAATTTTCATACCGATACGCCCAAACTGTATTGATACGCCTTATTTCACCAATGTTAACCAGACCATTTATGCAAGGGTCGTATCGATACAGTATCACCCATATCGATACCCTTTGACCTGTAATGATAGATTTTTACTAGTTTTTATTCGAATTAACCTAGCAAACATTGTTCAATTATTACCAAATTTTACCAGCAAGCACTACATTCCACTTACAAGCCAAATTTCATGGCAAAATGAATCCATTAGCCATGTTTTCACTTTTTAGCACCAATTATGCATTTCTAGCCACTTTTAAGCATAACAAAAAGGTCATTTAAGGCCTCTAAGGCTTTGACACATCATAGGTAACTTATACATGTCCTAAAGACCGTAAACAACTAATCTAACTACTTTTCCACCATACTAGGAGTTCATAAGGACAAAACACATTACTCTAAGCTTGTGGTGACTTGTCGATCTTCCAACTAATCCTGATCTCGAACCGATAACTTTCTTAACCCGAAATATGGAAGATGAATGCATTAGACTTATATAGTCTAAGTGAGGTAGCCATAAACCATGAATGAGCATGATGTGCAACTTTCCATGTTACAATGACAAATCTAATCATGCTAACATGAGGTATATATTCAACATAACATAATACCATGCTCAACATGTAACATAACATCAACAATTATCATAATGACAATCATCATTAGCATATCAATAGTTCCGAATCAATGATCAATAGCAATAATCAATAATTTCCCTTGGTCACATAACAATATATATTTAAGCCAAAATCATATTTCCACACAACAATTACAAATCATATAAACATATCATTCCCCTTGGACAATGTAACAAATGGATACGCGGATTCCCCTCTACACCATACATATATCGGTAATAGGCCGTAGCTCCGGATAGGTCCCTTACACAATCCATCCTTTTCTCCGCCACATATAGGTTGTAGCCCCGGACCGTAGTTCAATCCCTTACTTATACAAGCTCAAATAACCATGTGGTATGCCAATTGTATCCAAAACTCACAAATGTCCAAGGTTACATATATTTCATTATATTATTTACCTTTATGCCCATAGGCCATAACGTATCGAAATCGGAATTGAGCCTTATCTCTATGACATATCATAGCACAATTGTATCAAACTTCATATACAAGCATGAATCAGACATCACATATGAAATTACAAATATATCAAGCATTATTGAAGCTTACCATGCTTACCGTTAGAGTTCACATATGCATGCTCAACTTGAGCCCTTAAACACAAATGCAATCATAACACATAACAAATGCAACGGGATGGCTCTGTGCCACTGCCTTGACACGACTACACTCACCTTGATTTCGAAACTTCTAAGGCTCTCAGATCGTAATTCCTTTATTCCTAGCTTGTTTTGGAGACGATGGCCTAGCTTCTTCCAAACCTTGAGCTAGGAACAACAATAAGAGGATGTTACAATTGATATCAATAATTAAAGCTTAGAGTAGCCATTAGCTATTCAATAGATTAAGACTTGAAGAACAAGGCTTAGCTTAGGAATTTCAACTTGAAATTAGATGTCCAATACTCTATGGAATCAACAATAGGTTTGGGGCTTTTACTTACCCAACCGATAGCTATGGATTGAAGCTTCCAACACAAAGAAAGCTTAAGCTTTAAGGGTTCAAAAATAGAGGTGTGTACTTGAGCTTGGTGGAGAAGACAACAGTGTAGATGTGTGCTTAGGTAAGAGATGAAGTGAGCAAAAGATGGAGTTGGTCTCAGTGAAGGCAAAAAAAATGAGGGTTTTCTTCAATTCATTTTAAAGAAGTTTAAGGCTCTAATTATTTCCCCACCTATTCATGAGCCAATAGGAAGTTTACCCTAAGCAAATGGTTTGCTTAAACAATAATTTCTATCAAATCATTCTTTTTATCGTCTTAAGGTAATTGATGGCTATCCATCTCATCCTCTGAGGTAGTTCACGTAGGGGAGACAAGCTAAGAGGTGACTTAGCTCATTCCTTTTGTTACCTTTCATTTTGAGGCTAAACTTATTCGAAATAGGGGACCCATATCGATATGCTTGTGGTCGTATCGGTATACCCATGCTAAAATGGGTAAGTTGGTTACAAACCGTTAGACCGTATCGATACGAAACTTACCATATTGATACCCTTAATTTAGATTCAATGTTTTAAGCACTCATAGGGGTTCTAAATCTAAGGTTTGGACTTAACCAAAGCCCTACATCAATGAAAAGGGTCCCAAATCAACATCGATGCAATATTTAAGCTTGTTCGGTGTAGGGTTTCCAATCGCCAGAATCTAATTCCGACTAGACCAGTTTTGGGGATGTTACAAAGGCAAAGTCAAAGCCCAACAAAGGAAAGGTTACATTGAAACCCAAAGGAGGAGTTTCAAAAGAAGGAAAGTGTTTCCATTCCAGCAATGCTGGACATCGGAAGAGAAACTACTCTGTCTATCTTGAGGACATCAAGAAGGTAAGAGAAAATGGACAGTCCTGATTAGGTATTTATGTTATTGATATTAATATATCAACATCTACTTCTTGGGTATTAGATACTAGTTTTGGTTCACACATTTGTACTTCTGTAATGGACTAAAAAAGAGTAGAAAATTGGCAAAAAGAGACGTGGACCTACGAGTGGGAAATGGAGCAAGAGCTGCTGCATTAGCTATAAGAACATATACTTTGTCATTACCTAGTGGACTTGTTTTAGATTTAGAGGATTGTTATTTCTTACCTAGTTTGACTAAAAACATTATTTCAATTTCTTGTTTGGACAAGATTGGTTTTGAGATTATTATTAAGAATAATAGTTGTTATTTTTCCCTCAATAATGTTTTATGATACGACTCAATTAATCAATGGCCTCTACATCTTAGATCAAAACAATTCCATATATAACATAAATACAAAAAGATCAAAAACAAATGACTCTAATCAAACTTATCTTTAGCATTGTCGCTTGGGTCGTATAAGTGAGAAACGCATATCAAAACTTCATAAAGATGAATTTTTGGATTCTTTTGTTCTCGAACAATTTAATATATGTGAACCTTGCTTGATGGAGTCTTTGAAAGGAGAAATCAAGCGTTGTTAGACATGGTTAGGTTAATGATGAGTCATGCTGATCTTCCAACTTCTTTTTGGGGACATGCACTAGAAACAACTGCTTTCACACTAAATCGTGTTCCATCTAAATCGGTTCAAAAGACACCAGATGTGGATTGGTATGCATCCTAGTATGTCTTTTATGAAATTTTGGGATGCGAAGTTTATGTTAAACATCAGATGTCTACAAAACTTGAACCCAAATCTCATAAATGTAATTTTGTAGGGTGTCCTAAAGAAACTAAAGGATACTATTTCTTCAATCCATTTGAGAACAAAGTGTTTGTTGCTCGAAGAAAAGTCTTTCTCGAGAGAGAATTTATTCTCAAAAAGGGAAGTGTGATAAATATTGAACTTGAAAAAATTCAACATCAACCACAGATCACTGAACCAAAGATTAAACAACAACAAGTTCCACAAATAGTTGAGGAACATCCAACCGTTCTTGAAACACAACCACTATGAAGGTCTATGAGAGAACACAATGCGCCTGAGAGATACGGATTTCTTGTTACATTGCATGGAGATGTTCTTCTCATGGACCAAGATGAGCCTAGGACTTATCAGGAAGCAGTGGAGAGCCTAGACTCTGAGAAATGGCTAGAAGCCATGAAATCTGAGATGGATTCCATGTTAGAAAACGAAGTATGGACTTTGGTTGACCCACCTAAAGGAATTAAGCCCATAGGGTGAAAATGAGTTTTCAAAAAGAAAATGACATGGATGGCAATATACAAACATACAGAGGGTGATTGGTCGCTAAGTAATTTCGTCAAATTCTTGGTATAGACTATGACGAAACTTTTTCCCCTGTTGATATGTTTAAATCCATCCAGATATTGCTTGCAATAGCTGCATATTATGATTATAAAATCTGGCAAATAAATGTCAAAATTGCTTTCTTTAATGGAAAATTGGATGAGGATGTGTACCTGACACAATCTGAGGGTTTTGTCAATCCAAAAGATGCCCAAAAAGTATGCAAGCTACAAAGATCTATTTATGGACTGAAGCAAGCTTCTCAAAGTTGTAATTTCGTTTTAATGAGGTAATAAAATAATTTGGTTTTATTAAAAATAAAGATGAGCCATGTGTTTTCAAGAAAGCTAGTGGGAGCATTGTCACATTCTTGGTATTGTATACGGATTACATACTAATAATAGGAAATGACATACCTACCTTACAGTCTGTAAAGACTTGGTTAGGAAAATGTTTTTCTATGAAAAACTTGGGTGAAGCAACCTACATATTAGGAGTCAAGGTCTATAGAGATAGATTAAGACGACTCCCATGACTAAGTCAAAATACATGCATAGGCAAGTACTAAAAAGATTCAGTACGAAAGAATCTAAAAGAGGATTCTTACCTATAAGACATGGCATTTCGCATTTGAAAGAAATGTGTCCTTCAGCGCCTCAAGAGAGAGAACGCATAAGTAAGAGACCATATGCTTCGGCCATTGGATCTATCATGTATGTCATGCTACACGTCCAGATGTATCATATGCACTAAGTATGACAAGTTGATACCAAGTAGATCGCGATGAAGGTCATTGAGTTGCAGTTAAAAATATCTTTAAGTACTTAAGAAGAACTAAGGATACATTCCTTATGTATGGAGGTGAGGATGTGGCACCCCATCCCCGAGTTAGCCGCAACCCGATTCGGGAGCGTTACGGGAACAAAAGCAAAGCAAAGGACATGTTACTTGTTCGACAAGTAACCTCAGAATTACTTGACTTGATGCGCAAGTAATCCAGTCTAAACCTTTCAAGTCATACAATCTATTCAAGCAAGCCACATTAAGCAAACCCACATACATAGCATACTAATTTAGGTACCAATTTGTTCCATTTCATACTTATAACCTAAGTTACTATTATCATATTACCATTCCCTTCAAATTACATAAATCATTCAAACAACAAACACAAGTGTGGCATACTTCACTTTAAGCTACTATCATACATGATACAACTTTCATCCTTATTACAATTTCATGCATCTTATTCGAATAACTCTAGGTGATTACTAAACATGCTTTAACTAGCTTACTTGCAACTTAAGAAACTACTTATTCAATCATTCAACATGATCATTACAAAGCATACAATTTACATTCTTTACATGTTCAAGCATCCTATTCGAATGACTAGTGTCCCCTTAGTACATTTCATTTCTTTCTTTTCAATCAAGTCATCACATTTCATAGCATACTTGGTTTATTCATGTTAATGCATGCTTAAACATACCTTGGCCTCAATCTTTTCATTGCTGAATCATCCAATAGTCATAGGAAACAATGCATGATCATACCATTCTAGTTTAGCATTCAATTCATACAAGATTCAACAAGCATTGCAATTCTATCATATTATGCGCAGCATCATACCATCTTATATATACATATCAACCAAGTCATATACATAGTTTGAATCATCCAAATTGATTACATAATAGGCCCATCAAAACAATACATATACTAGTCTCAACAACACCGCAAAATGCATGCTCAAGGCTACCTATTACAAGTTCTAGTGCCACCAAACTAGGAGTATACAAAGAGTTTGAAATCATACTTTCAAGCTTGCCTCAAGTGTTGTTTCAAACCCAAGATATCCTCTTGAAGTATTCTTTAATCTGTTATGGGAAAAATGAAGAGTATAGTGGTAAGTACAAGTTATGTACTTAGTGAGCTAACACTAAATCTAGTCAATTTCCATGCATATAAGTCCAAGTTTTCATGTATTTCAAAGAATCAAGACCATCACCATAAATCATGTACCATTCGAATTGCAAGGAGGAAAACATAGGCAAGTTTCACATATCACCCATTCAATCATAGCAACATCCATCATGTAATCATAGCATATCATTCGAACACCTTGCTTAGAAGACAAGCAACATACATCATAATACACATGTACCATTAGATGATCTTGCTTAGGTGACAAGCAATCAAAAACTCTAATCACCAATTAGGCATTCATACATAAAGCCACCATCTATACGTTTCTTTCTTGATAAGTAACTAGTTATACATCCATTCATGTGTCTACTTTCAAAGCAAGGAAGTTCATACAAGTTTCTTACAATACAAGCAATGATCATTTGAATTATTAAATCATCTTTCAACATCCTTGGTAAGTAGCTTACTAGATAATCAAATCTTAACAATATGAACCAAAGTGCCAATATGCACCGTAGTGCCAATATGAGCTTAAGATTCTAAGGCACGCCCTCCTATCTATCCAAACTAGCTACCAAAGCTTTATACATTTCATGATTCAATACAACATTATGTCATTCAAAGGCCAAGCCCTTAGGCTTATGGAGTCTTAACTCCCAATACAAAACTATCCATGCCATTCGATTCAATCAGCCATGTTTAACATTCACAAACACATTCATATGTATGCAATGTGCGTACCTTAGTCTCCAAGCAAGCATATCATTTCATACCTTAGACATAAGCAATGCAACATGACATACATTTCATTACATTTGCTTAACACCCAAGTAAACACAAAGATCATGGAATCAATCAAGTTGTTATACATTTCATTCTTCCCTTAATTAGCCAAATATACTTTATGTCATGTTACATGGCATTGACATTTCATTTAGGCAATAACAAGGTTGGTTAGGACCTAGTCCCAACCCTAAGGATAGTTACACTCACAATACTCCTAGCAATTCAAGTGTCTTGAATCCAAATCCCTTTGCCTCTAGCTTTGGGATGTCCAGTCCTATCCTCTTCTTCCCTAACTTGTTGTCCTTGGTCTAGCAAGCATAACACATACACATTTCATCAAAAACAAGCACAATATATCATACAATCATAGTAGCAATGTTATCACATTTTACCTAACATTTAGCTACTGTTTTTTATGCTTCCTTTTAAGAATTTCTTACCAATTTATCTCCACATTGTTATTACTTCATTTTAATACATAATTGGACAGATTACAATGTCTCAAAACTGTTTTGGAAACAGTTTGCATTTAGGTACAAAAACAGTCCCAAACTGCCCAGGACACTGCTATCTGGCAGTTTGACAACTGTCCCTTTAAATGGCCATATCTTTTAATCCGTACTTCGGAATTTTGATTACTATACACCGTTGGAAAGATAGAAAAATTTCCTATAAGTCCATGTAAGACTTGCATTTTATTTCTTAGCCAGTTTATTGTTCAAATACAGGGTATTTACACTGCCTGGACAGTTTGCACTGTCCAGCAATTCCTATTTACAGTTTCCAGTATAGGACCCAGTTTTCAATTCTGTTTTCATCTAATGAAATTAGACATTCTAAGGATCATTTCATTAAAATTTCATCCCTGAATTCAATCTATACAATTCTTGGTGAATTTTCAAAGTAACTGCCCAGAACATAGCAATTCTGGGCAGATTGCATCTAATCACATTTTAATTCCTTAAATTCATTTTAACCAATGTTTTAGCCCTATAATTCATTTCATATGATATCCTAAACATGTTAAGTCAATGTTAATCCATTATTCAAAGCTTCCAAAACAGGGTAAGTTGGTTACAATGCCTAATCTTGCATGTTTACTCAATTTCAATTCCACAAAACAGTTTCTATGTTGTGTGACTATGTTCATACTTTTATCCTTCATTTCCAGCATTGTTTGCTAACAGTTCAATTTGTTTAACACATTCTTTACATTAACTATTCATGATCATGATCAATTCATTAATTCTATAGCTCAATTTTAAGTTCTAATCATTCAATTCCACTTCAATATCACAATTCAATTTTCCAGCAACCTAGGTTATTACACTAGCATAAACACATAATTTCCATCATTGTACCTAGTGTTCCTTCTTCAAATTTGTATAATTCTACAACCATTCAATCATCTAACAACATATTCAATATCTAATTCCATCTATAATCATCAAAACAGTCTAATTCAATAATCATAGATGCCTATTCAAATGATCACAAGAAGAATTATACTTACTTTGCTTCTAGCTTAATTCCAATGAAAAATCACTACACATGCAAGCTAAATTCCCTTCTTCAATGGCTGAATTTTTCAAGCTTTCTCTCTCACTTTCTTTCTCTCATATTCGGCCAAATGAATGAATAAGATTATGACAATGTGGTTATCCGCATTAGTGGATTTGTGAAGTTACTAAACTATCCCTTAATTAGTTACTAATCATGTAATTAGTCAAGGGCAAATAAGAGAACCGTGAAGTTTATCATGCAAGCCTTATCTTTCTCCTTTAATTCAAATTGATCCTTTATAATCTGATCACTTAATTCATACATTCTTTCAATTAGGCCCTTAACTAATCAATTTAGCTTAATTCTAAATTCAATTAAGCTATCAACTTTTTCAATTTGGTTCCAATACTTCTAAGCTAGGATTTGGGGTGTTACAGAGGAAGAGCTAAGTATAAAAGGTTATACTGACGCAAGCTTTCAAACTGATAAGGATGATTCTCGATTACAATCGGGTTTTGTATTTTGCCTTAATAGAGGTGTTGTAAGCTGGAAAAGTTCAAAACAAGATACAGTAGCAGATTCTATGACAGAAGACGAGTATATTGCAGCAAGCGATGTACAAAAGAGGTTGTTTGGATCAAAAAGTTCATATCTAAACTAGGGGCTGTGCCTAGCATATAAAGTGTTATAGATCTACGTTCTGACAACAACAGAGCCATCGCACAAGCAAAAGAACCCAGATCTCACCGACGATCCAAACACATACTTAGGCGTTACCATCTCATTCGTGAAATCATTGATCGAGGGGATGTAGAAATATGAAGAGTACCAACGAATGACAATATCGCCGATCCACTGACAAAGCCTTTGACACAGCAGAAGCATGAGCGTCACACTAAGTCTCTTGGTATTAGATACATGAGTAATTGGTCTTAGTGCTAGTGGTGTGGTGTTAGAGTATGCCCAAAGACCAATTATAAGATGATTATAAAAGACATACTTATTTTATCTTGTTTATTAATAAGAAGCCATTATTATTATTTAAGTCTTATTCTGTGTATCTATAAATAAACTGAATTATAATAAAGTCCTTAGAATAATATAGTTATTCTAAATGTTCTTAGTCGAGAATTATTGTGGGATTGAACAACAATAATGTATTAAGACTAATATGTAGTTGATTGATAACAAAGTGTTGTCATTGACATGGAGATGTCAAAATCAATACATAAATATGTGTTAGGGAACGACATACTGGACTGACCCTCTATGAGCATGTTTCTTGGATTATTATGTGACAGACACAACATTGCTCATGGTGATAACTACATGTATGATCCTCAGACTTGAGGTCATCATTGTTTCAACATCGTGAGTGACATATTTTGATACGGCCAAACGTGTGTCGTAACTAACTACACTATAAAGACTGATATTGGATATGTCACAATCCATGTAGCGAAATATGGTTGATCAAGATAGGATTTTCCCTCCTACATAATAGGACTAATATCATAGGCCACTTGATTGAGTGATACTAGAAAATGCATGGCCATGCTCGAATAAATTGATATGGGATATTATAGTTATTCGTTTATAATAGTCTACTCAAGATATCAAGAAACATTAGATGGACTATACAAATGTGACTAATCCATGACTTGTGTTTGATCTAGATGTGAGGACAAAAGGATGAAATACATAAAAGAAGTTAATCACGAAAAAAGGTTAAACCGAACCACGATTTCATGTAACTTAGGTAGCAATGATGTTTTGCTAGATGCCACTCATTGCTTGTAATATTAGAATTGTTCTGGATATTACTGCTAACATTACATGAACCTACAAGGGTCACACCCTATGATTAAAATGAACAAATATCAACTAGGTAGCATGTGTACAAACTTGTTGTACACGTAATTAGTGAGAAACCGAAATTGTTATAATTATTATAATTATAGATAATGTTGTTTTTATATATATTTTAATATTTGATAAATTATCAAATACTATTAATATATATATCTAAAAGAAACCTGATTAAAGTAGAGTCAGATTCTACATATTTAATTATATTTGGTTAAATATATTGTATATTTAAAGAATCTGAATTTAATTAGAATTAGGTTTTTAAATGCTATATAAAGGCATAAGGTCTAGCATCCAACACATGTTTTATGTTTTTAGAAAATCCTCTCTAACAGTTAGAGAAGAGAAAAAGTGTTCGTTTTATTCGGGTAGACTGCGAGAGGTCGAAACGCTGCTGTGACCACTCAGATTTGATTTGGATTCTCCTATACTCGCTGCAGAATTCCAGATTACTTGAGGTAATATTTCCATCCTTTATCACCCTAAATTCGTCCATTGTACATTGATCACTGGTGGATTACGCCGGATAATTTTTCTGTTGTGCCATAGGGTGTATCGGTGTTTCCTAACATGTGGTGCAATGAGGAAGAATATGAATTGGAACATATCATTTTTCGTTGTAGGGTGATTCCGGAGGTATGAGATTGGTTCGTACAATGGTAGATGGTGGCCTTGCCTTTGTCGCATACTTCAAAGGAGTTCTTGGGGTCAGAATTTCATTGTTCTTTTGGGGGTGAGATTCGACAATGGTGGTGTGTGTGTAGTGGCAGTTCTATGGTCATTGTGGTTGGAGAGAAATGAGGCGATGTTTGAGGGCAAAAAGCTACCGATATCAGATGTGTTTTTCTTGATTAAATTACGTTCTTTTGCATGAGTTCGTGTGGCGTAAGAGACATGGAATTTGGATGAGGCGACATGGTGGAGTTGTCCGCAGGATTGTTGTTGTATTTTGGCTGTTACAGCCATGTGTATGGGAGTTTGTTGGCAACCTCTGAATGGTGGTAATTTGAAGTTCAATGTTGAAGGTTCGAAGTGGGGCAAGTCGGGACCGAGTAGATTTGGTGGAGTGTTGCGTGATGTGGGGGGTAAAACTCTTGCTCTCTTTTCTAGTCCATTGGGGATGATGGAGTCCAATGAAGCGAAAATTTGGGCTATCGTATTTGCTTTGGAGCTATTTTCAGTTCTCAATGGAGTTCGAAAAATGCATTGGTTGTGGAATCAGATTCGAGAGTGGCACTTGGTTTGTATTACAGTCTGGTAAACGACCATAGAGATTATGTGAGTTGTTTGCTAAAATTGATTTGGTATGTGGTGGGGTTACCGTGTTAGTTTCGTTCATACATTTCGTGAGGCGGATGAATTCGCGGACATTTTAGCAAAGGAATGAGTGGATCGTAGTACGTTATTTCGGGCCATTTTATAATATGTGAGCAATATGCTTTGTTGGCACTGTTGTTGTGTACAGCAATGTGTGCATGGTTAGGCAGGGTGTCGGATAGACAGGATGGTTGATGCAGTAGTGCGCGTTGGGCATGATTGCTTGGGTTGTGCCTTTGTTAAGGGTAGGTGTTGTTTCTTTTGGCTATTGTCTAGTGCGTTAAGGTTGGTTAGGAGAGTGTTTATTCGTTGTCGGTTTACTGTTTTGGTTTGGTGTTTTGTGTTTTGCTGTTGGTATTGTATACATTATTATGGGTACTATTTTTCTCTATTTTAGGTGTAGAGAGATTTTTAATGAGGCTCATGATAATGGGAGCTCGTATAATATTTCTCTAATAAATCATACTTTATGTCGATTAATTTTTTTTAAAATTTAATATATATAGTTATAAAATAAGAAATTAAAAAAATGTTAAAATCAACCATTGGTCAACGATCTTCAATGTCAATTTTAAATATGTTGTAATTTTCATATGTTTTTTTTTTAAATCTTTTTGATAACTTTTGGATGATGATGTCATGATAACCTCATCGATGTCTCAGTGTCACGTGTCTAAGACATAACAGTGTTGATGACATGTACAAATAATTTTAATTAAAATAGGGTGAAATCATTTTTAATTAAAGTAGGATGAATTGAAATAATGTGTAAATAATAGAGGTTAAATTTATTATTTTTTAAATTAAGACAAAATTGTTTTAATGTGCAAACGTGGAAGACTAAATGTGTTATTATACAAAATATTTTAACTGTCACGTCACTCTTTTAACGGTTGTTAATGGGTCAATAATTAATTTAGATCAAAATTAAAAGTTTAATGGTAACATTGAAGCAATTGAAAGTTCAGTTACCAAATTAAATAATTTATCAAAATTCAGTTACCGTTTGTGTACTTTACTAAAATGAAAAAATATAAAAAAAGTAATATAAAAATTATTTTTTTAGATTATATTCTAAAAGGGGTAATAACGCTTTTGGTCCCATGATTTTAAAAATAATTAAAATAGTTAATGGTATACAACGGTACATATGATCAATAATTAAAATAATTGATGAATAGATAGTGAATTGATGCTATGAACTAATTAATAAGTTCAATTGATTGATCAATCCCTGAATTGATAGTGTCATTCGAATGAGTAGGAGAAATTGAGGTTTTCAATAGCTAAATTGAAGGTGAAATGCTATGCTAGATGCTGGCAAATTTGGATGATGATTGGAATGGATGATTGATATGTGAATTGAAATTGTAGATGCTGGAAATTCTAGTGAATTGATGTCGTAATGAATCAAATTGAAAATGTTGCTCAATTGCCCTATTTTTATAGGTTGGACATATAATTGGACTGACCTAGACATGTAGGAATGAGTTTATATGCGGAACAAACATGTTAGAACCTTGTTTAGATGAATTATGAAGCTAGAAGCTTAACCTAGTGTAATCTGCCCAGAAAACTTTGCTCTAGGCAATAACTTTGAAAAATCACCATAAATTGTATAAGTAGAATTTGAGGCTGAAATTTTTATGGACAGTGCCTTAACATGTCTAAATTCATTAGGAGAAAACAAAACTGAATTCTGGATTGTAGAATGAATTGTAGAGAAGAAAAACTAGAGACAAGGCAAACTATCTAGTGTTGTAAATTGCCATGTCTTTAAGCTAAAAACTGTATTAATTGGAAAATGATTAAAATGTAAGGCTTATATGGTTAGAAGGAAAATTAAGTTAGCGTTCCAACAGTGTAAACGGTTCAAAATTCTGTCGTACGAAATAAAAGATATGAACATTTAAGTAAGCAGCGCACATGCTGCCAGACAGCAACAGTCTAGATGTTTATATTAAATTGTATGCTTAAGTATAGAGTCACATAATGACTCCATTCATTTCTGAATTGTATCTAATAACCTATGCATTGTATGAATGTTAGATCAAGTGGAAATTGAGGATAAAGGGGCTCACTTAGATCAACAAGCTAGTAGAGGAAAAGGGATTACAATCCGGGATCGACAATAGCTCAAAAAATTCCTGTGAGTGTAGTTTAAAGTTTGGAGAGGGCGGTAACCTCTCCAAGTCTGTTTATGATTTGTAGTTTTTTATTGAATCTTAAGTATAAATTGTATAATGAGCTTGATATGGAGCATTAGCAAGGTAAGTACTCTTTTGAGTGGTTACTTGATTGTATAGCACGTTTGAATTGCCATTGATTGTAATGATGTGCTTATTGCCTAATTAAACTATATTGAAATGAAGCATGATGCTATAGATAGAAGTAACTCAATTCATTGCTGAATGACATATTGATTGATACTCCTTCATTGACTATTGAAACATTGATATTGGATTGGATTGAGCCCTATTCGACTAAAAGGGAATATTGGCACATATTGTGCACATTGAATCAAATCATGCTTCTAATTGATTGAAAATGATAACTATTGTAAGCCATGGTCTCGAGTCGGTCTTAGATATAGTTGGCATTCCGTAGAGTCTATAGAGCTCATTATTGGGGTAGACTACAGTCCGGGACATTGGTCCCTATTTGGCGACAGTAGGAGGGAAGTATTGTTATTGGTCATTGGCGACAGTAGGAGGGATTGACCAGGTACTTGGTACCATATTGAATATTTTTATTGGCGATAGTTTGGTTGGAAACTCGAGTATCTAGACTGAGTAATCGATTCTCAAGGCTATACCTAAAATGAACTAAGAACTCATGCACATTGAACCTATTGCTACATTGAATTGCATTGATTGATTGTAAAGGTAAAATTGAATGCCATGAACTGTGAATATTGAAACATTGATTGAACATTGCTTATATGAGTTTGCTTGATTGTAAAGGAAAATCAAATGCTATGAACTATTGCTATTGAAACATTGATTGAGCCTTGTTTATATGAGATTGCTTGAGTTGAATTGTTAATCGAATTGGATGATTGAGTATGACTAAACTTCAAGCCTTGTATTGTTATTGGATTGAAAATTAGACAATGCATCTAGTAGTTTATGCCTTGTTCGAAGGGTTCCCTATTGATGGGGGAACCATACCATCCATTTGATGGTTCGTAGTTGAGACTTATTGTATTGTTGCCTTTGAACTTTAACGCACTCACTAAGCTTTGCTTATTCTAGTCTCATTTCTACGATACAGGTTGATTTTGGATACTATCTTGAATTCTAAGCTCACACAAGTCACATTTTGCTTAAAAGAGTATGTTTCCATCTTGATATAGTTCTCCTAGGATGGTGGCACATAAGACATGTATATTTATGGTCACTTAGCTATGGTTTGTATAAGTAAATTCTATCTATGATCTATAAGAAGTTTGGTATGTATATATGAGCATGTAAGCACTTTAATGAACTTATATGTTTGATAGCCTAATGTTTAATTTCCATGGATGAATTATGCATGAAATGGTTGAATAGATCTCTTGAAAATTGTTACTTAACATCAAGTAAATATAGTAAACCATATGTTTAGACATGAACCACGTTGATTACCTAAGGAACTAGCCACATTGTGTAGATAATATTGGAAGCATGTATGATTGATTATGGTAACTTAAGTAAAAGATGTGATCACCTATTGGTATGCATAATGGCTACATAGTAAACTTGAAATTTCTCTTCCATGTTAATCTTCTAGTTGAATGCTTGCTTGAAGGACAAGTAAATCCTAATTGGCATTGAACATGATTTCTAGTTGCTTTATGGGTCCTAAAATATCTAGTAAATGCTTCATACCTTGTCTAGAGTATCCTCACCTATTCAAATTGTAACTTGAAGTTCAAAAAAGACCTTAAACGAAATGTACTCACTACCTACAATTGATTGAATTGTTGATTGTAAATGTAGTAACTTACCTAATCCTACTAGGGTGGTTAGAGTATGTTACAGAATGGTAATCAGAGCTTATGGTTGCATGATTCCAGGGTCTATTGTATGAATAAGCTATTGTCATTGGTCATTTAGGTGCCACCTAGGAGTTACTTGAATATTGATTGGATTGTGACTTGAGCTTGACTTCTCTTATTCCTTATATATAGAATGTCTAAAACAAGATTGGGCAAGGATAATGAAAGCCCAACTGGCTCCTCCAATGAGGGAGGGAACGTAAGGATGAACCAGGATCCCCTGAAGCCTGTTGAACCCCAACAAGTTCAACAGGAAGTCCCTATGATTTATCCTATTCAATGAGAATGCTTCTCCAGTCTGAAGGAGATGTTTGATCAAATGATTGTCTCAATGAGACAAAGTACTTCTGAATCTCCGGTAGCAAAACCGACAAGAGCTCATATTGATAAGTTAGCTCAACACTGAGCTTACACCTTCATTGAAACAAGTGAAGATAAGCTAGAAGAAGCGGAGTACTGGTTGGAGAATACAACAAGAATATTGTCTAAGCAACTGCAGTGCTCAGATGAACACAAGCTGGAGTGTGCAGTAGGTTTATTGGCCGAGGAGGCATTGAGTTGGTGGAAACTACTACTTTGGCAGCACCTGAAGAAGTTGTCACATGGGAATTCTTCCTTAAAGAATACAAAAAGAAGTATATAAGTGATCAGTATTTTGCTGAACGCAAAAAGAAGTTCTTGTACCTAAAAAAAGAGGAAAGCCTATCGAGCAGTATGTCAGCGAATTCTGCAAATATTGCAAATACGGCTCGGAATTCATAAAAAAAGAAGATGACAAGTGTAGAATGTTCATAGATGGACTCAATGATGAGTTAGGCCCCATGTTCACTGCTTTGGGGATTACTGACTTCCAAGAACTGGTCAACAGAGTTATAGCTACCGAAGCAAAGATAAAGACTTCAGCAAAATGATTAGAGAATCAGTCCCGAGATAACAAAAGATTGAGGGATGATCACAAGCCTCATTGGCGCAACAAGAAACAAAAGCATTATGGAGGAAATTCTTCCAATCAGGGAAATTTCTCTAAGGGTAGCTATATACCCAAGCCAGAAGCTATGTCCAGATCCTCAACACCTATGGTGTCATTGGATAGTATCGGGAATACCGGGAGGGGAAATCAAATCCCTACTTGCAAGACTGGTCAAAAGAACCATACCAGAGTTTGTAGAAAGCTCACCAATGCTTGTTACTTGTGCGGAGACACAACACACTCTATCAAAGATTGCCCCCAAAATCTGAACAAGTTGTATTCTCATGTTTCTCATAAATCGAATCAAGCACCTTCACCCAGGAGAAAAGGTTTGAAACAAGCTAACTCAGGCAACTACGAGAAGAGCAAAGGCCAAGAGTCTAATACTACATATCAAGAGTCCCAGGAACCTGCTCGAGTCTATCACATTCGGGGGTATGAGGATGAAGAATTTGCTGATGTAATTGCAGGTACAATCTACCTCGATACATACCCTGTTTATGCTTTATTTGATATGGGATCAACCCATTCATTCATAAGATCTCCTTTAATTGAAAAGCTTAAATTGAAGCCTGAATATGTCAGTTGTAGCTTAATTGCTACCAATTCTTTAGGAGATAATGTAATAGTAAACCAAATATGTAAGGATTGCCCTTTGTTTATTCAGGGCATTCCATTCCTAGCCAACTTGTTATTGTTACCTTTTGTTGAATTCGATCTCATTCTAGGATTAGATTGGTTAGAAAGGCATCAAGCTTGGGTAGATTGCCAAAAGAGAAAATTGTTTCTCCAAGGTCTAGGAGAAAAATCCATTACCTTGATCGACAAGAAACCTATTAGCATCTTTGCTACTATTATTAAAAGTGATGAAATTGAATTCGGGGTGAGTTCGTTCCCTATTGTTTTTGACTTCCCTGATGTTTTTCTTGAGAAATTGCTGGGATTTCCCCTATTCGGGAAGTTGAATTCAAGATTGAAGTTTAACCCGGGAGTGATCTAGTGTCTATCGCTCCATATCGAATGGCCCCGATTGAACTCAAAGAGATTAAGAAACAATTGCAAGAGCTTCAAGACAAGGGCTTCATCCGACCTAGCTCTTCACCCTGGGGAGCACCCGTATTGTTCGTTAAGAAGAAAGACGGGTCAATGAGGCTATGTATTGATTATCATCAGCTAAACCGACTCACTATCAAGAACAAGTATCCATTGTCGAGGATTGAGGACTTGTTCGATCAATTCAAGGATGTCAAAGTCTTCTCCAATATCAATTTGTGATCGGGGTACTATCAGATGAGAATACAAGACTCGGATGTACCCAAAACAGCTTTCAAGACTCGTTATGGTCACAATGAGTTCCTAGTTATGCCTTCGGGCTAACCAATGCTCCAGCGGCTTTCATGGACTTAATGAACCGAGTGTCCAAACTCTATTTGGACAAATTCGTTGTTGTCTTTATTGATGACATTCTTGTCTACTCAAAGGAGAAAGAAGAACATGCTAATCACCTTCGAATTGTACTCCAAACATTGAGGGAGAATCGGCTATATGCCAAATTGAGCAAACACGAGTTCTGACTCTCGAAAGTATCATTCTTGGGCCATATTATCTCGGCTGAAGGGATAAAGATTGATCCTAAGAAGATTCAAACCATCATCGAATGGAGACATCCAAGAAATGTTAGCAAGGTAAGGAGTTTTCTCAGTTTAGCCGGGTATTATCGAAGATTCGTGAAAGGGTTCTCGATTTTTGCTACTCCATTGACTCGACACCTTCGAAAGAATACTCCATTTAAATGGCCTGAGGACCAGAAAAGAAGCTTTGATCAATTGAAGCAAGTCTTAACTCAAGCTCATTTTCTAATCCAACCTGAACCGGGAAAAGACTTTACAGTCTTCGATGATGCTTCCCACCTCGGTTTAGGGTGTGTATTGATGCAAGATGACAAGGTCATTGCCTATGCTTCTCGGTAACTTAAGCCACATGAATTGAACTATCCAACACACGACTTGGAGCTAGCTGCGGTAGTGTTTTCTTTAAAGATCTAGAGACATTATCTATATGGAGAGAAATGGCGATTATTTACGGATCATCAGAGCTTAAAATACATTCTAACTTAGAAGGAGTTAAATCTTCGACAACGAAGATAGGTGGAATTACTAAAAGACTATGATCTAATCATTGATTACCACCCGGGCAAGGCAAATGTTGTGGCTGATGCACTCAGTCGCAAACATTCAATTGGTAAGATCGAATACAATTTTTTCCAACATTCTTTATCCCCTATTCGAATGGATGATGTGAATCCACTAATCCAAATCCTTTAATTTTAGCTTCAACTACTTTCAATGCCCATTTTAAGCTCTTAAAGAATTGGAGATATGAGGCAGAACTTCAAGTTCAATCCGACTTGAATTCGAGGATCAAAGAGCTTCAACAAAATAATCCCAAACTTCAAAAGATATTTAAAGAAATTGAATCCAAACCGAGCACTGAATTCTCACTTTAATCAAATTGTGTGATCTACTTTAAGAATTGGGTTTGTGTACCCAATGATCCAACTCTTAAGAGGGAAATGCTTCAAGAAGCATATAGTAGTTCTTTTTCAATACATCCGAAAGTGATCAAGATGTATAAGGACTTAAAGGAAGTCTATTGGTGGCTGGGATTTAAGGCCGATATTGTTAACTTTGTATCGAAGTGCCTCACTTGTCAAAAGGTAAAGGCCGAACACCAACTACCTACTGGATTTCTTCAACCCATCGACTTGCCTCAATAGAAGTGTGAGTGTATAAAAATGGACTTCATATTGGGATTACCTCTATCACCGAGGAAAAATAATGCTATTTGGGTGATCGTTGATAGGTTCACCAAATCGGCTCACTTCCTACCTGCTCGAATGAACATGAGCCTCCAATAGCTAGCTGAATTATACTTGAAAAAAGTAATCAGACTTCAAGGTGTTCCTAGATCTATCATATCTGATCGAGACTCTCGTTTTACCTCTCAATTCTATAGGGCACTCCAAGAGGCTATGGGAACTAAGCTGAACCTTAGCACTGCCTTCCATCCACAAACTGATAGACAATCTGAAAGGGTAATCCAAGTGCTTGAAGCATGCTTCGAGCTTGCATTATCGACTTCGGTAAAGATTGGGAGAAATCTCTACCATTAGCCGAGTTTGCCTACAACAACAACCATCAAGCTTCTATCAAAATGGCCCTATATGAAGCATTGTATGGTAGAAGATGTAGAACTCCCCTATGCTGGTCTAAATTGGGTGAAAACAAGGTCTTAGGACCTGAATTACTTTGTGAAACTGAAAATCAAGTCGATGGGCACTTTGAAGTCTTAGAGAAGATTGGTCCAGTTGCTTACAAGCTAGCACTTCCTGCTAAATTCAATAGAATCCACAACATCTTCTATGTATCAATGTTGAGAAAATATCGATCAGATCCATCACATGTTCTAGAGCTTGATGAAGTGGAACTTAATCCTGACCTATCGTATGATGAAGAGCCAATTCAAATACTTGATAAAGAAGTCAAGAGGCTTCGCAATAATTAGAAAGCAGTACCCTCATCTATTCCCCTCAGGTAAATTTGAAGATGAATTTCTTTAAGGGGGAGGGAATTCTAATATCCTCAAAACAAGTATAAAGAAGTTACTACAATGCTTTCATTTGATCCCTAATTAATTGAAAGCAAGATACTAGATCTAGATAATAAGCACTAGAATGTTATAAATGAAAAAGTAGTAACCTATTGTATAAGTGCCCAAACCAAAACAAATGACAAATTGAAGGAATGCATGCAAAATTCTAATATTCCTAAAATGCCCCTATACATGTCATTAATTAGAGGATAATTAAGGATGAATTAGTCATTTCAGGGAGGAAATTAATTGATGAATTATCATCACTTTCCTCATTGTGGCAGGGTAGAAGAAAGAAAGAAGAGAGAAAGGGAATTGAGTGAGAAAGCTTTATCATCATAGATTCAAGCCTGAATTTGGTGACATTGGAGTTGATAGCATTCATATAATCTTGATAGGAAGGTAAAATCTCTTCCTTAATGTGTTATAGATACAAATGATGCATGAAGATTTAGGGTTCTTGCTTGAATTACATGAAATTGATGAATAGATAGTGAATTGATGCTATGAACTAGTTAAGAAGTTCAATTGATTGATCAATCCATGAATTGATAGTGTCAATCGAATAAGTAGGAGAAATTGAGGTTGTCAATAGCTAAATTGAAGGTGAAATGCTATGCTAGATGCTGGAAAATTTGGACGATGATTGGAATGGATGATTGATATGCGAATTGAAATTGTAGATGCTGGAAATTCTAGTGAATTGATGTCTCGATTGCCCTGTTTTTATAGGTTGGACATATAATTGGACTGACCTAGGCATGTAGGAATGAGTTTATATGCTGAACAAACATGTTAGAACCTTGTTTAGATGAATTATGAAGCTAGAAGCTTAACCTAGTGTAATCTGCCCAGAAAACTCTGTTCTGGGCAGTAACTTTGAAACATCACCATAAATTGTATAAATGGAATTTGAGGCTGAATTTTTTATGGACAGTGCCTTAACATGTCTAAATTCATTAGGAGAAAACAGAACTGAATTCTGGATTGTAGAATGAATTGTAGAGAAGAAACACTAAGGATATGGCAAACTGTCTATTGTTGTAAATTGCCCTGTCTTTAAGCTAAAAACTACATTAATTGGCAAAGGATTAAAATGTAAGCCATAGAGTCTATAGAGCTCATTATCGGGGTGGATTACGGTCCGGGACATTGGTCCCTATTTGGCGACAGTATGAGGGAAGTATTGTTATTGGTCATTGGCGACAATATGAGGGATTGACCAGGTACTTGGTACCATATTGATTATTTTTATTGGCGACAGTTTGGTTGGAGACTCGAGTATCTAGACTAAGTAATCTATTCTCAAGGCTATACCTAAAATGAAATAAGAACTCATGCACAATGAACCTATTGCTATATTGAATTGCATTGATTGATTGTAAAGGTAAAATTGAATGCCATGAACTATGAATATTGAAATATTGATTGAACATTGCTTATATGAGTTTGCTTGATTGTAAAGGAAAATCAAATGCTATGAACTATTGCTATTGAAACATTGTATTGTTATTGGACTGAAAATTAGACAATGCATCTAGTAGTGTATGCCTTGTTCAAATGGTTCCCTATTGATGGGGGAACCATACCATCCATTTGATGGTTTGTAGTTGAGACTTATTGTATTGTTGCCTTGTAACTTTAACTCACTCACTAAGCTTTGCTTATTCTAGTCTCATTTCTACGATACATGTTGATTTTGGATACTATCTTGAAGTTTAAGCTCATACAAGTCACATTTTGCTTAAAAGAGTATGTTTTCATCTTGATATAGTTCTCCTAGGATGGTGGCACCTAAGACATGTATATTTATGGTCACTTAGCTATGGTTTGTATAAGGTAATTCTATCTATGATCTATACGAAGTTTGGTATGTATATATGAGCATGTAAGCACTTTAATGAACTTATATGTTTGATAGCCTAATGTTTAATTTCCATGGATGAATTATGCATGAAATGGTTGAATAGATCTCTTGAAAATGGTTAGTTAACATCAAGTAAATATAGTAAACCATATGTTTAGACATGAACCACGTTGATCACCTAAGGAACTAGCCATATTGTGTAGATAATATTGGAAGCATGTATGATTGATTATGGTAACTTAAGTAAAAGATGTGATCATCTATTGGTATGCATAATGGCTACATAGGAAACTTGAAATTTCTCTTCCATGTTAATCTTCTAGTCGAAGGCTTGCTTGAAGGATAAGTAAGTCCTAATTGGTGTTTAACATGATATCTAATTGCTTTATGGGTCATAAAATATCTAGTAAATGCTTCATACCTTGTCTAGAGTATCCTCGCCTATTCGAATTGTAACTTGAAGTGCAAGAAAGACCTTAAACGAAATGTACTCACTACCTACAATTGATTGAATTGTTGATTGTAAATGTAGTAACTTATCTAAGCCTACTAGGGTGGTTAAAATATGTTACAGCTCTGAAAGTGGTAATACACAACTCGTTTTTGTTGGTCGTTCATAATACTAATGTGATATTAGAAGAATACCATATGAAGGCATGTTGGATTTCTCGTAAAATGTTTAGTGATTGATTAGTGAAGGCGAACCATTTTGTCATTCAGTGTAGTCAGTTTTGAGAAATGAATATTTAAAGTGTACCTATTCGAATGCTCAAGAAGTAATTCATTTATGAGACGTGGTTAATGGAATAGACTCGAAAGCCTGGCAAGCCCTGAATAGTCCTCAGGCCAACAAATCTCTAAATTACCCTATCGGGGTTAAATTACAAAATTGTCCTTGAGTGTTAAAATGACTAAAAGCCCTATGAGTAAAATTGACTGGAACTCTCATGAGATATCCAGAGTCTTGGTTGATCCTGATCTACTCGAATTTCCCAAAATCTATCCTGATAAATCTGAATTCCTGCTTAATTATGATATACTAAAAATTTTTTGCGATACGATGTTTAATTCCCGATTACTTGGATCAAGTCGATAGTTATTGAATTCTTTCAATTAAGGTTCGTGATTCTAAAATTAGTCTAGAATGGACTATAGTTCAGTGTCTCCTTTATGTGTTTATCAAAGACCTTCGAGTTATAATTTGGACCGTCTAGTGTGTACTGTGTATACATGACTAACCTCGCCGATCAGAAATCAAGTTTATCCATTTTGATCCCAAGTGATCATGTTATCTGAAGTAAAAACACGGCCTCTGGTTCTTGATATCTGATACGAGTATACCCGATTCTTGGGTCCTGATACTCCGATTCTGCTAATTAAACATTGGTCTGTGCTTTGATTACTGACATACTATTGCTAATTTCTGATATAACGGTTATCGCTCGAGACTACTATACTGGGGTACCTCTGGGGCACCATGAGAAGTTCTGATGAGCATCGGTGCGCACACGCCTTTTTGTTAGGCATTCTGTTATGCTCTTACGCGTTCTGTTAGGCCCTTACGCCTTATATGACCTAGGGTAACCCCTTAGGTCGGTACCTACGCCCATTGGGGCCTGAGTTAACGCATGTGTAGATGCAGTCCTAGGGAACTACATACTGGAGTTCGGTTGGAGGGTAGTTAGGCTGATACCAAAATTTTCATGTCACATTCTTTGCTTCTGTCAAAATTCTTCAATTGCTTGAAACTTTCTGTCTATCTACTCAATCTGCGACTGATGGGACACACCTAACCCTCTGCCTCAATTCCTATAAAATATCTATCCTTTCTAATTCTTCTGGATGGTAGAATGGCCGACTAATACTTAGAAGTTCAATTATTGAACAACCGTGCTGCCCTTTTAGTGTGGCATAAAACGAGATTCTGTACCGTAACGGGAACATGTTGATATCATGACCTTTATGTCTGTTCTATGCTTTACCTTATACCTGCATGTTTTCCCATAGCATCTTTTGGTAGTTCTGTATTACTGAGCTTTTCGAAGCTCACATTGTTTTTACCATCGCAGCTCAGAAGAAATCATTCATGGTTTTGTAACCGACATTGGTGTTTGGAGTTCGCTCGGCGTTGCTCTTGGAGTACGATACTGGTCCAGTTAGTGGGCATGTATGTCATGTTTTATTTCATGATAGTGTCTGTAAAACGTTTTCTGAAAATATTGTCTTATGTTTAAATGATTTCTTGAAAGGGTATTTTGAACATAAGTTAACATTGCAGCTTAATAAGTGTTTTAAGGAAAAATATTTTTATGTTGATTTTTATTGTGGGCCGCTCTTGTGACCCTAGTGTGACTTCCTAGGATCCGTGGTAATGCATAGGCGGGTCTAGGGGGTTACAAGTTGTTTCTTCCCGTGATGGTAGTCTCAACTTGGCTATCGAAGCATCCGACTTATTTAATACCCATGTGTCGAATGCTTTAAAAAGGCGTAGGGTGGTGTTGTGTTCCAAGTAAAACTAACTAAGATTTAAGATGAGGGAATGAATATGAGTTGACCGGTATGTTTTGTGGTCAGAGACAGTGTCAGAAGACTGTGTGTTGAACTCTTCGGGCGATGATGACTTGAGTGAAAAAGAGAAGAAAAAATGTCTAGGGTTTGTATAAAGAGGGTGAAAATGTCTTTAAATAAATGGTACATTTTTTCTTTTTTTTAAATGTCACATGTCAATTGTCAATTCGTCTATACATGCCACGCCAGTTTCCCTGATGGAAGTGGGTAAATCGTTAACGGCGTAATATCCTAAGTATAAAACTAAAAAATTTAGAACATTATATATGAAACTGAGAATTCGATATAATTCATGTACCAACAGGGTAATTAAGCCTGTTGTATATAAACATGAGTTGCGAAAAACTTTTGAATCATCTAAAATATTCATTATTTTTTAATATATAACTAATTTATATTTAAAGATAAAAACAATTTTATCTTTAAACATGACATTTGATGTTTACATCTTTGAATTTAATTTAAAATTGAATAATCTCTTATGAATAGTTTTAATTATTGGGCATTATTCAAAAAAAATATTGGCCAATTATGTTCTCTTCTTGTTTTTATAAAATGATAATGGGTGAGAATAGGGTGCAGCGAGTTACGATATATTTATAGAAAGGTACCAACTAAAATGTTATAAAATATAAAACTTAAAATGTTACTTACCAACTTAAAATGTTATATTTTTTATAATATTTAGGTTGGTGATTTAAGTATCAACATTTTAGGTTGGTTTTAAGTATCAAAATTTGTCTTTGAGTATCGATACTTGTTGTGAGACCACTAACCTAAAATGTTATAAAAAAATATAATATTTTAAGTTAGTGTATAACATTTTGGTTGGTACCGCATTGTAGTTGTATCGTAATCTTGTTGTACGTCAAACTCCCCACAATAATTGAGAATTGACATTTGACAACATGACACATATTCTATTTAGAGACGGTTACTCAGATAGTGGTATTCGAATATAATTATGTGACCTAGCATCAACACTATGTGTAAAATTGTTAGTCTTTCTGATTGAAAAATGTGTTTAATTTTTTTTGGTGTTCAAATATAATTATGTGACCTAAACTTTTTACGATGAGCGCTTCGAAATTAAGTCGCAAAGCTGGATTTTTATGGACGGTGGGTAAGGATTCAAGAAAAATGATGGTCTTTTAGTTTGTTCCCAAGATTTGCTATCGGTTAAAGCGTGTTATATTTATTTTCTTACTCTATCTTCAATAAAATAGGTAATTATACAAATGGTCACTAAATTATCTCAAAAAATACAAAATAGTCATCAAACCTTCAAATGTTACATATTGGCATTAAACTTTAGTTTTTGTTACAAATGGTCACTGAGTCGTTAACTATTGTTAACTGGGTGACTTGGCAGTTACGAATATTTTTATAACAACATATTTAATCCTCAATAATTACACGTTCAGTCAATTTAGACATTAATAATGAGGGTTAAATTAAGACTAAATTGACTGATTGTGTAAATATAGAGAATTAAATGTGTTATTATTCAAATTTTTGTAACTGTCATGTCATTCACTTAACGATAGTTAACGACTCAATGACCATTTTGTAACAAAAATTAAAGTTTAATGCCCATTACGTAAGAAAGTTTGGTGACCATTTTGTATTTTTTAGGATAGTTTAGTGACCATTTGTGTATTTTTACCCCAATAAAATTTAGTATTTTACTTAGAAAAACTATATAAGTGGATCAGTGTTGACTGGTTTTGTTTTCCAAGAAAATAGAAAGCAATAATGAAAACGTGTTTGGTTGAAAATTTTAAAAATAAATTTTAAAATGAAAAAATGAGTGCAGATTTGAAAACATAAAAAATATGTTTTCATTGTTTTTATTGAAAATATTTTTAGAAAATGGAAAATATAAAAACAACTATTTTTTTTTAATTTCAACATGGGTAAGAATCCTTCTAATGCAATTTTCTAAGATTTTGAGTTATTTTCTCATTTTTATGCATTTATTATTATAGTAATATTTTTCTAACTGTGTTTTATTTTAATTATTTAATATATTTTTTCATTTCTATTTTGAAAAGCTAGATACCAAACACATTTTACTATTTTATTTTTAAAAACAAGTTTTCATCTTTATTAATCAAACATATTTTCTACTCTTTTAAAAAACTAAAAATAAAAAAAAATATTTTTTAAAAATAAAATAAAAATAGAAAATGTTTTCTAAAACTAAACGGACCCAAATTTTTTCAGTTAAAATACATATTAATATTTTAGTACTTTGAAAATTCAAATCTGACATCTAAAAAGGGGGTAATTGGCCAAATATTTTTGGGTAATTTATTTTGCCAATTACCCTCTCCCAACAACATTTGGAAAAATACCCCCCATTCGGCCCACGTAAGGGTAACTTGCGCCCTGCAAGACGCGATTTCCAAACTCGCTTTCCTCAGGATGCGTCTTTAGTCTGACGTGGTTTATGTTATCCAGTAATTTCAAAAAAAAAATAAAAAAAAGACGGTACTCGCATCCTGTGGGAAGTGAGTTCCACGAGATAATAGAACGGAGATGCGCAAATATATCACGATACTTGGTAGAACTCGCGTCCTATAGGACGAGAGTTCTTCGCGATCCTGTTGTTTAAACAATGCTCGATAATCTTGTTCGTGGTTAATTTTCTTGGGCAAAGACGATAATTTTTCTTGGTTTTGGACTTCTACCTCTTAGTACTGATACATCTCTTGAAAATGGTGTGAAAATCAACGTGTATAAGACAGCCAAAGTGGTGTATAGATCGCGTTAAAAATGCTATTTTTCTATGTTCCTTTGCGTGAAGAAAATGTAAACATGGGTCAGTAATGATGTTTTAGTCGATCTTGTGGTATCTTCACTGTTTTTTATTGTACTACAACTTTCACGTTGTAGTAGAAGAACACATGTCTATAATGGTGCAACATTCTGTGCGTATAAGACATCCTAAATGGTGTGAAAATCGTGTTAAAAACGCTATCTTGGTGTATTCGTTTGCATGAAGAAATTGGAAACATGGGCCGGTAGTCATGTTTTAGTCGATTTTGTGGTAAGTTGTGGTTTTTTTGTGTTATTTAACTTTCACATAGGAGTACGAGAACACATGTTTACGAGGAGAACACATATTTACGATGGTGCTGAGGTAACGTATGCAGGAAGGTTGATAATGTTATTTGTGATTAACACATTGAAATTACAATTACAGTTAGTTTATTCGAGGGCGAGTCCTATAAGGACATTTTCTTATGTCGTGTCCAGGGTTCCTACAATTGTTGCACAACTTTGGTTGGTCGATTCGTTCTCTAGGAACTATATCCTCAACACAATGAATCCTACTTGACCTTGGGCGACCTTTTTTGTTGCGTTGCAGGGATTCATTTGGCCGTATCTTTAGTTTATTATCGACCATATCACGATCACCGTCATTTTCGATCGGAGGAAACTCGGATCGATATACCTTGAAGACATTTTCAAGTCGGTATACAGGATCAACGAGTGTCATTGCGTCCAAATGAACGGATGCACATGCAGCGAAGACGTGTGCGGATGGGTACTTGAATGTCTGGAAGACTTTGCAATCACATCTTCTCTCTTGTAGATTAACAATGTAGTCGTGCTACATAATTTCTTCCAGCGGTCGCGAAAATTGAGTAACTGTGAAGCAATTTTCGTACTGAGAGAAGGATATGGCACTCATCGCGTTTGCGTGCTGACGGTATAGTTAAAATTTTTGCTAGAGATCTGGATAGAACCTGTGGCCACCTGCCATCCAGTTCGTAGCTTGTTTTTCAAGGGTTGCGAAAAGGGTAGCCAGTCGATAATATGTAGCCTTGACAATGAATATGATAGGTAAATAATGTCTTCCCTTTATAGACGAATTGATTGCCTCAGCTAAGTTCATCATCATGTGACCATATCAGCAACCCTTGTCATAACATCGCAACCATTTTTCCCTCAGAATTTCAAGAAGATAGCCATATCCAGTTGGATTTCTTACGCGCAATTCTTCCAGCAGCTCCTCAACTTCGTGAACCCTGTATGTGTTGCCTATTCAATAACACATGGAATAGTTAACAATAAATAATAATAAAAGCAACGGTAAATAAAATAGAACGAAAGTGGATGGCGTACCCATGCGAAGAACCATTATACGATTATCATTATTCTTGTACTTCTAGTAGTAATTTGCGGCAATGTGCCGCAAACAGTACCGATGATGAATATTCTGAGGTTCCCAAGGCGGTCCCAAATATTGGATTGATGCCCAAATCTCTGTGCCTCTATCTGAAATAATACATATACCGTCTTCTTTTATCCGTAAGACCTGACGTAAGACATGGGTACGCAGGTTGGTGAGAAAAAAACGTCCACGAAGAGATATCTTCCTTTTCAACAATTACAAACGCTACTGGAATGCATTTTTTGTTGCCATCTTGTGCAACCGCCAGTAGTAATATCTGGGTGTATCTTCCGTACAATAATGCTGTAGATCTGTAGCATCGGCTTGCAGTGGCGGAATGCCTTAATGCATTGCGAAAATGTCCAAAATAGGCAGAAAAATTCACATTCCCCAAGTACGACTCGATCATTGTAGTGTCTTGGCTTTGTCTCTAGTTGCACAATCGTTCATGGGTTGTATTTCTGCATCACGTTCAGCCACATTCGCAACTTGTTATAGGATTCCTCCCACTACCCATACAATTGGTGGAGAATGCCGGTATGTATAGCCTCGATCAAAAATCATTTTATGTACACAATTAAATACGACAAGGCGTGGTATACCCTTTTCTCACCTCAGGCCCAGTAGAAAAACATATAGAGTAGGCTCCCTAAGCTGAGGGCGTAAAAACGACATTCTTCACCATGTCCAGGACTGGAGCAACATCAAACAACCGCCAATCTAACACTTGTCGGGATCGATGTTCTTGCACAACTCCCTGAACAAACATGCCAAAACTGCGGATCCCCAACTCAGTTTACCGACATCTTCAAAATCCTCTAAATGTCGCAACCAGATCATGTGTACTTTGTTGCGGGATTTGTCAAGCATCAATACCCCGCCAATCATCTGTAAAATATGAGCGCGAGCATATGCCTAAAATAGGGGAAAATATTAGCATATGTAGAGATTTTTATTATTTCAAAAATAAAAATTTTAAAAAAAATTATACATTCCTTATAATTTCGTTCGCGTCAGCAGGTACATTTTGAAAATTATCCCACAGCCACCTCAATTTTATTTTTCTACCGTTAAAACTCTTTAGCGCAACCCTTAACCAATCCAAACATAAGGCACCCCAATCAAAAGTGACGGGACCGGTGATCGCCTCTCCATCAATAGGCAAACCAAGGATGTAAGAAACGTCATGCAGGGTAATCGTCGCCTCGCCGCAGGGAAGGTGGAATGTGTGCGTCTCCAGCCTTCAAGTCTCCAAAAGAGCGTTGATCAAATCAACGTCTGATTTCGCACCTCCAATAATACTGGATGCGTGCAGAAATCTGACCTACTCTAAATACAGTGGGATCAACGGGTCAGGTAAGTTTGACATCCGGTTGTAAGACACCTCTAAACGTCGTTCCTCCCCTCCCTAAAAAAAGAAAAAAAACTAAGTCTTAAATAAACTACATAAAAATTTAAAAATACTCGTACATAAAATTAGAATATATAATATAATAAAATAAAAACAAGATTAAACTAGATAAAACTTACATGTCTCCGATGATAGTCGAACACGTGCTTGTGGTCCAATCTTATCAATCCTGCCACTAGTGCAACACGAGAAATTAACCGAGAAATTGCAAGAAAATATATTTCAGAGAGAGTGAATTTGTTTGGTGTGGTAAAAGGGTAGGGGTGGGGACCTATTTATACTCGTAATCGCACTGGCTGGGCTGCGAGGATTGAATGAAACTCGTACCTTGTAAGACGCGAGTTCCATTAATTGCATTCTACCTAGTGCGAGTTTCTCGTACCCTAAACGCTGAAAATAAATTTTCAACCGTTGTAAAATTTATTCGGATGAAAGTCGCACCCTACAGGGCGCGAGTTCCACTTAACTACAGAAATCGCTTGCTGCAAGATGAGAGTTTAATTAAAATAAAGATAAATCTTACTTTTTAAATTAAAAAGTAAATTCATATTAAATATACACTATTTGTATTCCATTTAACTATGAACTATATTAAAAAGTAAGTTTTTATTATATACACTATTTATATTCTATTTAACTAATTACTTTTAAAAAGACATTACTTTTAGCTATTTACCATATTTAAATGTAAGTTTTTATTATATACACTATTTGTATTCCATTATTCTTACTATAATATCGACTCTATTAATTTGAAATATATCGTTCTCCTAATATACAACTAATTTAAATTTTAATCCATGCATGATTCAAAAAATCTTTTCGAATTAATACATTTCTAATAACATAACTCACAACTTTATGTAATCTATAACTTTTAAAAATTACTACATTAATGTAAACACTCTTCTTTTTATAATCAATATTATTGTCATTTAATACATACCATAATTTACATTGAACTTGCATCCTGTAAGACGCAAGTTTACTTGAATTCGATACTTAAACGTCGTCGGTTCTACTATAAATAGAACTCTGCAGTCCCCAAATTTTCTCACAATTCATCTTCGTTATTCTTCTTCTTACTCGACATTTCAATATTATTTGCGTTTGTTACATCGATATAATATGTCGAGACGAGAAAATATTAATGCTTTAGTATACTACGATGGGCAGATAATCGATGATGAATCTCTCGGAGTCGTATTCCAGTCCTCAAGTGCTATATTGCTTCCGCTGCCACTTAACTTATAAGAAGTTGATGAATGAAGTGAACAAGCATGTTCCACATGGTCGGGGGGGGAAGTTGGAACCGCTGAAGTATCGATTGCAAACGTCGTTAGAACCACTAACGTACTCATTGTTCGACGTTGCCTTGGAATTGATGGTGGAATCTCACCTACAGACTCCTTTTGGGGCGGGCCTTGAGCTTGAGTTGTATGCAATGTTTTCTAATGATGATGATGTTATCGGAGTCCACAATAATATGTAAACAATATTTTTATTTTTAATGATCTTTTTTTTAAATCATTTTCGAAAAAATAAAAAACGTACAATAAATCGAATCTACATTATTTATAATCACCCTAAACCCTAAACTAATACGATAAAAATACTTTTTAAACCATTAATTTGAACAGTATACTTATAATCGATTTTAACCTAATTTAATCTAAAACTTTTAAACTACAGTTTATCTTGGCGCTTCATTATCTCGTGGAACTCGCGTCCCACAGGATGCGAATTCCGTCTTTTTTTTGAAATTACTAAATAACAAAAATCACGTCGAACTAAAAACGCGCCCTAAAAAAAGCGAGTTTAAAAATCGCGTCATGCAGGGCACAAATTACCCTTACGTGAGCCGAATCCTCTAAAAATGCACACACCTAAAAAAAGCACACACCTGCTCACTAATCCTGTTTTCTTCTGCAATTTAAACGTGTGAACAGTAGCAATGCAAAAATAAAGGGTCGGCAATTTAAACGTGTCACTTTCAACATTTTCGCCAGGCAAAAAATTCCTTAAATAAGAAAAAGCAAAAAAATCAAAATATATTATTTATTTAAAATAAAAATATCTGTCAGGAGTATAAATAATTATAATAAAATGAATTTATGTTTACTTTAATAAACTCACACATCGTACGGATATATGAAAAAAGTTTGATACACAAATCGTGTAAATTTTAGTTTATACGTGTCTTTTAATTTCAGGGTTAAGGTTTTGGTTTAGGGTTTAAGGTTTATGGGTTTAGGGGTTTAGGTTTTAAAATTTAATGTTAGTGTTTAGAATTTAGTGTATAGGGTTTAAGGTTTAGGGTTTAGTTTTTTAGAGTTAGGGTTAAGAATTTAAAATTTAAATTTTTATAATGTAAATACACAGCCTGTGTATCAAAGTTTTATCTCGGATATATATATATATATATATATATATATAAAAGGAAATGTGGAAAAGTGTCAAAACTTTACAGGGTGGCCCCGTCATACTCCTTAAGACGTGGCATCAGCGTCGGTTGTAGACACCTAGCTACCCAACAGGCAACATGAGCAGAAACTCCTCGTAAAGTTATAAAAGAAGATACCATCAATCGTTTTCGTATTTAATTTATTAAAAGGTTAAATTATAAATTCCATCACTCTATTTTCTTCTCACTTATATTTTGCTCATTGAAGTTTATATTTTTTAATTTAATCACTCAATTTTCGTATTACTCTTATTTTGGTCACTCCACCGTTAAATAGTAAATGGTGTTATGACATGGTAGCTTAAATCAAAACGGCGTCGTTTTGGATCCATTAAATAGTTAATGATGGTAGAGGTGTTCTTAATCTCGAAAGCTATGAAAGAATTTTAAACTGCAAATCCTTTCTCAGAATAAATAGGTGGAGTTATTTTATACCCACAATAGTTTGTTGCAGTTGGTAATGGTGCTTTCCCTTTTAGTTCATCTGGGATGTTGGGTATCCATAGTGTGAGATCGGTGAGGTTTGTGATTTGAGATTTGGGATAATAATGGTTTGGAGTTTGAGTTGGCCGATGGTGGTTTGGGGTTGGTGATGATGAAGGAGCAATTTGTAAGGGTTTGAGGTTGGGGTTTAGGTTTAGGTTAGAATTTAAAGATTTTAATTTTTTTATTTTAAATGTTACATGGCACAAAATATCATTAAAATAATCCTTGTCATAGTAAAAATTAATAAAATAAATCATGTCATCCCACTATTTATGATTTAACGGTAGAGTGATAAAAAATTAAACTTCAGTGACCAAAATAAAAGTGAGAAAAAGTTGAGTGATGCAATTTATAATTTACCCTTATTAAAATTACACTAAAGTATTTTTATTTTCGAAAATAACACTCATTTTAGCAATGCGTAACAAAATTATTTTCTAGAAAACAAGCGTTTAAGAAAGTGCTTTTCTCAACAACAAAAAAACACGTTTTCTCCCTAGCTGATTGGTCTGTCACGCTTTTTCTGTTGGAAAAGTGTGTGTAGAAAACGATTTGACTATACGTTCTTAGAGTGGGTGCTATTTTGATAAATAAACGTTTTTATGTTATTTTTGTAAATTATTATTAAAATAGGTATATTGAGGTAAATTAACCAAAGAGAGGACTAGTGTCCTTCCCTATTTTGTAAAGGGATAATATACTATATCTTTCATATATGATTTTGATTTCAATTTCCAATTCTGTTGCAACCCATATGACCTAAAGTTAAAAGTTTTGATTCTAAGTCTTAATCTTAAATTTTAAAATTTAAAAAATATATTATAATTTGAATTTTTAAAACTTTAAGCTTAATTTTTTAATATTATATCATAAATAGAAGCATAAAAAAGGGAGAGATAATTTCTATTTCTTAAGACAGAATTAACTGGATTATATTAGAGAACAAAAAGAGAATAGAATGAAAAACTATAGTAATAATGACGTGCAGAAAAAAGTCCTAAGAGCCCCCGGAACAGATTGACCAGTAAACTCTTCAAACGATTCTAATCTCCTCTCCAATTTTTTTTTTTTTTTGACAAGTCGAAGGTTAAAGATGGATCACCATAATTTAAAATTAATTTTCTTAACGACAATCAAGATTTGTCCAAAATGACAACCAAGGTACTGTAGATGGTGAGTGATAAACCAAAATGACACTTAAAAGCATTACATAGTAGTATTTGTACAAAATAAAATTTGCAAAATATTTAAAATTAGGATAAATATTGTTTAAAAATACATATGAAATAATGTATAATTTATTAAATTAATAATTTAAATGGTTTATTAAATTATAAAATTATTCAAAAATTGAAATAATAAGATCCCTAAAGTACCATAAAAACATTAGTACTAATATTATTTAATGAGTTATATTTTGATATACAAGCTGTGTAAACAAATTGTACAATCTTTCTATATAATTTAAAACCTAAATCCTAAACCCTAACACCCTAAAATCTAAACTTTAAATCCTAAACTCTAAATTCTAACAATAAACCTTAAATTTTACACCCTACAGACTAAACCCTTAAACCCTGACCTAAAACCCTAAACTTTAAACCCTAAATTTAAAAGGCTTGTGTAAACTAAAGCTTACACAAGTTTGTGGATCAAAGTATTTTCCTTATTTAATTTATTAAAAAAGAGTGTATTCAAATATGTTTGCATTTGCGAACCTAACAAGTGTTCCCGTAAAAAAAAATGGATGATGTTCATATTAGAAGGCACAAGTTCAATTCTCTTTGTCTACAAAGTATATGCTCATTGTTAAAGGATTAAAATTATGTATGAACAAACTAGATACTATCTTATAATCACATTTAGACTATTAAAAAATATGTTTGCATTTGCCGATAATATATTATTGTTGGGATTGGTAGGGACAGAACTTCTAAAGCAGTGAGAAGGCTGCGACCCCAAATTTCTTTTTTATGTAATTCATGTTCAAGCCCTCTGTACTTTTGAAGTTCGTTAAGTTAATAAAGTCTTCCTTTATCATTTTTATTTAATTATTTTTTAAGTCTTTATCAGTTTTGAAACGAATCAAATTATTTGATGGTTTGCCCCTTCCAAGTGTTTTATTCTAATTCGGTCCATGAGTATTTAACTCTTGACTTTAAGTTTAGGGGTTAATTTTCTGATAACATAAAAAATAGGTACATATATCTTTCATCCTACTTAAATGGTAAAAACTAGAAGTTAAATAACTTATTTAAGTGTATTAAAGTATAAAGGGCTTATCCAAGTTAATAGTTTGTTTTATTGATTTTATCTTATTATGGTATCGGCTATTTTTCAGATAGAAAAAAGTTTCAATTTTCCATTTTTGAAATGAATCAGATTGATTGATCTGATTTGACTCTTTGTTTGTTCTATTTTTCAGATAGAAAAACCTCGGACTCAATTTACCTTTCCGACCAAACCTCATCACCTTCTTTCAAGGTAAAACCTTTAAAAATACTTTATCACCAACCTCATACTCTATCTCCTTACATTTTAAATCCGCGTAAGACTTCTGACGATCTGAAGCCTCTTTCAAACGATCACAAATGATCTTTACCTTCTTCATTGTTCCCTTAAGCATATTCGGCAAGGAAACCAACTTTTGCCCCGCTTCTGCCCAAGACAAAGACGTCCTACACTTCCTTCCATACAAAGCCTCATAAAGCGCCATTTGTATACTAGCATGATAACTATTGTTATAGGTGAACTCCACCAACGACAACTGTTTCTCCCAAGAACCCTGGGACTCAATAACACAACAACGAAGCATATCCTCCAACACTTGGATAAATCTCTCAGACTGTCTATCTGTCTGAGGATGATAAGATGTACTAAAACTCAACCCCGTACCCAAGGCTCGATGCAAACATTCCCAAAATCTTGTGGTAAACCTCGGATCCCTATCCGAAACTATGGACTTAGGTACACCATGCAAACGCACAATCTCGGCGATATACTAATCTGCCAACCTGTCCAAGCTATACATCGTATGCACTGGCACAAAATGGGCACACTTCGTCAAACGGTCCACAATCACCCAAATAAAGTTCTTCTTTGATGAGGTCAAAGGCAAACCAGACACAAAATCCATGGTAATTCTTTCCCACTTCCATTTCGGAATCTTCAACGGTTGCAACAACCTGGATGGAAACTGATGCTCAGCCTTCACACGCTAACAAACCATACATTTACCCACAAAATCAGCAACATCCCTTTTCAACCCAACCCAATACTACTCATCTTTCAACCCACGATACATCTTGGTACTACCGAGATGCATAGCAAAAGGACTACTACGCGCTTCCTTCAAAATAGTGCGCCTCAACTCAACATCTTCTGGCACAACTATTTGTCCCTTAAAGCACAAAACACCATCATCATTAAAGAAAAAATTCATCGGATTACCCTCCGCAATGTCCAAAACATGCGGTACCAACGAATCATTGCGCAATTGCTTCTCCTTGACCAACTGAATCAAGGAAGGTTTCACTTGCAACTCAGCCACTAACCCACCATCACACGATACACTCAACTGCACAAACATGGCCCTCAACTCCACAACCATCTTCCTACTCAAAGCATCGACCACCACAATGGCCTTACCCGAATGATACTCAATCGATAGATCATAATCTTTAAGCAACTCCAACCATCTTCGTTGCCTAAGATTCAACTCATTCTGTGACATCAAATACCTCAAGCTTTTATGATCTGTAAACACCACACATTTCTCACCAAATAGGTAATGTCGCCATATCTTCAACGCAAACACTACCTCAGCCAACTAAATATCATGCGTAGGATAGTTGCTCTCATACACCTTTAAATGTCTCGATGCATAAGCCACCACCCTACCATCATGCATCAACACACAACCTAACCTCACATAGGATGCATCGCTATAAATCACAAACTCTTTTCCTGATTCGGGCTAAATCAAGATTGGGGCTTGTGTCAAAGCTTCCTTCAGCTTCTCAAAAGCTTGTTGCCTTGCCTCTGTCCACTCAAACTTAACCTCCTTTTTTAATAACTTGGTTAACGGGGCAGCAATTTTAGAGAAACCATCTACAAAGCGATGATAATAACCCGCTAAACCCAAGAAACTACGAACCTCCGATACCGACTTAGGTTGTTTCTAACTTACAAACGCTTTAATTTTTTGAGGATCCACACGAATTCTTTCATCCGATACAACATGACCAAGAAACACCACCTCTTTTATCCAAAACTCATATTTACTTAACTTCACATAAAGCTGATTGTCCAACAAGGTCTGCAAAGCAATCCGTAAATGTTTATCGTGATCCTTTTTGGTACGAGAGTACACAAAGATGTCATCAATAAATACCACCAAAAACTGATCTAGGAATTTATGGAACACTCTATTCATCATATCCATAAAAGTTACAGGTGAATTCGTCAGCCCAAACGACATCAATAAGAATTCATAATGTCCGTAACGGGTGCGAAATGTTGTCTTTGGCACATTTTTATCCATCACTTTCAACTGGTAGTATCTTGATCTCAAATCTATCTTGGAAAACACCGTAGCACTACGAAACTGATCAAATAGATCGTCAATTCACGGTAAGGGATACTTGCTCTTTATCGTCAACTTATTCAGTTGCCGATAATCAATGCACATTCTTATAGTGCCATCTTTCTTCTTCAAAAACAACACCGGAGCTCCCTAAGGCGACACACTAGGCTGAATGAACCCACGGTCTAACAACTTCTAAAGTTGCATCTTCAACTCTTTTAACTTTTTGGGTGCCATGCGATATGGGGCAATGGACACCAGAGCTGTATCCGTATACATCTTGATACAAAATTCTACCTCCCTATTCAATGGCAAACCAGACAACTCTTTCGAAAATAATCCTGGATAATCACAAATTGTTCAGATATCTTGAGGACGTGCGTCCTTCATATTTGGATTAATGACATACGCCAAGTATGCCTGACATCCTCCTTTCATCAACCTTTGTGCCTTCATCGCTGGAACAACATTAGATAAGAACTTAACACTCTCACCCACCACCACAACTTCATAATCATCGGCAAGCTTAAACAAAACACGCTTGCTTTCACAATCTACCACAACACTATGCTCAGACAACTAATCCATCCCAAGAATGACATCAAAACCATATAAAGGTAACTTCATCATATCAACGACAAACACATGTCCTTGAACCATCAATGGACATCTCCTAAACAACTTCCTAACCACAATTGTCTCACCAAAAGAACTAGTCACTTGCATATCCACATCCAAATGCTCAACCGGTACGTCAAGCAACTGTGCATGCTCGTGCAAGATGTATGAATGCGTGGAACCATAATCAAAGAAAGTAATGATAAGGATTGAAAAGTAGAGGTACCTACGATCACATCTGTGTTATTCCTTCCCTCGCGGTGTGCATACACCCTAGTCGGTCCACCTCCCTCAGGATGAACTGCCACAACATGTGGCACATTCCTCTGACCATCCTCCTTATGCTGAAAATTACCTCGGCCGCGCCCACAGCCCCTCTGAGGCTTAACATCATGCACTAGTGTCTGTCTAGCTAAATGGGGAAAATCACTCCTTATATGGACCTTGCGAACAACAATTCCAACAACCTCTAGAATTAAACCAACACTCTCTAAGATGTCACCTACCACAACGACCATACTCAGGTGTACGAACACCTTCGTACTGACCTAGCTGACATTGGCCCATGTTACAACCAGCTCTAAGCCTCTACTCCGGAAGGAACCTCCTATCCCGCTGCCTTTCACTATGATCTTTACCACCACTAAACTCAGCAAATCTTTTTCCGAAACTAGAATTCCCTGGGCGAGAGGACAAACCCAAACTCTGTTCAATTTCCTTGGCGCGAGTGACCAAGACATCGAAGTTTGAGTACTCAGAAGCTAGCATATAAGTCTTCACTTTCTTTACCAAACCATATCGGAAGCGATTACATCTTTTTTGCTCATCGGGAACCAGTTCAGGGGCATACTGGCTCAACCTGACAAATTGAACTTCATACTCCGAAACTAACATATTTCCTTGTACCAAGGCCATGAACTCTCGCTTCTTCTCATCTTGATAGCGTGTACCCAAATACTTCCTTCAGAAAGTAGCTTTGAAAAACTCCCATGTAACATCCGCAGGTTCCATCCCTACGATAGTGGTAGTCCACCACGAATAGGCATCACCCTGGAGCAAAGAAACTATACAACCCAGCTTACGCACATCCCTGCACTCCATCTGACCAAGAATCCTCTAGGTACTCTCAAACCATGCCTCAGAACCCTTTAGAGACAAACCTCTGAACTCAGTACCTCCTAGACTACGTAAGCGCTCCAAAGGCAAACTAGGATTAACCGCAGGTTATGGCACAACTGCATGCATACCTGCCACTACAGCCTGAAACACTCCGATAATGGTCTGAATTAACGGTGTCATGTCTCCCACAGCATGACCTTGAGCTCCTGGAGGTCCAGCACCTCATGCACCAACTCCCGCTCTGACTCCATCACCACCCGAAGGAGGATGAGGTGGTATATCCTCATTATGATGTTCTTCCACGACATTACACACATTCATCCTTTGATCTCGTCTCGGTCCCATATAAAATAGAATGAATCTCTAGTATGTAAAATGCAACATTAAAAATAGTTAGGCCAACAAGAAGTAAGGGTCCAAGTCGCTCAAATCTTTTTAAAACAATTTTCTTTACACCAATAGTAATAGTGGCAATGGATACCCCAATATTTAACCCCAAATCATCATATAACATAACAGCCAACATGCTAACAAACACCGTACATATCAAACATCAACAATTCAACCACCTTACCTCCCAATTTTTCGTAAACCTGGCTCTGATACCAACAAATGTAACCCCCTTGACCCGGTCTAATCGCAAGACCGAATCGAGCGAGTCACACGGGGAATATTGGAGTAAAACCCAAAAGTTTCACTTCAATAAACAACCTTTTTTACTTTTTATCTTTTCTAGATGTAACATAGGTAACCTAAGCATTAGAGAAAGTAGCACAAGAAATCTCAACTCGATCGAGCGTCAAATCGACATTCGATTGCCCCAAATAGCGTTTAGGGACCATTTTGTATAACTATCACTAAACAAGGACTTAACTTGAAATTGTAGTTACCATTTTTTTAATTAGTCAGGTTTCGATCCACCATATAAATTTTCAACTCATTTTAGTCACCCAAAATTATTGAATTGCACATACAAATAATCAAGGACTAAAATGCAAAGATTTAGAACTTTAGAAGATGCCAATTAACCACTTTAACTAACAGGGTATCGATACGCCCAAGCATAGTATCGATACGTTCCTTTGTAATTTCAAAACCCAAATTCCAGTAGCTCAAAACTGTATCGATATGGTCCCGAGTATCGATACACTTAGCCAATTCCTTCTTTCACCGTATCGATATGGTACATACTGTATCGATACGCCAAGCCTTTTTCAGCTTAACCGTATCGGTATGGTAGCCCGCGTATCGATATGCTTGGGCACAAATTGTCACTTTTTGCTTGATGAACAATCTGTAAACCAATTATAAACCCCTAGGCATGTTGTAACACCCTCACCTAGTTTAGTAGTAAACCGGCTGAATAACGTTATGGGAAACACTGGAAACACGAATAATTTAAAACTTCTCAAGAACTCATCCCTATTAGATAAGTTGAGTGACTAACAAGGTATTCAAACGTTCATATATTATCATACAACAAGCATATGTATTTTATTCACCCTAGGTTACCAACTTGATTATACATTTGAAATTCTACATTTAAGGATGTCTACTACTTAAACATGTGACCATGCATAGCATTTTAGATACCATACTTAGACAAGAACATATTCTTTTATACCTAATCTCATTACGTTCAAGTCATGTAGATGTCTCATGTAGGTTTAACTAGTCTTGCTTTTATGTACATACATTCAATCCAATCTCAAGCAAACATATCATATTTATCATTCGTGATAAGTTACCACCTAGACCTCATATTTAATCATATAAGCATAAGCGAGTTCCTTATTCATTATAGGTCTTTACTTTGATTGGTTACTTCCAATTTTCATTCAAAGTTAACTACTACCTACCCATGAATATGTGACATTCGAATGGCATACAATGGCTAGCAAGTGTTCACTTAATCTCAGAGTTCCTATATGCACAGCTTACTATTCCATTCACAAGAAAATTAGGTCATTACATACTTCAAATTTAAGCAATCAAGCCTTCACACATTAGAGGCCAAATTCATAATCATATACAAGCTTTCAAAATATAAAATGCATGGCCTAACTTAACTATATTCAAATCTAGGTGCCACCAACTAGGAGAATTACAAACAAGTATGGATTCATACTTGTGCTTTTGCTTATGCCTTACTTCGTGCTCAAGGAATATGACTTCAAGATCAAGTAACCTCTTTGAAGCACTTTTAATCCTGTAATTTGGGAAGAAAGGAAACGAGAGTGATAAGTACAAAAATGTACTTAGTGAGGTAGCAACTATTACTAACCAATTTTCAAGATTTGTATCATTTAGTCAAATATAAACCTAGCTAGGGTTTGTAACATGTGAAGTAAAGTCTAGCTTAAGGTTTCGAGCATTTCAAGTCAAGTATGTAGTCATGTAATCATGTATAGCTATTACCATTTATGCATATCATTTCAAGCACAAGTACATACAATGAGAATCTTAAGATCAAGCCATCTATATCATGTCATGCTTTTATCACAATTCGAATAACATATCAACAAGAGGATTGTTTTCAATTCAAGTTTAATCAAGTATCAAGTCAAGACAAGAAGCATGCTCAAGTATAACAATTCAAGTATAATCACATATCGTTTCATGTATTCATTCGAGTATCATGAAATCAAGCCAATTCAAGTATCATAACAAGTAACATTAAACTTTATGCTATTTTTCTTCCTTGCTTAATTTACTTTAGATTAGGCCTTGGTATTTAGAGTGTTCATCTTTATTAAAACATTCCATTAAGTGCATATATATATATATATATATATATATATATATATATATATATATATATATATATATATATACATAAGCAAAACAGTCTAAGGTGACCTTTAATTTGTTCAAATCTGTCCATTGTACATGTTTACACACAATTACAAGTAGAACAGTCCATGACATCATTACTCTAAGGTAGTTTTCATATCACGTACACACCTTTTAATCAATCGAGCTTACAAGTCTACTCAGCAATTATATAACATTTATTTACACTTAATAGACATGTCTAACAAGTATCAAATATCTACACAAGATGTCCACACAAGAGCATACATAAAGCATGGTATTTGCACTCAACATATGCGTATAAAATCACAAAGGCATTCAAATTATTGAATGTACATGTGCACAAGAAACATATACTTAAACGTGTATATTCATATATATATATATATATATATATATATATATATATATATATATATATATTCTCATGAGCATTCGAGTTAAGATATACATGTGCACAAGTCATTTCAAAGCATGTTCATATATGTATATTTATAGACAATCGAACATAACATATGATAAACAGGGGTTTCTTCTCTCGTAAGTAATTAAATTAATTCGGTAGTTTAGGCGTAATCTATGTGTTGACTCTAGAGTTGCTTTAGGAATCAAATCAAATATCATCCATGAACTAGTTACTTCAATAGCAACCAATCGAATAGCATAATCCAACTATTAGACAAAGTTTCATGAAATCAAGTAATTCTATTCAAGGTTTGTAGCATCCGAATTGAACATATAATCATATAGCCATGTATTTAGACAATATTTGGTAATTATTCATACCCTAATTCAAAAGCAACAAGCAAGGAATCTAGTATTAACCAAGTTGATCATGACATATTTCATTATCTCTTTCGAGTAGTATGATAAACAATGGACATGGATCATAGTTCAAGTTTACATGTCAAGTATTAAGTATTTTCAAGTAGCATGCCTTTCAAGTAGCAAGCATTTCAAGTATCAAGCATTTCAAGTAGCAAGCATTTCAGGTAGCAAGCATTTCAAGTGGCAAGCATTTCAAGTAGCAAATCATACAATACAAGGTCCAAACATAGGGAATTATCATTTCAAGGGTTTCATGTCAAGAATCAAGCATTACATGCCAAGCAATTCGGGCATTTCAAGAATTCATGTCAAGTGATTCAAGTGTTCAAGATTTCTTGTCAAGTCATTTAAGTATTTCAAGATATAATTCAAGTATTCAAGATTTTCTTTTGAATTTATTATTCAATTTCTCAATAAGGTTCATATCTTTTTAACATGTTTGCCTTGGATCACAATTGGTCATGAATAACATTGGTCCGTGTTTGACCATAAAGGTCCAAGAGATACTTAGCTCAAAGCACATAGCAATGGCTAATATCGAAAATCTGTAATCCTACTTCTTACTATCCAACCAATTGTCGCCAATCTTCGTACAACTCCCCCGTTACCTCCAATTGTCGCTAATAACATATTACATGTAATGGGGCATCCCCCCGAGCCGTGGCTCATGGACCGTAGTCCCAAGTATACCATGCATCATACCATTGTATCCAAGGACTTCCATTGTAGGCAACTTAAGTATCTTATCTCCTATTTAAAAGTTGGAGTGTTTTTTATACTTTAAAGCTTGTTGTTGTTTCTTATGTTTCATGCTTTCATGTTCAAGGCAAGACAATTCATGTTCAAGGATTATATTCAAGCAAGTATTTCAAGATCAAGCTTAGCCCTTAGGCTAGTTGAGCCTTAACTCTTCGTTTCACAAGTTTACTTGTTACTCAAGTAAGCAATTCGAATTATATGCCATTTTTAGGCATCTAGTCATGTCTTTATATTTATGGTTTATATCACTTTTACAAGTATCTATATCATAAGAGCAATTCCAAGAAAAAAATTTAGATGAATACATCCAAGATACAGAATCAAGCATTTCAAATAAGTCGCATTTCAAGTACAATGGTTCAAGCATTCCAATTAGATCACACTTCAAGTACAAGGATTCAAGCATTTACATCCATAGTGTAACTCAAGCAAGCAATTCGAATGGAATCATTCAAGGCATGGAATCACACAATGTTTATATATTTCTTTCTAAATAATTTAACTTATCCATTTTCATGCTATTACTCAATCACTAATTTCAGCTTAGTCCAATCTTCCCTTTTAATTCATATTCAAGTTTAATTAAGCTCATTATCATGGCATATCAATAGCAAGAGGATAGACATGTAAATTTTGGTTAGGACCTAAGTCCTAACCCTAACAAAACTACACTCACAATACTCCAAGCTAGCTTATTTGTCCTGGATCCAATTTCCTTTGTGTTTTCCACAAGTTTGGCCACTCCTTTCTTCCTCCACAAGGTTTACTCCTTGCTCTAACAATCCATTCAAGTGAACACATGTTAAACAAGGTATATTGAGTATGATAATTATCTATCTCAAGCAGTCCAATAAATTTACACGATTACTTATCATTGCAACAATGTTAATACATTACATGCATAAAATAGACAGCACATTCATATTACACACCTTTATACATATTGCAAAACTGCCTACATTCCATATTAAGGCAAAACAGGGTAGTAATTAAACTGTCCCAAAACTGTTTGCAAAACAATTTACCAAACTGTATACAAAACTGTGTACAATTACCTAAACTGTTGCTATCAGGTAGCATGTACTCTGTTCACTTAAACATACACAACTTTCATTCCATACGTCGGAATTTCAATTGGTTTATACCGTTGGAAAGCTAACTTAATTTTAATTCTAACCATATAGGCCATGCATTTTAATTCTTTGCCAATTAATACAGTTTTTAGCTTAAAGACAGGGAAATTTACAACACTGGGCAGTTTGCACTGTCCCTAGTGTTACTTCCCTACAATTCATTCTAAAATCTAGAATTCAGTTATGTTTTCTCCTAATGAATTTAGACATGTTAAGGCACTATCCATAAATTTTCAGCTTTAATTTCCATTTTTACAATTTATGCTGATTTTTTTCAAAGTTACTGCCCAAAATAGAGTTTTCTAGGCAGATTTCACAAAGCTAGATTTTTAGCTTAATAAATCACTTAGATGGTACTTCTAACATGTTAATTCAACTTATATGCATACTCATACAAGTCTAGGTCTATTCAATTACGTGTTAAACATGTGAAATCAGGGCATTATTGATCAATATGTTCGGTCACTCTATCAGGGCAATTTCAATGCTATTTTCTAGCAATGTGTTAACATTTCTCAAGCAATTTGGTTTTGTTACAGCTCCTTATAAGCTTCTAAATGCATTCTTAAGTAATTCTCTTGTTTAATTATTCGAACCAGGGCAGCATACATACAAATGTTCCCAATTCAATCCAGTTAACATATATATATATACTCAACAGCCCATATACTTTCTTATACATTCAAACAATCCACTTATAAGATTATATTGTATTTCCCCTATTTCCATGTTACCAAGACAACCCTTATTCTCATTGATACATGTATAAATCAGCCTAATATACAGATATACATATAATTTCATACTATGCAGTCCACTATATTCAATTTTACAACAAAACAGTCCTTCACAAATTTATACATGCACCAAACAGTCCTTAACCTATTGAATTCACCTTAATCTTCCTCAAATTGATAAGAACAGTCTCCAATATATCTTTCATTCTATTGAACTATTTCACAAGTTCTCTAATCACATCAAATTAGATAAATTTAAATCAAGCACAACATTCATACACATCCAAAAATTCACAACATGAAATCGACTTCACTAAATCATTCTTAGTCACCGAAACATGAGAGATCACAACACAATTCGAAAATGAGCTTGATTATGAAAAAGGGAAGGGTGTAATTACCTTCTTCTTTAGGCTAGACGACCAATAATTTAATAATTTGAATTTAGCAAGATCCTAAGCTTCCATTTCCATGGCATTTTCTACTTCTCTCTACTCTCTAATTCGGTTAGAAAACAAGGAGAAGGATGATGAAAACCAAGTCTTATTTTGTTTCCTCCTCTACCGATTTCATCTTCCCCATTTACACATGGATAAACAAATCCTTGACACATGTTATGATCTTTAATATTTGGAGCATTTACATACATTCACTCATGTCTCATGTTTGTTTCATTTTAGTCATTCCACAAATGATCAATTATTTCTCTTTTAATTCCAAATGGTCCTAAAGTACTCATCATATCTATTTAATTTATAATTCTAGATTTGTTCTAAGGTAGTTCAACATCCAACATACTTCTAGATTAGCAACCGACATTACAATTATTATAATTACTGAGTTTAGACTAGTCAATTAAAGATTTAATTATTTTACTCCTAGACTGGAGTTCGGGATATTACATACGTTTCTAACACATAGGCAACATATTTAGGGATCGATCCTCAGCCATTAACAACAGAAACAATATCATACCATGATCACATATTCAAAAGGGAAATCTATAGGCATGCTTCCTAAAACCACATCAAACCAAAGACCACAAACCATAGCAAAGCATAAACCAAACATAATAGGCCATTTACGATATCAATAAGGCAAAACAAACTTGCCAAACTAGGGAGTTCATCAAACATGCACTCCCAAAATATCAAGGTATTCACCCATTGCCAATCCCATTACTGTTGAAATGTTAAAACCATACTTGAGCTTAAAGCGTCAAATGGACCATTTTACTTGCTTCCTTGCAGCCCGAACAAACTACTTTTCTGCATTGTTAAGAAAGGGGAGCGTAAGCTATATGCTTAGTGAGGAATGCTCAAAACAAAACCATAACAATCACTATTGAAAACCATTTTCTTATCAAACCATTTTCCTATCATGCTCTTAACAAATCTCATGCTTTAAAACCCATAAAATCAAAACCATTAAACTCTTTACACATGTATCATGAAATTTTCATGCTTTAAACCAAAGCAAATCACAATGCAAGCTTCACATACTTAGGCATTCAAAACATATCTCAAGATATAGTCTCATGTATAAATCTCATATACAATTTCATTTCAAAACCATGATACATGTAATCTCATTTATTGGCATTCAAGTGATCCGGATGGTTGCTTCGCTATCCTTATACACATGGAGCTTGCTGCACTCTCCATAATAAACACATCAGATATATAGATACTCATTGATGGAGCTTGCTGCTCTCTCCACCAATACTTATAGAGCTTGCTGCGCTCTCCATAAGGCGGATCTCATGGTGCTTGCTACACTCACCATGAATTAGATCCCGTGGTGCTTGCTGCTCTCACTACAATAAACTTCGGTTACCCTCAACACAATAGTTGCTACACTAATTTGGAGCCGAAGGACATACACATGCGAATTTTGCTGCATTTTTATAGTGCACTCTCACCCTATTGGTCGACCAATTATATTCGATCATAATAAGCATCATCACTTGCCAATATATATTTTAAAACCATGTTAACCTACTATTTTCCAATGCATCAACATAAACCATAACATATCACATTTTAAATCATAAATCAATGTATAGCATTTTCCCATCAAGATGCAACCTCTTGAAAACCATAAATCAATCTCATGGGATAACATGGATTATTTCTCAATTAATAAAACATGCATAACAGTAGGTAACAAATCCAACTTCAAAACATCAGCATGAACAATTAAAAACCATGGAAAAAGCTGAGAGCAAAACATTTCATACTTACTTCCGAGTTTAGATTAGCATTTCAAGCTTAAACTAAACCCCCAAAATTTTCCTTTCAAACCTTTGAAAAGCTGTAAACCAGTGCCACTCACCAACTACACCTCGCTTGGCTTGCCGAGGCGAAATCAAGCTTCTAGATCCTCCGCGACACCTTCTGAAACTATCTGATCATCATCCCCTGCTTCTAACCAAAGCAAAATAGAGGATTAACGCGTTTCCTTGCATCAAAATCCCAGCAACACATAACAACACGGGACGAGTTAAGATTGTGAGTGCTCCTTATAAGGTCACCCTAGAGTATGAAGTATGCTGGTTCAACTGCGTTAAAGACAGTATTCCCAAGTCAGATACGAATAATAGGAGGTCTATTAAAGAAAGGTTGGCTACGCTCCCCACCAAAGCCGATTTGATGAGAAAGAAGCTCGAAGAAGAACAAAAGAGGTTTATTTGGCTCAAAAAGAAAGCCAACCAAGATAGGTTTGACTTTGAATTGGATAAAACAAAACTCAAATGGGAGATTAGAGGCCTGCAAAGAAGGAAGGATGAGTTGGAACTTGAACTCAAGTTGGAAAAGGAGGAAATTCAGAAACTACAGAGGTTAAATAAGAACAAGAGAGTCGCGGAGGATGGGCCAAGTGGAGGATTGGAGCTCCGAATTAAGAAAGAGAAAGCAAAAGTCGAGACTTACAAGAGGAAGTATTACAAGAACAAAGACCAAGTGCTTACTATGAAACAAGAGATGGAGAATTTACGGACATCTCACTGAAAGCTCAAGTAAAGTGTTCGTTGAAGTCTCTCCTCAGGCATAAGGGTTCTACCCGAAAGTTAGAGGATAGTAGCTTAGAGAATCGGGCTTTGAAGGTTCGTATTGGAGAATTAGAGATCTAAGTTTATCAATTCAAGGACCAAATAATGAGGTTTAGAGGGGCAATTCAAGTGTATTAGATGCCGACTTTAGAGGGAGTATGGTTCGCCGCTTACACTATTTGGAGGCAAGAGCAAGAATTGGCACATTTGATGACTCAGATGCAAGGGGTCGCCCAAAAGTTATATTTCCTAGTGAAAGATGCTATCGAGCTTCAAGACTGCGTGGATGATGAATTCGAGGAGGGAGAAAGGATTGTTTGAGGGAAATCATCAACCTATATGCTAGCTTAGGAATATATACGTAGTAGTTTTTCTTTGGTTATTGTAACGAAACAATGTTTCCATTAATGCAAGTTGTTAAATGATGATATTTGCCGAACTCAATGTCGCTCTTTGCATTCATGCATAACACATTTATTTCCATATTTTGTTTAATTACTAAAATTAATTAAAAGACTTCTTATTCAGAGAGAAAGCATTTTTCTTTAAATTGCGATCTTTATACACTCATACCACACTCGATTACAGAAAGGATAATGGAAGAAAGCTTTGCAAAGTTGGAAGCTGATCTTAGAGGCCAGTTGGAATGGGCTCAACAAGAACTAAGGGACACCATCATCAAGTCCTAGCAAGACATGATGAAGGAGATATCTCAGATGATACAGTCCAATCTTAGAGAAAAAGGTATTATTGAGAACCCAACCCAAGACTCGGGGGATCGCTCGTATGCCCCAATCTTTATGAATCCTCTCTTTATCAACCCTTCACCTCTACAAGGGGCATCTTCTCCTCATTAGGTCGGTGTTTCTGCCTGTTGTCACTGAATTTTCACTGGACTTTAATTTACATTATTTTCATTTTATTGTTATTATCACTATGTATAGTGGTTATTATTTTATTATTATCATTATTATATACACTTTTGATTAGTGTTATATTTAGTGTAATAGTTAGTATAAAAACCAAAATATAAAAAACACTCCATTGTATAAAGCCCATTACATTAGAATCCATTTAGTTAAAATAAAATACATTGTCCATTTACAAACAAGGGCATGTTCAGCCCAATCTTAACAAAACCCTAATTCTGTTTCTTTATTTTTGCACAACCATTGAAGGACCATTGGATCACAAATCGATCCAACGACGCATATGAGAACGCAAAAAAAAAACCCTAGCTGAGGAAGAAATTGCGCCACACTCTCCCAACCGTTAGATCTAGACGAGATCTAACAGCTCAGATCGCTCTAGAGCAGAGCACGCAGATCACCACTCGTGCGTGGCAGCCACGCGCGTGACGTTTCAACTACGCCAGTCGATTCACCTTCTCTGACGAACGCTCGAGCTGACTCTATCACTGTTTGCTCCTCGTCGGTGTTTCCCCGATTGTTTTCAGTCATTAGAAACATGCAAAAAGGGAAACAAGATGGGTTAAATCCCTAAACCAAGGCATGGTCAGCAAGGGCTAATCACTAAATTGAAGCTGTGGCAAGAATCAAACTGAAATCAGATCAAAACAGAAGTAAAACGCAAAACAATGGCAACCAGCTCAAAATTAGAACCAGGACAAAAGCAATTCAGATGATTATCAAGGATTCATGCTTGAAATTCAAGCATTTTTGTAACTATATAAACCCACTGTAATTCCATGTACATAACACACAATTTAGACAACAAGAATCACAGAGGATACATAGCAAATTACATAAAGTATACACAAAATCATTCAAATTCCAGTGTAGCAAGCAAGGATTGTAAGCATTTTCTCAAGGAAATAAAGCAGGCTTTTTTTTTTTGGTAATTCTCTTCTTTGTTTCTTTCGTTTTTTTAAAAGGAGAAGGGATAGATTTTTTTACCGATTTGCCAAATGTCGCAGTGCATGTTGTTTCGATGATGAAAGTATGAATCGGGGTTTGCCGAATTCTGGAAAAGGGGATTTTTAGAAATTTTGCCGTCAGTAACAGCGGCCGGCGCCAAGGGATGGCGGCCGGCACAACGGATGTTCGTCGTGTTCTTCAATCCATGAAAAACACGAAGAACAGGCTCAGAGAATTTCAGAGAGCTGGTTTTGATCTGTTTGGAGAAATGAAAATAAAACAAATTTTGTTTCTATTTTTTAACTCTTATACTGGCCCGTTCAAACCGACTCGGACCCAGGGTAGACCTGCGCCTTACTCTGGCGGATATTCTACCGCAGCTCTTCAGTTTGCAATCTTTTCAATTTCGTCCTTTTGTTTGTAATTCGACCATCACATTTTGTTTTCTTTTTAATCTGGTCACCAATTTACTTTTATTTTAAAAAATATAAAAAACTATCTTTTTTTATCCCTTTTCCTTTATTTTAATTTCAATATTTATTTATGGTTATTTAATTTAAGTAATTTAATTGCTTCATTGCTTTAGCTTTAGTTGTTTGAAATGTTCTTTGTTTAGTTTTAATCCTTAGGTATAGGTTCTCAAGAAAGCTTAGATTAGTGCCTTGTGTGATGAAAATTTTCTTCATATTTTAATAATAAAATACACTTAATTTTACCTTAACTTTAATAAATAAAATAAATGTAGACTTCTTTAGGGTTATTAATAATTAATAAAGTTTTCATTAAAAGGCTATAACTCATTTAATTATTTTTATGGGTTGCTTTAAAAAGTGAAAACTAACTAATGCAGTATCTTACCAAATGGAAATGACGGGTTAGCTCTAGGAGTGTTGGCGGTGATTGGAGTTCATTTTTTGGGCGGTAAGGCTATTAAAATAGACTTATATTCATAAAATGGACGAATATATCGAAATCTTGTGAACCTGCAAATTCTAATTTTGAAAACTTTCTTTTGAAATCAATAAGGTGCCAATTTCTAGACATTGTGGGGATGCTAACCCTTCCCCACGTAACCGATCCCCAAACCTATTTTCTGGTTTTCACAAACCAAAAATGTTGTTTTAATAAATAAAACATTTTATTAAAATAACCTCGTTTTAAAAGTGATCAAATTACACTTTTTTAAAAAAGGATTGGTGGCGACTCTGTGTGTTTTAGTTTTCAAAATGTTGGGCTTGAAAGGGTTGCGACAGCTTGGCGACTCCGCTAGAGAATTTTTGTTTTTAAATAAAAAACAAAAGAGGGTCATGCCACAAATTGGTTTCAAAATGTTTTTTTTAAAAAAATTTGCAAGTTCACAATTTTTTTTAATATATTCGTCCGTTTAATGAACATAATTCTATTTTATGCATTCCAAAATCGTTCAAAAGCTTTATTCCCTAGCTTGTCTCATTCGTTTAAGCAAGGGGAAACTTTGCTCATGTCAGAATACTGATTCTTTGTATGAGCCTAGCAAGTACCTTCAGGACTCATAAGCCTATAATGGTGAGAACTATGGGCCTTGCTACCCTTAGTAGGGGACAACAAGGACACCTCGGGTACCCTTTTAGAACCAAACTATGTTTGAGAATCTAGAGCCTACCCTAATAGAGATATGTGGAAAACCTAGGGTTTTGAGTCTGGTCAAAATTATTTCGCAAAGATAATCTGTAGAGGCATGTCATGGAGTGTTGGAATGGCTACCCAGAATTATTTATGAACGAAATTATTTTGGACTCCTCTTGTTTTCTTATCTCTAATCCTTTCCCTTTGTTTTGTTGTTTTGCATGTTTTATCTTGCATCATCATTCCATATCAAGAATGGATTGGTTCTTAAAAATATTTTCTCAATTAGAAAAGCTGTTATCATGGATGGAAGGATCCTGAAATCATAAGATGAAAACGTGAAGGTTCATCATTGGTGTGAAGTCAATAATCGAGCATTTGGGGATAGCCTGACAGCTGATCATGAGACAGAGACATCAAAATATGCCCATATTAGTGTCAAGCATAATGATGTGCAGGACTTGCGTAAAATATGGGAACTCTTTAACTATGAGACCAAGCAGTTGTTCTATGAAACATATAGAGACATAGCATATTTGCTGCATGTGAAGGTCGATGAGTGATTCCTGAAGGCTTTGGTCTAGTTCTGGAACCTGGGATATTGTTTCTTTACTTTCAATGGAGAAGATATGATGCCCACGTTCGAAGAATCCTTGGCTCTGTTCAACCTACACAAGGTGAAGAGGAATTGGGTCTATGTCAAGCCACCGAAGAACAAAAATCCGTACCAAAGGCTCACGGATGTTGCTGGAATAAGTGATGGATGGGTCAAAGGGTTAATACAGAAAAGAGGTGGTAGTTTCTCCTTTCCCTGGTCAAGTATCCGAAACATAATTCCAGTCCATCCAGATAAGGAAAAGAGAGTAGATCTCATAGCAATTGCGATTTATGGCTTGGTTATTTTCCCAAGGGTCTTGGGAAACATTGATGTAGCCTTGCTTGACCTTTTTGAGAAGTTGAAGAGTGAATTCAATCCAGTACCTAATGTGTTAGCTGAAACCTTCATCTCCCTGAATGCATGCTGAAAGATGAAAGGTGTGTGCTTCGGAGGGTGTGCTCATTTACTTCAGGTTTGGGCCCTCAGCCACTTCTGGAAATGCTCAACTCTGACTCTATCTAATGTGTTCTCCCTAAACTTTTCTCCTTTCCGGGAGTTCTTGGCAAATGATTGGTCAATTGTCAAGAAACGAAAATGGGTTGACATTTTCAAAGACCACCATGATGAAGACATCATATGGAGAGTTCCGTGGATGGGCCATGCCAGGGTTCTGTACAAATGTGGAGATTTCAACTTCCTGATGTTGTTGGGTTTATGGGGTGGAATCGAGTGTGATCCTTTGTTAGTGTCCCGACAATATGGTCATCGTCAGTTCATCCCATTCACTACTGGTCTTAGCTTGTCAGAGTTTGAGTTCTAGGGAGAATTCAGGCAGAAGATACAAATAATTAGTGACTCGTGGAACAATTACTATTACACGAAGTCAGAGTTTGATAGTCACTGCATGTTTACTCTTGACTATGATGTTTGGAAGCACACGAGAATCAATGACAAGGTCATATTACCTGCACCCGGACATGCCAAGTCTTTAGAAGAACATTTGAAGTTGGTCCCTTCTAAAGCTGATAGCCTGAGGGAGGAGTTAAGAAGAGCCAAGCTAGAAATAGAAGCCCTATAAGAACATAACCAACAAGATAAGTTCGAGTCAAACATTGAGGTAGAAAAGTATAAGAGAGAGACGGATCGAGTGATGAAGCTATACGTAGTCCTGAAGGAAAAGTATAAGATATAAAGGGTTGACTTTCTTAAATTTCAAACCATTGCTCAAAATGCTGACTTGCGAAAGAGTCCAGATGAATAGAAGAGGGAGATAGAGCAGGTTGTAGGAAAAGAGAAAGAGCACAGCAAATGAGAAATTGAGAAATACAGACAAGCACTTGTAAAAGAAATGAAGAAAGGTAAATAAGTGGCAGAAAATGAAAGGGGCAAGCGAACCCTTGAAAAGGAGAAGGAAATATGGTTGCTTGGAAAAGAAAGACACACAACAACAAAATCCATTTGCTCGAACTACAGGCATCGTATGATAAGACCCATGAGAAGTTGAAACAAAGCCATGTTGTTGTTGCTGAATTGCAAGATAAGTTGGATGAGTTGAACCAAACTCTTTACAAGTTTCAGAACAATCACACCTATATGGTGCTTCAGGCTAGTCTGAGTGAGAATGATTCCTTAAGGGAGCAAATGGAAGAAATAGACAATGTCATCCAAGAATACAGAACAAAGGTCCTGGTCCTTGAAGATATAGCTAGCGGAGGTAATGACTACTGGTTCACTCGTCTCAGAGATAATGCTAGAAGATTCCAAGAACGGGATGAAATTGATAAGACTGTCATGACCCAAGTTCAAGATGTGGAAAAACATGTGATGATGTTAGCAACCAAAGCTAAAGCCCTTCGCCAATACATCAAGCCGGTAGGGGAAGTAGGACCAAGACTCATATGGTTAATTGAAGAAGTCAAGGAATTAGGAGTTCGAGCTGAAATGTATTCATAGAGAAATGTGAAACTTGTTGTAATAATGACCTTTTGGCATTCAATAAAGCTGTTTCTAAAAGCAAATATTATATCGAATCAATGACCTTTCATTTGCATTCATGCATTTGCATCATTCTTTTGTTTGCTTGGTTGTTTTCTTTTTGTTTTTCATGACATTGCATGCATTCATAACATAATAAAACACTAACTTAAATAAAACGACAGAAACGCCAAGATATCCAAAACAACCCACAAGTACGGTACCCGTTCACAAACGAAGGTGATGAAAGATAGAATGGAAGCTTTGGAAGTCGAGCATAAGAGTACCCAAGATCGACTTGACCTGAAGCAGGAAATTGAGACAGCTCATATGAAAATAGTAAGCTCGTCGTGACCATATTAGGGTTCAAGGACCTAGATGCAATAGAAGCTGGTGAAGAAACTAATGCGCTGCCCTGGTTCTAGGAAATGACTTTCATCCATCCTGGAATGCAGATGGAAGTTGCTTCACCCAAAGTTAAGATATCGCCCCACTTTGCCGAATCCTCTGACCAAAATAAGTTGAAGGTCAACACTGAAAGAGTTCATAACTACGAGGTGCCTGACCTTGATGAAATTGCTGATAAGGCCAAGGCCGAGAAGAAGTGGGAAGATCACTATGAGAAGTTGGAAGGGATGATCAAATCCTTCTAGGAAGGAAGCACCCACGGTGGAATAGATGCCAAGGACTTGAGTTTGGTGACAGATTTAGTGGTTCCCCCGAAATTCAAGATCCCAGACTTTGAGAAATACAATGGAACTACATGTCATTTAGTACATCTGACTATGTACTGTAGGAAAATGTCAATGTACCTGGATAATGAGAAACTTCTCATTCACTGCTTCCAGGATAGCTTAGTAGGGTCAGCAGCGCGCTGGTACACACATTTGAGCCAGGTTAAAATCCGACCGTGGAAGGATTTATCTCAAGCTTTCAGAGAACAATATAAACATGTCACTGACATGGTTCCAAATCGGTTGGTTCTACAGGGAATGGAACAAAAATATCATGAAAGTTTCTGCCAGTATGCGCAAAGGTGTAGGGATGTGGCTGCTCAGGTACAACCACCACTGTTGGAGAACGAGATCACCCTGATGTTTGTGGAGACCTTGAAAGGTTCTTTCTATGACCGTATGATAAATCATGCAACTAAGAGTTTCACAGACATGCCGATGAATGGGGAACTGATCCTGGCGGCTATCAAGAGTGGAAAGCTAGATGGAGGAGAGACGAAGAAACCCTACAAGAAGAGGGATAATGAAGTTAACACAACCAATGTATACAACCCCAATTATGCAAAAGGGGTAGTTTTTAATAAGCCTAGCATCCCAGCTACGACACCTGCTGTTACAAACTCCCTGAGGGAAGAACGAAGATACCAACGGAGATCTAAACCATATTTCTCTCCTATCCCAATGACATATGTAGAATTGTTTGCCAAATTAATCAAGTCCCAGATGGTGCTACCACGTCATGTTTCTCCTTTCTCACCCTCATACTCAGTATGGTATGATGAGAAGGCATAGTGCGAATACCATGCAGGTATTAGGGGGCAGACTATTGAAAACTACACTGCATTTAAAAGAGTGGTGGATGATTTAAGAAAGTCAGGCATGTTATCTTTTAACACATCTAAAGAGGAAAAGAATCCTTTGCCAAACCATCAAAAGGTAGGAGTGAATGTAATCATTGAGGAAGAAGACAAGATGGTTAAGGAATGTATTGCTGAATTTAGGGCGCCCATGAGGTGGGTGTAGGCCCAAATGGTTGCAGTTAGGATGTTGGAAAGGGAAACCCGAAAGATGAACGTTGAAGATGAACTATACTGTGAGTACCACGTAGCAGAATGACATAAGATTGAATGTTTCCAGGAATTTAAATAGTTGGTCCAAGTTAAAATAGATGAAAAGGAACTTGTATTCTTTGAGAAAGGAAGCAAGGAGCACATGATGGACATATGTGCATCTGAGGAGTCATCATCTAGGAGAGATTATATAGGGTTGAAGCTTTTGGTTATCAAGGCTAAAGAAAAAGTAAAAGAACCTATGAGGGGTGTAACCTCGTGTTTAATAATCAAGGGATAGACCCAATTTTCATAAAAGGAGAGAAAGCAGGTCCCTTGGAACTACACTTGCACGGTAGCAGTCCTAGGAGAATCACATGTTGGAAAAAAGACAAAGGAGGGGCCAATTAACAAAGTAAGCCACTTTACAAGGATTGGAAGGTTGTATTCCCCGTCGATAGTAGGAGATAGAGACGCGGCACAAAGAAAGGCTACTGCTAAAGAGCCAGAGAAAGAAGATGAAAACAATTTCTTCCAGGAAAAGTCACCAGTATATCATAAGCCCGTGAAGGAGATAGAGGCTCAAGAATTTCTAAAGATATTCAAACATAGTGAGTATAGTGTGGTGGAGCAACTCCATAAACTCCCAGCTCGAATTTCCATGATGTCTCTATTATTGAGTTCTGAGGGCGATGCCTTGCTGAAGATTCTAAACCACACGCTTGTGCCAAAGGAGATTACCACTGACAAGATGGACATGTTGGTTGGTAACATTGGTGTGAACAACTTTATTTCTTTTAATGATGAGGAAATACTGGAAAGTGGGAGGAGAACATGCAAAGCTCTGCACATCTCTATATGATGTAAAAGATACATGCTACCAGGTGTCCTTATTGATAACGAGTCAGCCCTAAATGTTCTCTCGTTAGCAACGTTAAAGAAGTTACCAATAGATAGCTCGCACATGAGAGCTTATCAAAATAATGTGAGAGCATTCGATGGACACAAAGAGACGTATTGGGGAAGATTGAAGTGCATTTACAGATAGGACCATCAACGTTTGACGTGGAGTTTGTGGTCATGGATATAAAGCCCAGTTACAGCTGCTTGCTCGGCTGTCTGTGGATCCACACAGCAGGAGAGATCTCTTCAACCCTTCATTAGAAGTTAAAATTTGTGATTGATTGACATCTAGTTACAATAGGTGCAGAGGAGGAAATCATTGCATTAGTAGCTACTGATGCACCCTACATCGAGGTAGATGAGGGTGCACTCGAGTGTCACTTTAGGAAATTAGAGCTAGTCAATGCAATCTTTGTCACCGAGGGAAGTAAAGTTCCAAAGCAAGAACTATCTAACTGTACGAAGATGCAATTGAAGCAAACACTTAGAAAGGGAGCTAAGGTTGGAAAAAGATTTAGGAAGAGATACCAAAGGAGGTTGTATCATGTGGTTATCCCAGCAAAGAAAGATCGGTTTGGGTTGGGCTTTAAACCCAACAATTGGCAGACAAAGGCAGAAATTAAGAAGCACTAAGAAAGAAGGAGGGCAAGATTTAGGGGAAGAAATTGAGTGGGAGCCGATGACATTTCCACCATTGAGCTATAATTTTAGATTTGGAGGCCTTCTAGACCTGAATGCCCAAATTAACAAGGAGGAGAAAGGAAAGAATGACCTATGTGAAGCATTTGAGGAGCTGAGCATTAACGCTGTGACGGACGAGGAAGGAGAGAACAAGTACTTGTCCATGATTTACCCCTGATCTGAACTTGACAATTAGACTGCTAAAGAAATTCATGTAGTCTCTGAAACAGTTACAAAGTAATTCTCAAAATCAACCCTTTTGCCTTAGGCCCAAAGGTAGTTAGGGATCTTATGTAAAATGTCAAACTCTTAATTTGAAATTTAATAAAGATGCATTTTCCTTTCAACAAACCTTGTGTGGCAAATTCTTTCATAAACAAACCCCAAAGCAAAAACTAAAATAATTCATTCTATTCATTTGTTCATCTCTCTTCTTTGTATATATTCCTTGACCTTTTCTTTGCAGGTCTTCAGATGTCAGTGATTTAAATGATTCCAAGTCTGACCCTAAGATCGATTTTGAACTACCTTTGTGCTTAGAAGAAGTCGAGAATGTTGATGATGAGGAAGAATATGATTTGCCCAATGACCTACTTAGAATGGTAGAAGGGGAAGATAAAAAAGATTCTACCCCATAAGGAAGAGTTGGAAATTTTGAACCTTGGCACCGAAGAAGAAAGGCGCGAGGTGAAGATTGGCACCACCGTTACAACTAATACTCGACAAAGCCTGATTGAGCTCTTAAAGGAATTCAAATATATTTTTTCCTGGTCATACCAAGACATGCTTGGTCTTGATACTGACATCGTCGTACATCAACTTCCTATAAGGGTAGGATGCGAGCCTGTGAAGTAGAAGCTTAGAAGGATGAAAGTCAAGATGCTCTTAAAGATTAAAGATTAAGTGAAGAAACAATTTGATGTAGGGTTTCTCGAAGTGACAAAATATCCAGAATGGGTGGCTAACATCATCCCAGTTCCTAAAAAAGATAGAAAAGTACGCATGTGCGTTGACTACATGGACCTCAATAGAGCAAGCTCCAAAGACAATTTCCCATTGCCGCACATCGACACATTAGTGGACAACACAGCTGGACACTCCCTTTTCTCTTTCATGGATGGGTTATCTGGTTATAACCAGATTAAAATATGCCCATAAGATATGGAAAAGACCACCTTCATAACACTTTGGGGAACTTTCTATTATAAAGTGATGCACTTTGGCCTGAAAAATGCAGGGGCAACTTACCAAAGAACCATGGTAACTCTTTTTCACGACATGATGCATCGGGAGATAGAAGTATACATAGACGATATGATCGCCAAATACCGATTTGAAGAAGAGCATCTGGTGAACTTAGAAAAACTTTTTCAAAGGTTGAGAAAATTCGAATTGAAACTTAACCCGAATAAATGTACAATAGGGGTTACATCTGGAAAATTATTAGGCTTTATGGTGGGTAGGAGAGGAATTGAGATCGATCCTGACAAAATAAAGACCATACAAGAGCTTCTACTGTCTCAAACATAGAAGGAGGTTCAGGGTTTCCTAGGAAGGTTAAATTACATCGCCCGCTTCATCTCCCAGTTAACTAATAAATGTGATCCAATCTTTAGGCTACTAAGGAAGAATAACCCAGGCACATGGAATGAAGAATGTCAGGCAACCTTAGAAAAAAAATTAAAGAGCAGTTAACTAATCCTTCAGTGCTAGTACCGCTAGTTTTTAGGAAACTATTGATTCTATTACTGATGGTGTGTGAAAACTCTATGGGTTGTGTGCTAGGGAAACATGATAAAACTGAAAAGAAAGAAAAGGCAATATACTACCTGAGCAAGAAATTCAACGATTGTGAGACCAGATACTCCTTAATAGAAAAGCTATGTTGCGCTTTAGTATGGGCAGCTAAAAGGCTAAGGCAATATATGTTACATCACACTACGTGGCTAATTTCAAAATTGGATCCATTAAAGTTCATGATGGAAGCTCCAGTCCTGTCCGAAAGATTAGCATGTTGGCAAATGCTACAGTCAGAATTTGACATCCAATATGTAAGCCAAAAAGCAATAAAGGAGAGTGTCATAGTTGACTTTTTGGCAAGTCGCGCCTGTGATGACTATGAGTCATTAAATTTTAATTTCCCTGACGAAGAGCTGATTTGTGTTTCAGAAGATGTTGAGGCTCCAAGAGAATCATGGGTCTTGAACTTTGACGGTGCTGCAAATGCTTTAGGGCATGGTATTGGGGCAGTTTTGGTTTCACCAAAAGGAGATTACTACCCTTTCACTAGCCGTTTGAAGTTCTACTGCACCAATAATATGGCATAATATGAGGCTTGCATACTAGGACTAAGGGAGGCCACCGAAAGGAAAATACACAATCTAAAAGTTTTGGAGACTCTACGTTGTTATCTACCAAATACGTGGTGAATGGGAGACGAAAGATGCAAAGCTGGTAGATTACCACAAGTTGGTTCTCGAATTAACTAAATAATTTGATGAGATCACTTTTAAATATCTCCTTAGATAAGAAAATCACATGGCAGATGCCTTGGCCACCATAGCTGCTATGTTTAAGGCAAGTGAAGGTTAAAAGATGATGCCTATCAAACTAAAAATGTTGGACTCCCTGGCTCACTGCTATGATGTGGAGGAGGAAGCAGATGGCTTGCCATGGTACCATGATATTCTACAGTATATAAAGTCTCAGCAATTCTTGCCCCAAGCAATGGAGAATGAAAAGAAAATGATCAGGAAATTAACATCAGGGTATGTTCACTCGATGGAGAAATTTTGTACAAGAGAAGTCGAGATCAACTGCTTCTGAGATGTGTGGACGCAAAAGAATCTCAGTTGATTTTAGAAGAGGTTCGTAAAGGTGTTTGGGGAACTCACCCTAGTGGTTTCACCATGGCCAGAAGAATCATGCGCTTTGGATATTTTGGTCAACTATGGAAGGGGAATGCATCAATTATTCTCGCAAATGCCAGATTTATGCTGATAAGGTTCATACCCTTCCTCAGTCACTCCATGTCATGTCAGCTCCTTGGCCATTTTCCATTTGGGGCATAGATGTCATCGGTAAGATTCATCCAAAGGCATCAAATGGACATCCGTTTATTCTGGTAGCCATCGACTACTTCACAAAATGAGTTGAAGCAGCCTCGTATGCAAACGTCACTAGATCTACGGTTTGTAAATTCTTGTAAAAGGAAATTATTTGTCGATATGGCTTGCCTGAAAGTATCATTACCGATAATGCCTCTAATCTAAATAACAAGATGATAGCTGGAGTCTGTGAGTTGTTCAATGTCAAACATCATAACTCGGTGATATATCGCCCAAAGATAAATGGGGCTGTGGAGGGTGCAAATAAGAACATTGAGAAGATAGTCGCAAAAATGGTTGATACATATAAAGACTGGTATGAGAAATTACCATTTTCCATATATGCATATCGAACTGCAGTACGAACATCCACCGGGGTAACACCATTTTCGTTGGTGTACGGAGTAGAAGCATTATTGCCAATAGAGGTAGAGATACCATCGCTCCGCGTCTTAATAGAGGAAAAATTGAAGGAAGCAGAATGGGTCTAGGGGAGATATGACCAGCTGAATCTAATTGATGAAAAGAGGTTGAAGGCATTGTGTCATGGGCAGATCTACCAAAGAAGAATGATAAGGGCTCATGAGAAGAAAGTTTACCCGAGAGAATTCTAAGAAGGCGATTTGGTGCAAAAGAAGAAGTTACCAATCCAAAGTGATTCCCGAGGAAAATGAGCACCAAATTGGAAGGGACCTTACATTGTAACAAAGGTTTTCTCAGGTGAGGCATTAATTTTGGTTGAAATGGATGGAGATGAACTTCAGAGCCCGATAAACTTGGATTCAATTAAAAAGTATTATGTTTGAAGAATAAGAGAAAAGAAAAAAGAAAAAAAAAGAAAAAGAAAAAAAAAGAAAAAAAAGAAAAAATAAAAAATAAAAAAAGAAAAAAAGAAAAAAAAGGAAAAAAAGGGGGTTCAAAATGAAAACCTGTAAAGGGAGTTTTAAAACCAAAGGAGGACGTGAGTTGAAAACCCACAAAGGGCGGCTCAAGAAGTTGATATGGCAGGTAATTCTCTCGGGGACATGACATAGATGATTTATATATCTTCTCACATTGTTACCAGTTTTGAAGTCTGCTCGGCATGGGAAGCATTCAGGACATCTCACGATGTTTTGACAGGAGGATTTTTGGTCATTGATATCTGAATATTTGTAACTTCCTTTCTGTTTGCCACAATATTGATAAAAAAATTTCTTTAGCTTTCCTTTATTTGCTTAGACCCTTTTTTTTCTTTTTGCATAAGCGTCTTACATTGAAATGAGAATTAATAAGTTTGATATCATTAAAAACTTGCAGAAGATTTTTTAGCATTACTTTGAAATTTGTTTAAAAGGGTGTTGGAACTATGAGGTATTCTGTGGTTAAGTTCTGAACTTGGGGTATGAAAAAGCACAAAACACATGAAGACGTTCAAGGTGGAAATAAGTTTTGCTGTAAAGATTCCCACACAAGCAATTCAAAGTATTCTGCAAAAACAAGAATTGGAGAATTCTCAAGAAGAGTTGAGGGTTTTTTATATTACTTTAAGGCAACATGTTGCAAAATAGAGATGCCTGCACAAGTCAGTCTTTCTTCCATGATAATGAAAACAATTTTACAAACATTGGAGGAGATATCCAAAGATGAGAGGATTTCATTTGAGTTTCAAAGCCACTCAAGAAGGCTTGTCACTGAATATTGATGATAGTTTAATCTGGTTTGATGGATGATTCAGTCCTTCTTCCTCAACAATGAGAACAATTTTACAAACATTTGAAGAACAATAGAATCTTCAAGGAGGCTTGTCACTGAACATTGATGTATCAACTACAATGATAGTTTGACCTGGTTTGACAGCTAATTAGAATGATAGAGACCTTTATTTTCATGACTGGATAAAGGCTAAGAGAGTGTTGAAGAATATGAGGATAAAGTTAGTCCTTCCAACCAGGAGTACAAGATAACTAGATTGAGTGAACAAATATTCAAGGATCAAAAGAAATGAGGAAACACAGAAAAACCACCATTCAAATAGAAAGAATTAATGAAACATGCATACATTTGATAGGCATCCTTAGGGGCATGCATATCATAATTATAGCATCCATTCATTTTTGACAGGTTTGGAGCATTGCTTATCCGTCCGAGCATAAGGAGGATGGAACCTTTTTTAGTCAGCTTATCTATCCCAGCATGAGGAGGATAGAACTTGCTTATCTATTCGAGCGTAAGAAGAATAGAACCCACTTATCTATTCGAGCGTAAGGAGAATGGAACTTGCTTATCTATCCGAGCATGAGGAGGATAGAACCCGCCTATCTATTCGGGCTTGAGGAGAATAGAACCCGTTTATCCATTTGGGTATAAGGAGGATGAAACCTTTTTTCAAAACACGCCTATCTATTCAGGCTTAAGGAGAATAAAACTCGCTTATCCATCCAAACATAAGGAGGACCTATTTGTTCAGGCATCGGGAGAATGGAACCCGCTTATCTATTCGAGCGTAAGGAGAATAAAACCTGCTTATCCATTCGAGCATGAGGAGGATGGAACTTTTTTCAACTTGCTTATCCGTTCGAGCATGAGGTGAACAGAACCTACCAGTTTGCTCAGGCATTGAGTCTTGATAGGTTTGGTAATTGGAGAAAATCAGTGTCCTTTGTTCTTTGCTATATTTATGTTTCACCGGAATGACAAAAGAGGGGGCAGCTGTTGCCACTGAATTTTCACTGGACTTTAATTTACATTGTTTTCATTTTATTTTTATTATCACTATGTATAGTAGTTGTTATTTTTATTATTATCATTATTATATACACTTTTGATTAGTTTTATAGTTAGTGTAATAGTTAGTGTTAAGTGTGTAAAAGTACTATATTTCTACCCTTTTTACTCTTAATTATTGTTAGACTTAGGCTCATTCTAGTTACATTTTTAGTCATTCATGCATAATTGCATAGTATCCTTTGTTGTCATGCTTGATTTCATAATTTGGTTGATTTTATGGAAAAGATTCTGCTTATATGTGTTTTTGTGTGTACAGGATCTAATTGCCCAGGAAAGTAAGAAATTGCCGAGGCAATTAAGGATAAGAAGAAAGGGAGCTATCGATTTTGATGGATAAATCCAATTAATTCGAGTTAATTACGAGAAGCAAGGATAAATCCTAGAATAGTTGGAGTTCCACGAAAAGATCAAAAGGAGATTAAATTCCAAGAGTTTATGAGGAGTTTTTGGAGAATAAATAAATAAAAGAGATTTATCTCTTTTATATTATTTAATTCCAACCTAAACCCATCCTTATCAAACAAGGAACTTGACCTAGCCATCTCCTATAAATAAGAGACAAGCCGTCGCCTACAGGAAAAAGTGTTTAACTTGAGAGAGAAAAAGAGGGTTGCTCGACATCATCTTCTTCTTTCTTCTTTATTCCATTTGATTCATGTTGGGTAGATTTTATCTTGTATTTTTTTGCACCCAGCCATGAACTAAACTTAATTGGCTTGGATTATTGTGTTTTTTGTGGTTGTGAAAACGTTTGGATTTGTTTAGGTTTTTGAGTTGCAACTCAATTTCAAAGTTTGTCCATTCTTGGTTCTTAATTTTGATTGCGAGTGAATTGGGAGATGATCTCATGAATTCATCTATTTATCTAATATCAGGAGAGTTATATTCAAGAAACGAATGAGCATGGTTTTCATACAAACGAATGTTAGTGAAGACTAATTTGACTTAGGGATAAGTTGAAAATTTCAACGGCTAAGAGGGGCGCAAGATCGATTATTGTTCACCCATTGTTAACACAGGGATGTATTACCAAGGCATGCATAATTAATAGTGTTTCAAGTTAGGGATAATAAGAAGCCATTGAAGAATGCTTCGCTGAATTTTGAAGGAAGTCGCCTAGTTGCCCAGGCAATCGCACCATTCCAGTTGCCTAGGCAATTCGACTGATGCCAATTGCCCAAGCTGATTGAGTTACTCTTGCAATCAATTAACATGACGGTCCATTCAATTATTAAGCCACAATGCACGATAACCCGACCTACTCTCTCATTCGATCAACATCTCTTTTATTTACTTGCTCTTTTTATTTTACTTGTTAATTCAATTCCTATTATCACCACCAAATTGTGTTTTCTTTTCAGTGAAAGAAGTTAGAATCTAGAAGTTGCACCAATCCCTGTGGAGACGATATCTATTCTATACTATAACTTGCGACGTGTACACTTGCACCGATTGCGAAGCACTCTAAACATGCAACAAGTTTTTGGCACCATTGCCGGGGAGTGACAATAGCGACTTTAATTTTTAATTCTTGCACCTTTGTTTCTTTTTATTTAATTTTTAATTCTTGCACCATTCGAAACACTATAAACAATACTAGATGCATTTGCTTAATTTACAATCCAATATCAATACAAGGCTTGAAAGTTTAGACATGCTCAATCAACCAATTCGAATAACATTAGGCATAACATGTCATTTGAACACAATCAATGTCTCAAACTCAACCAATCTCATATAAGCAATGTCTCAATATCAATAGTTCATGGCATTCAATTTCCCTTTTACTATCAATCAATGCAATGCAATGTAGCAATAGATTCAATGTACATAAGGTGTAAGTTTATTTTAAGTATAGCCTTGAGAATCGGTTACTCAGTTTAGATACTCGAGTCCCCAACCAAATTGTCGCCAATATCAATAGTCAATATGGTACAAAGTACCGATCAAATCCCTCCTACTGTCTCCAATGACCAATAACAATACTTCCCTCCTACTGTCTCCAATGACCAATAGCAATACTTCCCTCCTACTGTCGCCAATTAGGGACCAATTTCCCGGACCGTAGTCCACCCCGAAAATGAGCTCTATAGACTCTATGGCATGCCAACTATATCTAAGACTAACTCGAGACCAAGCTTTACAATAGTTATCACTTTCATTCAATTAGAAACATGATTCAATTCAATGCGCACATTTTGTGCCAATATCCTCTTTCAATCGAATAGGGTTCAAAGTCAATACCAATATCAATATTCCAATAGTCAATGAAGGTATGTCAATCACTATGTCATTAAACAATGAATTGAGTTAATTCTAACTATAACAACATGCTTCATTTCAATGTAGTTCAATTAGGCAAGAAGCATATCATGGCAATCAATTGTAATTCAAGCATGCTTCTCAATCAAGTAACCACTCAAAAGAGCACTTACCTTGCTAATGCTCCATAGCAAACTCATTACACAATTTATACTAAGAATCAATAAGAAATTCAAATCAGAATTGGACTTGGAGAGGTTACCACCCTCCCCAAACTTTAAACTACATTCACAGGAATTTTTCGAGCTATTGTCGATCCCGGATTGAAATCTCTTTTCCTTTACTAGCTTGCTAATCTATGTGAGCCCCTTTTCCCTCAATTTCCACTTGATCTATCATTCATACAATGCATAGTGTATTAGGTAAAATCCAGCAACCATTTGAGTCATTATGTGACTCTATACACTCAAACATTCAATTCAAAACATCAAGACTGTTGCTTCCTGGCAGCATGTGCACTACTTGCTTAAATGTTCATATCTTTTATTCCGTACGTCGGAATTTCGAACTGTTTACACCATTAGAAAGCTAACTTAATTTTCCTTCTAACTATATAGGCCTTACATTTTTATTCATTGTGAATTAATACAGTTTTTTTATTTAAAGGCAGGCCAAATTATGCCACTGGACAGTTTGTACTGTCCTTACATTTGGTCTATGTGATTTTCTACAAATTTTTAAACTCACTGCCTAAAACAAAGTATTCTGGACATCTTTCCTTTAGCTAGATTCTAGCTTCATTAATCACTTAGACAAGGGTTCTAACATGATTGTTCAACATATATACTCATTCATACATGTCTAAGTCATTCCAATTACGTGTCAAACCTATAAAAACAGGGCAATTGAGCAATATTTTCGAATTGATTCATTATGACATCAATTCACTAGAATTTCCAGCAACCAGAATTTCAATTCACATATCAATCATCCATTCTAATCATCATCCAAATTTTTCCAGCAACTAGCATAGCATTTCACCATCAATTTGGTTATTGACAACATCAATTTCTCCTACTCATTCGAATGGCACTACCAATTTCATGGATTGATCAATCAATTGAACTTCTTAACAAGTTTATAGCATCAATTCACTAACTAATCGTCCAATTCATGTAATTCAAGCAAGAACTTAAAATCTACATGCATCATTTGAATCTATAATGCATTAAGGAAGAGATTTTACCTTCCTATCAAGATAATATGAATGCTAGCAACTCCAATTCCTCCAAATTCAAGCTTGAATCTATGAACATGGAGTTTTCTCACTCAATTCCCTTTTTCTCTTCTTTGTTCATCCACTCGGCAATAGGAGGAAGAAGATGATAATGGATCATCAATTATCTCCTCCCAAAATGACTAATTTGCCCTTGATTAACCACTAATTAATGACATATGTAGGGGCATTTTAGGAATATAGCAATTTAGCATGCATTCCCTCATTTTTTTGTTTGTTTCGGTTTGGTCACTTATACATTAGGTTTCCATTTTTTCAATTATAGCATTCTAGTCCTTATTAACTAGACCTAGTATCTTATTTTCAATCAATTAGGGATCAAATGAAGGCATTGTAGTAACTTCTTTTATACTAGTTTTGAGGATATTAAAAGTTTGCACCCATTATTCTTGGGAGACTGTTTTTAGCAACGAGAAAAACCTTGATTGATGTCGAGAAAGGATAGCTCACCATCAAATCAAGCTTAATGTCTTCCAAAACCTTAAGCATGTTGATGATCCAAAAGGATGCCAAGTCATTCAAGCCACCACCGAGTTCAATTTTGACGTGGAAGAGAATTGCCTCGGCAATTGCATGGTCAAACCAGAAAACCCTGAGGAACTGATCGATAAAGAGCAAGATGAAGCGAACTGATAGTTAGTCGACCGGGTAAGTATTTTGAACCATTGGATTACTCAAGTAAGGAAGATAAACTCGAAAAACCTTCTATTGAGAAACCACCGATACTCAAATTGAAACCATTGCCAGGGTAATTAAAATATGCTTATTTTGGAAACGATAACACTTTACCCGTGATAATTTCTTCTAAGTTGCAGCTTGAACAGGAAAAGAGGTTGATTGACATGTTGAAGCTACACAAAAAAGCAATAGGTTGGACAATTGCAGACTTGAAGGGGATTAGTCCCGTAGTATGTATGCACAAGATCTTACTGGAGGACGATCATAAACCCTCAATTGAGGTGCAAAGCAGACTTAACCCCCGCCATGAAAGAGGTTGTGACGAAAGAAATCATCAAGTGGCTTGACATTGGTATCATATATCCTATCTCTGATAGTACATGGGTAAGTCCGGTACAATGTGTCCCGAAAAAAGAAGGTATAAAAGTGGTAAGCAACAAAAACAATAAAATCATTCCAACTAGGATTATGACCGGTTGGAGAGTTTGCATGGATTACTGTAAGTTAAATAAAGCTACTAGGAAATATCACTTTCCTCTACCCTTTATTGACCAAATGTGTAAAACCTATATTGATTTTAATATAACAAATTTGTATAAGGACCTATTTGTAAATGAAAATAATTTTTTAAGTATTTTAAAGTTTCAAAAACTGACTGGCTATTTGAATCAAAACTGATCATAAGTCAAAACAATCAAACCAAATAAGTTTTCTCTACATTTTTCAAGCCAAACTTGACATTTACGCTAAGGCATATCGATACGCTCTAGCCGTATCGATACGACTTTACGTTACTTGAATTTTATTTGCCTAAAGTGTACCGATACGATTCATGAACCGTATCGATACGATTTTAAAATAAATATATTTTAAAGGCATAGCGTACCGATACGGGTACACTGTATCAATATGGTTTGGTTTGATTTAGAAGATCTTTGCATTTAATAAAAATAGTTGTTGGTGTCAGTTATGGGGAATCAACCATTTTCAAACGGTCGTTAGACCGTATCGATACGCCTATATAGCGTATAGATACACTTTTTGTTAAAACTTTACCCAAGATTCCAGTGAGCAAAATATGTTTTGATACGACCATAGCGTACCGACACGCCCCTGTTTTTACACTATAACCGTACCGATATGCCTTCCCGTGTATCGATACGCCCCTTCTATTTTGTGCATAATGTCTCTTTCTTCTTATAGATAGGTATCGATACGGTGATGAGGGTACCGATACGCTGGGCAGTTGAAGAACATTTATTGCGCCAAAAATGCAGCCCAACGGCTAGATTAATGATCTCAATTACCCAAACGGCTAGAATTCAATGCAAGGGTATAAAACCAAGCCTCCAAAGCACTAGCAACAACTATTGAACCTACTTGCAACATCCAAGCAATTATCCAAACCATTATGCTTTATAGAGTCAAATCCTTGTACCCAACTTGTTTGTAATCTTTATTGTAAATCTCTATTTCAAGTTTGGGGAGTGTTTGATTGTAAATTAGGCAATATTTAGTCTTGTGAGAGATATCTTTTATATGCCAAAAACTTCTTTGTAAAGAGAGTCTTTTGGGCTAATCTTTGGGTAGAAAGATTAACCGATTGTAAAGGTTACCTCCTAAGCCTAAAAAGGGGAAGAACATCTAGTGGAGATTGTTGAAAATCCTTAGTGGGAGCTAAGGTAGTGGATGTAGAGCTTGTTAGAAGCTTGAACCACTATAATTTGCTTTGTCTTTATTCTTTCAATTTCCAATTTGCTACCTCCACTTTTAAAAAGTCAATTCACCCCCTCTTGGCCAATTTCAATTCAATTGATCCACTCAACAATTGTATCTTAAATTAAGGGGGAGAAACTTTTCAATTTTTTTTCAAATACTTAAAAATTTAACTTTGGTTTTGTTATATCAAAAAGGGGGAGATTGTAAAACCTATATTGATTTTGATATAACAAATTTGTATAAGGACCTATTTGTAAATGAAAATAATTTTTTATGTATTTTAAAGTCTCACAAACTGACTGGCTATTTGAATCAAAACTGATCTTAAGTCAAAAAATCAAACCAAATAAGTTTTCTCGAAGTTTTTCAAGCCAAACTTGACATTTACGCTAAGGCGTATTGATACGCTCTAGCTGTATCGATACAACTTTACATTATTGGATTTTTAATTTCCTAAAGTGTACCGATACAGTTTATACCGTATCGATACAATTTTAAAATAAATATATTTTAAAGGCATAGTGTACCGATACGGGTACACCATATCGATACGGTTTGGTTTGATTCAGAAAATCTTTGCATTTAATAAAAAATAGTTGTTGGTGTCAGTTATGGGGAATCAACCATTTTCAAATGGTTGTTAGACCGTATCGATACGCCTATATAGCGTACCGATACACTTTTTTGTTAAAACTTCATCCAAGATTCCAGTGCCGATACGGTCATAGCGTACCGATACGCCCCTATTTTTACACTATAACCGTACCGATACGCCTTCCCGCTTATCGATACGCCCCATCTATTTTGTGCACAACGTCTCTTTCTTCTTGTAGATAGGTATCGATATGGTGACGAGGGTACCAATACCCTGGGAGTTGAAGAACATTTATTGCGCCAAAAATGTAGCCCAATAGCTAGATTAATGATCTCAACCACCCAAACGGCTAGAATTCAATGCAAGGGTATAAAAGCAAGCCTCTAAAGCACTAGGAACAACCATTGAACCTACTTGCAACATCCAAGCAATTATCCAAACCATTGTGCTTTATAGAGTCAAATCCTTGTACCCAACTTGTTTGTAATCTTCATTGTAAATCTCTATTTCAAGTTTGAGGAGTGTTTGATTGTAAATTGGGCAATATTCAGTCTTGTGAGAGATATCTTTTATTTGCCAAAAACTTCTTTGTAAAGAGAGTCTTTTGGGCTAATCTGTAACACCCCCTACCCAGGCTAGTAGCTAACCGGCTTGGGAGCGTTACTTAAGCAAGCAACATGGCAAGGACACTACAAACAAGGCATTACTAGCAATACAATACAAACAATACACAAGGCAAACACGCAATCATACTTACTTACTTACTTATCATACAAGCAATTCACATTTAACTTCAATATCATCCAAGGCATTCGAATAGATCCCTTAGATTAATTTCTTTCATGCTTACATTACAAGTTACTACTTTATCAAAACAATTCACTTCATTTTATCCCTATACTCATTCGAATAACCCTAGTGCAACATGAATCTATTTCATTTCTTTGTTTCTTAGACTTATACATGTACATCTTAACCGAAATTGCTAACTTGGTTCTTGATCATTCAATTTACATGAAACTAGTTCTATTCAAGTCATTTACTTTACTTAACCATACAACAATCATCTATACAAGCATACAAATCACATACATCAAGTATTGTTACATACAAGTGACCCTTAAGGTTCAAGTCATTCGAATGAAGTACAAGCAAGTATGATTCGATCAACCTATGTTCAATTCAACCAAGATATGTACTCAACAATGCATTCGAATGGTACTTATAACTAGATCAAACATTAGATCATTTCATTCTATCATCATATACGCAGCAATCACCATTCAATTACATGAAACTTAAGTTCATTACATACAATATCATCCAAGATCAAGACATAGTAGGCCCATCAAGACATTATATACAAGTACCAAAATGCATGTTCAACTAACTATATACATTCTAGTGCCACCATTCTAGGAGATATACAAAACAAGTATGAAACCATACTTAGGTAAAGCTTGTGTGAGTTGCTTCTTGCTCAAGGTAACAGGCTTCAAGATCAAGCAACGATTGAATCCTTTATCCTGTAGTTGGGAAGAATGAAAACGAGAGTGATAAGTACAAGAATGCACTTAGTGAGGTAGTAACTAGATCTAACCATTTGTTATTTCAAGTTTTATGTGTCATTTAATCAAGTATTGACCTACCTAAGGCTTTCAAGCAATAGAGTGATCTTAGCTAAGGCTTCAAGCATTAGAGTGATCTTAACTAAGGCTTCAAACATTTGAAGAATCCTAGCTAAGGATATCAAGCATCAAGATAATCCTAATTATGGATTCAAGCATTCGGCCATTCAAGGAACAAGAATCAAGAAATTCATATCATGAATCAAGCACATCATGCTTGCAAAACAAGAAATCAAGGAGTCATGCTTTCAAGTCAAGTAACATACAAATTCATGGCATTCAAGACAAGTATCATATGATGTAGGATTGTTATTTCAATTTTTATTCATTAAACAACCCCCTTGGTACTTAGTTTGTATAGGTAATCGAGTCTTCAACCAATTGTAGCCACAAGATGCACCGTAGTGCTGGTCAACCCTCCTACTGTCACCAAAGACCATATACGTACCCTCCGTCTGTCGCCAAATAGGGGCCTTAGCCCTGGACCATAGTCCACCCTTACACAATGAGCTCTAGACTCTAAGGCATGCCCTTCTACCTAGTCCAACTAGCTACCAAGGTTGTTCGATTTACCATTTATTCAAGTGTTTCAAGATCAAGATCATGTCAAGCAAGTTCATTTCATATTAGGCCCTTAAGCCATTGAGCCATAGCTCACATATCAAGTAGTTTCATGTTTCATTTCATAAAGATGAGAATATGTCTCAAGCGAGTCTTTAACATTCAATCACATTGCATCATAGCACATACAAGCATCTATGTTATCACATAATCATACTTAAACATTTGAACTGATCATGTATACAAGGATAGGATCAAGTTTCATGTATTGCTTTAGTCATCCTTCCCTTATTAGGTCAAGTTCATGATTAGATTCATTTAACATTTCAAGAATGTAACAAGAATACTTTGGTTAGGACCTAGTCCTAACCCTAGAAGTAACTACACTCACAATACTCCAAGCTAGCTAGTCTTGGATCCACACTCCATTGTTCTTGGCTTTAGGATGATCCACTCTATCCTCTTCCACCAAGTTTACTCCTGGTTCTATCACATTACAAGTACAAACACATGTCAAAATAATGGTCATATGATCACCAAATCAAGACAAAGTTACAAGCACACAACATTCACAAATTTGGTAGCATGCTCATATACATTTTCCATTGCACCTAACTACAATTTCTACATTCTAGTTCATGTAAAATAAGGCATAATCAAAGGCCTAAAACTGTTTACAAGACAGTTTACAAAATGCCACAAAACAGTGTGCAATTGCCTATATTGCTGCTGCCAGGCAGCTTGCACTCTAGTCACTTAAATCATGCATAACTTTCATTCCGTGCGTCAGAATTTCAATTGGTTTACAGCGTTGGAAAGCTAAAAAAATTGTCTTTATGACCATATAAGGCTTGAATTTTATTTCTTTTCCAGTTAATACAGTTTTTAACTTAAAGATAGGGCATTTTGCTACACTGGATAGTTTGCACTGTCCCTAGTGTTTCTTCTCTACAATTCAATATACAACCCAGAGTTCAGTTTTGTTTTCTCCTAATGAATTTAGACATATCAAAGTGTTGTCCATAAATATTTCAGCCTTAAATTCATTATATAAAATTTATAGTGATTTTTCAAAGTTACTGCCCAGAATAGAGCATTCTAGGCAGATTACACTAGGTTGAATTTCTAGCTTCTTAAATCATTTTAGCAAGGTCCTAACATGGCAATTCCATTCATGTTCATACAAGTCTAGGTCATCATAATTCACCTAGCAATTTTCTTAAAACAGGGCATTATCATGTTGAACCTAATTTGATCACATTTACACATCCAATTCATCAACTAGGTAGTCTATTACAGATGACAATATCGTCGATCCACTGACAAATCCTCTAACACAGCAGAAGCATGAACGTCACACTAAGTCTCTTGGTATTAGATACATGAGTGATTGGTCTTAGTGCTAGTGGGAGATTGTTGGAGTATACCCAAAGACCAATCTTGATATGGTTGTAAAAGACATACTTATTTTATCTTGTTTATTAATATAAAGCCATTATTATTATTTCAGTCTTATTCTGTGTATCTATAAATAAACTGAATTATAATAAAGTCCTTAGAATAATATAATTATTCTTGAATGTCCTTAGTCAATAATTATTGTGGACTTGGACAACAATAATGTATTAAGACTAATATGTAGTTGATTGATGACAAAGTGTTGTCATTGACATGGAGATGTCAAAATCAATACATAAGTATGTGTTAGGGAACAACATACTGGACTAACCCGCTATGAGCATGTTTCTTGGATTATTATGTGACAGTCACAACATTGCTTATGGTGATAACTACATGTATGATCCTCAGACATGAGATCATCATTATTTCAACATCGTGAGTGACATATTTTGATACGGTCAAATGTGTGTCGTAACTGACTACACTATAAAGACTGATATTGGATATGTCATAATCCATGTAGCGAAACATGGTTGATCAAGATAGGATTTTTCCCTCCTACATAATAAGAGTAATATCATAGGCCACTTGATTGAGACTAGAAAATGCATGGTCATGCTAAAATAAATTGATATGAGATATCATAATTATTCGTTTATAATAGTCTACTCAAGATATCAAGAAACATTAGATGAACTATACAAGTGTGACTAATCCATGACTTGTGTCTAATCTAGCTATGAGGACAAAAGGATGAAATACATAAAAGAAGTTAATCACAGAAAAAAGGTTAAGTCGAACCACGATTTCATGTAACTTAGGTAGCAATGATGTATTGCTAGATGCCACTCATTGCTTGTAATATTAGAATTATTCTGGATATTACTTCTAACGTTATATGAACCTACAAGGGTCACACCCTATGATTGAAATGAACAAATATCGATTAGATAGCATGTGTACAAACTTGTTGTACACGTAATTAGTGAGAAACCGAAATTGTTATAATTATTGTAATTATGGATAATATCGTTTATATATATATGTTAATATTTGATAAGTTGTTGTAATTATCAAACATTATTAAAGTATATATATATCTAAAAGAAACCTAATTAAAGTAGAATCAGATTCTACATATTTAATTATATTCCGTTAAATATATTGTATATTTAAGAATCTAAATTTAATTAGAATTAGGTTTTGAAATGTTATATAAAGACATAAGGTCTAGCAGCCATTCATCCATCGTTTTTGAAAAAACCTCTCTAACAGTTAGAGAAGAGAAAATATTGCTCGTTTCATTCGGGTGGACTGCGTAGAGGTCAGAACGCTATTGTGACGACTCGGATTCGATTTGGTTATTCTGAATTCCCTACAGATTTCTAGATTCCAGATTTATTAAGGTAATGTTTCATCCTTTATCACCCCGAATTCATCCCTTGTACATGGATCACTAGTGGATTATGCCGGATAATTTTTTCGCTGCGCCATAGGCTGTACCGGTGTTTCCCAACGGTGGTATCAGACTCGCTTGTACGATACGAATTCAGACTTAAATACTTGGATGATGTTTTTGCATGAGATGCATGTTTTATTTTTTCTATTTTGACAAGTATGTGATGTTTGTGCGAAACATAGAAATTGAATTTAGTCGTGATTAATATGTTAATCTATTTTAACAAGTTTTTACGATTGATGGTTAAGTGTTAATCATGTGTTTGTTGCAGTAAGATTTTGATAATCATATGTTAATAGTTGACATGATGAACATGCAGTTAAGATAGCAGATCATTTTTGGCAGAGAATAATGGTTGTTCCAGAGTGAAAAACCTTAGGGATTGAAAAATCCCAAAAACACAAATATGTTGATAAAAGTTATCAAATCGTGAGGTTCTCCCATAGTAATCGAAGTGCCAAAATTAAAATTTTCCAGAATACGGGCGGACCAGACGGCCCCGAACCTGCCGGACCACGTAGGCAACAAAGGTCGTAGGAACTATTTAGGTAATCTTAATTAACAAGATAAAACATGTGTATGTTTTGGATGATATGCACGGTGTTTGAAATGCATGGTTATAGCCCAAATAGCCTATTTACTTTGGTTTTATATAAATACAGCTTGCATGTCGTGCCTTTCTTTCTTCTATTGTAATTCTCTTCTCATCTTACTCCCTCGTATGTAAAACGAGTTTCTGAAAAATTGTAATATTTACGGAGAAAGCGTGGACCAAATGAGTAGATTGATGGGCCGATCAAAGGTGGATTAGGTGCTTGAGAAGCAAGTTCTATCTTTAGTAATTTGGTTCTCCCATTGGCTTGGGATGGGCCAGCTTAGTTTTAAGGGCTATAACCATTGCATTTATATTTACTACTTTACATGTATGTGATACAATGTATATTTTTTAGCATGATGGTAACTGATTAGATCATAATAGAATGGTGAGATTAATATAACAAAAATCCCTCCATATTTAATTAAAATTAGTCATCCAATATTAGCCCTCGTTAAAACCTCGATCGGTACTATGTAGGTTTTGCCAAAGCAAAATACTTGGATCTATCCTGGTTAAATGCAAAGAATAAGTAAGTGATATTCACTGGTAGTAATATTGGTTAAACTAGGTTGTTCTAATAATATTAGAAACCTAAAGACTAATGATTGTTTAAGAACTTTGGTGATTGAAAAACAATATGAAAGTGCATGTCTAGGATTGGTTCTTTGAAAGACTTGGTATTTAAGCGTGCCCAGTACACCACCTCTCTTACATAAGTTACCTACCCGGTGCACTGTTCATTATTGTTCTTTCTATTAGACCATATGAAATTTTGTTTTGGACAAATAGTTGTTCATCAAATATAGGAATTACATGAGATGTAATTAGCAAGTGTTGTTTACCTAAATAATTGAATTCTAGGAGTAAAGCCAAAGCTGACTTAGAATAATATAAAATATGGATCCTTACCCACTAGAAATACTTTTAGCAAGTTTTTCGATTTTGAGGGTTTTTAATAGTGGGAATGTTATTACTTTATAAACATGATAAATAGGTACTTATAAAACATATTTTATCGTTGTAGATTTATGGCAAACACATTATCATTGCGATCCGTCCTTGAGAAGGAAAAATTAAATGGCTTGAACTTCCTTGACTGGTTTCGCAATTTGAAGATTATCCTCAAACAAGAACGAAAACTAACAGTCATCAAAGAACCTATCCCTAAAAAGCCAGTAGATGGTGCCTCTAAAGATGAATTGGAAGCCTTTGAAAAATACTCAAATGACATGGTAGATGTCGGTTGTTTGATGCTTGCGACCATTACCCCTAAGCTTCAGAAGCAACATGAGGACATTGTTCCCTATGAGATGGTTAAAAATCTCAAGGAATTACATGAGGGGCAAGCTTATCGAGATAGGTATGAGACCTCTAAGGCTTTGTTTCGGTGCAAGATGGTTGAGGGAACTCTAGTGGGAACTCATGTTCTCAAAATGATAGGGTATATTCAGACCCTAGAAAAGTTAGGCTTCCCTCTAAGTGTTGAATTGGCTACTAATGTTATCCTACAATCGTTGCCGGATAGTTTTAATCAGTTTGTTCATAATTTCAATATGAATGAAATTAACAAATCGTTGCCCCAGTTGCTTGGTCTGTTAAGAATAGCAGAGAACAACATGAAAAAGGTTGGCTACAAACCTATTCTGATGGTCCAAAAAGATAACAAAAAAGGAAAGCCCAACACCAAGGCAAAGCTAAAACCCATCAAAGGAAAGGCTGGATTGAAACCCAAAGGAGAATTTGCAAAAGAAGGAAAATGTTTCCATTGCAACAATGCTGGACATTGGAAGAGAAACTGCCTTATCTATCTTGAGGACATCAAGAAGGCAAGAGAAAATGCACAGTCCGGATCAGGTATTTATGTTATTGATATTAATATATCAACATCTACTTCTTGGGTATTAGACACTGGTTGTGGTTCTTACATTTTTACTTCTGTACAGGGACTAAAAAGGAGTAGAAAATTGGCAAAAGGAGATGTGGACCTTCGAGTTGGAAATGGAGCAAGAGTTGCTGCATTAGCTATAGGAACATATTCTTTGTCATTACCTAGTAGACTTGTTTTAGATTTAGAGGATTGTTATTTCGTACCTAGTTTGACTAAAAACATTATTTCAATTTCTTGTTTGGACAAGATTGGTTTTGAGATTATTTTTAAGAATAATAGTTGTTCTTTTTCCCTCAATAATGTTTTTATGGTACGTCTCAATTAATCAATGACCTCTATATCTTAGATCAAGACAATTCCATATATAACATAAATACGAAAAGATCAAAAACAAATGACTCTAATCAAACTTATCTCTGGCATTGTCGCTTGGGTCATATAAGTGAGAAACACATATCAAAACTTCATAAAGATGGATTTTTGGATTCTTTTGTTTTCGAACAATTAGATATTTGTGAACCTTGCTTAATGGGAAAAATGACCAAATCACCATTTGATGGTAAAAACGAACGAGCAAGTGATTTATTAGGTCTAGTACATAGTGGTGTATGTGGACCGATGAATACACAAGCCAGAGAAGGGTTTCAATACTTCATTACTTTCACTAACGAATTCAGTAGATATGGGTACGTTTACCTAAAACATCATAAATCTGAAGCCCTTGAAAAGTTTAAGGAATTTAAGACTGAAGTACAAAAACCAATTAGGAAAGAGTATCAAAGCTCTTCGATCAAATCGAGGAGGAGAATTCTTAAGCCTAGAGTTTGATGAACTTCTTAAAGGATATGGGATTGTCTCACAACTTACACCTCCAAGTACTCCACAACACAATGGAGTCTCTGAAAGAAGAAATCGAACATTGTTAGACATGGTTCGGTCAATGATGAGTCATGCTGATCTTCCAACTTCTTTTTGGGTACATGCACTAGAAACAGCTACTTTCACACTAAATCGTGTTCCATCTAAATCGGTTCAAAAGACACCATATGAGATGTGGACTGGGAAACTTCCTAGTATGTCTTTTATGAAAATTTGGGGATGCGAAGTTTATGTTAAACATCAGATGTCTACAAAACTCAAACCTAAATCTCATAAGTGTAATTTTGTAGGGTATCCTAAAGAAACAAGAGGATACTATTTCTTCAATCCATCTAAGAACAAAGTGTTTGTTGCTCGAACAGGAGTCTTCCTCAGAAGTGAATTTATTTTCAGAAAATGAAGTGAGAGAAATATTGAACTTGAGGAAATTCAAGATCAAACACAGATCATTGAAGCAGAGATTGAACAACAACAAGTTCCACAAATAGTTGAGGAACATCCAATCGTTCTTGAAACACAACCACTACGAAAGTCTATGAGAGAACGCAATGCGCATGAGAGATATGGATTTCTAATCACATTGCATGAAGATGTTCTTCTCATGGACCAAGATGAGCCTAGGACTTATCAGGAAGCAGTGGAGAGCCCAGACTCTGAGAAATGGCTAGAAGCCATGAAATCCGAGATGGATTCCATGTCAGAAAACCAAGTATGGACTTTGGTTGACCTATCCGAATGAATTAAGCCCATAGGGTGCAAATGGGTTTTCAAAAATAAAACCGACATGGATGGAAATATACAAACATATAAAGGACAATTGGTCGCTAAGGGATTTTGTCAAATTCATGGTATAGACTATGATGAAACCTTTTCCCCTGTTGCTATGTTTAAATCTATCCGGATATTATTTGCAATAGTTGCATATTATGATTGTGAAATTTGGAAAATGGATGTCAAAACCACTTTCCTTAATGAAAATTAGATGAGGATGTGTACATGACACAACCTGAGGGTTTTGTCGATCCAAAAGATACCTTAAAAGTATGCAAGCTACAAAGATCCATTTATGGGTTGAAACAGGCTTCTCGAAGTTGGAATCTTCGTTTTAATGAGGCAATCAAAGAGTTTGGTTTCATTAAAAATGAAGATGAGCCATGTGTTTTCAAGAAATGACATACCTACCTTACAGTATGTAAAGACTTGGTTAGGAAAATGTTTTTCTATGAAAGACTTGGGTGAAGAAACCTACATATTAGGAGTCAAGATCTATAGAGATAGATCAAGACGACTTCTAGGACTAAGTCAAAATACATACATAGATAAAGTACTAAAAAGATTCAGTATGGAAGAATCTAAAAGAGAATTCTTACCTATGAGACATGGTATTTCGCTCTCGAAAGAAATGTGTCCTTCAACACCTCAAGAGAGAGAGCGCATGAGTAAGATTCCATATGCTTCGGCCATTGGATATATCATGTATTCCATGTTATGTACACGTCCGGATGTATCATATGCACTAAGTATGACAAGTCGATACTAAGTAGATCCCGGTGAAGGTTATTGGGTTGCAGTAAAAAAACATCCTTTAAGTACTTAAGAAGAACTAAGGATACATTCCTTATGTATGGAGGTGAGGAAGAGCTAAGTATAAAATGTTATACTAACGCAAGCTTCTAAACTGATAAGGATGATTCTTGATTGCAATCGGGTTTTGTGTTTTGCCTTAATAGAGGTGCTGTAAGCTGAAAAGTTCAAAGTAAGATACAATAGCAGATTCTACAACAGAAGCTGGGTATATTATAGCAAGCGATGCTGCAAAAGAGGTTGCTTGGATCAGAAAGTTCATATCTGAACTAGGGGTCGTGCCTAGCATATCAAATGCTATAGATCTACGTTGTGACAACAAACGAGCCATCGCACAAGCAAAAGAACCCAGATCTCGCTAGCGATCCAAACACATACTTAGGCGTTACCATCTCATTCGTGAAATCATTGATCGAGAAGATGTAGAAATATGCAGAGTACCAAAAGATAACAATATCACCGATCCACTGACAAAGCCTCTGACACAGCAGAAGCATGAATGTCACACTAAGTCTCTAGGTATTAGATACGTGAGTGATTGGTCTTAGTGCTAGTGGGAGATTGTTGGAGTATGCCCAAAGACCAATCATGAGATGGTTGTAAAAGACATACTTATTTTATCTTGTTTATTAATATAAAGCCATTATTATTATTATTTTAGTCCTATTCAGTGTATCTATAAATAAACTGAATTATAATAAAGTCCTTAGAATAATATAGTTATTCTTGAATGTCTTTAGTCAAGAATTATTGTGGGCTTGGAAAACAATAATGTACTAAGACTAATATGTAGTTGATTGATGACAAAGTGTTGTCATTTACATGGAGATGTCAAAATCAATACATAAGTATGTGTTAGGGAACAACATTCTGGACTGACCCGCTATGAGCATGTTTCTTGGATTATTATGTGACAGTCACAACATTGCTTATGGTGATAACTACATGTATGATCCTCAGACATGAGATCATCATTATTTCAACATCGTGAGTGACATATTTTGATACGGTCAAACGTGTGTCGTAACTGATTACACTATAAAGACTGATATTGGATATGTCATAATTCATGCAGCGAAATATGGTTGATGAAGATAGGATTTGTCCCTCCTACATAATAGGAGTAATATCATAGGCCACTTGACTGAGTGAGACTAGAAAATGCATGGCCATGCTCGAATAAATTGATATGAGATATCATAATTATTTGTTTATAATAGTCTACTCAAGATATTAAGAAACATTAGATGGACTATACAAGTGTGACTAACCCATGACTTGTGTTCGATCTAGATATGAGGACAAAAGGATAAAATACATAAAAGAAGTTAATCACAGAAAAAGGTTAAATCAAACCAAGATTTCATGTAACTTAGGTAGCAAAGATGTATTGCTAGATGCCACTCATTGCTTGTAATATTAGAATTGTTCTGGATATTACTGCTAACATTACATGAACCTACAAGGGTCACACCCTATGATTGAAACAAACAAATATCGATTAGATAGCATGTGTACAAACTTGTTGTACACGTAATTAGTGAGAAACCGAAATTGTTATAATTATTGTAATTATTGATAATATCGTTTATATATGTATATATATATATATGTTAATATTTGATAAGTTATTGTAATTATCAAATATTATTAAAGTATATATATATCTCTAAAAGAAACCTAATTAAGGTAGAATCAGATTCTACATATTTAGTTATATTATGTTAAATATGTTGTATATTTAAGAATCTGAATTTAATTAGAATTAGATTTTTAAATGCTATATAAAGGCATAAGGTCTAGCAGCCATTCATCCATCGTTTTTGAAAAAACCTCTCTAATAGTTAGGGAAGAGAAAATATTGTTCGTTTTATTCAGGTGGACTGCGTAGAGGTCGAAACACTATTGTTACGACTCAGATTCGATTTGGTTATTCTGAATTCCCTACGGATTTCCAGATTCTAGATTTATTAAGGTAACGTTTCATCCTTTACCACCCTGAATTCATCCATTGTACATGGATCACTGGTGGATTACGCCGGATAATTTTTCCGTTGCGCCATGGGGTGTACTGGTGTTTCTCAACACTTAATTGGTACTAAGGTAATTGTTCATACTGATCATTCAGCAATTAAGTACCTGTTTGCTAAGAAATATGCCAAACCTCGTATAATTTGTTGGATTTTACTTTTAGAAGAGTTTGACATTTAAATTAAGGACAAGAAAAGAACAGAGAACCAAGTTGCCGATCACTTATCAAGGTTGGAAAAAGGTGATGAAGATTCAGACTCCTTGGAGATCCACGACACATTCCCAGATTAGCAGTTGATAATTGCCATGACAACTCCCTAGTATGCCAATTTGGTTAATTTCTTGGTTAGTGTTATTTTGTTTTATGACCTTACTCACCAAGGAAAGAAGCAGTTTCGACATGATGCTAAGCATTATTATTGGAATGAGCCTCTTTTGTTTAAACAATGTGCAGATCAGGTTATAAGACAAAGTGTTCCCGAGAAGGAGCAGGACAATGTGCTTATACAATGTCATTCTTCACCCTATGAAGGCCATTTTGGAGGAACTCACACCACGGCCAAAGTCCTACAATCCGCTTGTATTGGCCCACTCTTTACAAAGATGCTCAAGAATTCTACAAGAGGTGTGATCATTGTCAACGAACGGGGAATATTTCGTAACGACATGAGATGGCACTGCAGAATGTCCTTGAGGTCGAGTTGTTTGACGTGTGGGGGATCAATTTCATAGGACCCTTCCCATCCTCATTCGGCAATTTGTACATCCTACTTGCCGTGGACTTTGTGTCTAAATGGGTAGAGGCAGTTGCAGTTCCTAACAACGATTCAAAAACCGTACAGAAATTCTTGCAGAAAAACATATTCACACAATTCAGAAAACTGAGAGCAATTATCAGTGATGGGGGCACACACTTCAACAATAGGTTGATTGCCAAAATGTTGGAGCAATTTGGAGTGACACACAAAATTGCCACGGCATATCATCCACAGACAAACGGGCAAGCTGAAATTTCCAATCGTGAATTGAAGGTTATCCTTGAAAAAGCTATTAATCCTTCTCGAAATGATTGATCTACAAGAATTAATGAAGCACTATGGGCCTATTGAACAACATTCAAGATGCCTTTAGGCATGTCGCCTTACAAACTTGTCTACAACAAGACTTGCTACTTACCGGTGGAGATCGAGCACAAGGCTTATTGGGTAATCAAAACTATCAACATGGATTGGGAGAGTGATGGACAAAAGCAACTACTGGACCTCAACGAGATCGAAGAAGTCCGTGCTACAGCCTACGACAACGCAAGAATTTACAAGGAGAAAATGAAGCGTTGGCATGACAAGAAGCTATTGCCGCAACAATTTTTACCCGGGCAATTAGTTATTCTCTTCAACTCTCGGTTAAAACTTTTTTCAGGAAAACTAAAATCGAGATGGTTCGGGCCATTTAAGGTCGTCAAACCTTTCTCCCATGTTGAGTGCGACAAAGAAGTTATTACTTTAGGAGATGCATGATCATGCTTTCCTTTAGTATTTCTTATTTTTTAGTTTTATTTTTAATTTTGGACTTATTTTTTATATTGGTTTTTATTTTGTATTTTAAGTTTTAAGTTTTTGTTTTTAGCTTTATCTTTCCATCTTTTTTGGGATAATTATCTTTTATAATTTTTAGTTTATCGTATTTATCATTATTTTTATTTATTTTATTTTATTTTTAATTAATTTTTATATTTTTTCTTTGTGTTTGAATTTTAGGATAAGAGTTCAAGACAAGGAGGTGTTGGATTAAAGATTGAAGTTTATCCTTAAGAGGGAATAATAGGCTTATTTTGGGGGCTTATAAAAGACTATTTAAGTATTAGTTTTTAACCTAATTATCACCCCTTTTATGCCTCTAGCCACATACCCCTCTACATTCCCCTAATCTCCTTTTTCCACATACCCTAACCAATCCCCTCATCATCTTTTATTTCCATCATTCTTTCCTACTTTCTTTTCTTTCCTCCCATTAGCCGAAAATTACCATCATCTTTACTACTTCGCCATTAAACTTTCAAACTCCATATACTCTTTCTTCTACTCTTTGAACTCTCAAAACTTTCTTTTTATTTCTTTGTTTTTGATTCCTACCACAACCACAATCACCATGGCTAAAAATATCAAAACTATGGCTCACCTAAGTTCATCCAAGGAGCCACCATTCCGTTGATTTGCAACACCAACCATTGAGGAGAGATATCTAGCCAAGTTTGCAAACCAAAAGGTATGGGAGGAGCAAGGATTATCCTACACCGTCTCCTGCAAGAACTTCATACTTGATGCGTCTATCTTCAAAGTCATCGAGCACCATAAATGGCAAATCCTTTGCCATCAACCAAGGCCCGACAATGTATCATGGTTAAGAGAATTTTATGCTCATTTACCTAACCCAAACAACCCCTATGTTTACGTTTGTGGTAGGGCTATCCTTATCGATGCTGACACCATCAACACTTTCTACGGGATATACATTGCGAAAGATGTACATAAAGCCTTTGTGGACAACATCACGGCTGAAGAAGTCAAAAAGGTGTAAACACCCCCTACTCGGGCTAGTAGTAACCCGGTTCAGGAGCGTTACTTAACAAGCAAGCAAGGATAATACAAGACATGGCAAGCAATACAAGACAATCAATCATTCATGCTTACTTAACATGCAAGCAATACACATTTGACTTTTAATCATACATACCATTCGAACTAGGCAAAGCAACCAATCATACATTTCTTTTCATGCAAGCAACTCATATGCAACTTCAATTTCATCTTATACCATTCGGCTATCAAAATATACCTCTAGATTAATTCCTTTGATGCTTACATTACAAGTTACCACTTTCATAGTTCATATTACAACATTCATTCTTTGTTAACCTATCATATTCGACTAACCTAAGGTTCAAACATACTTTCTTTATTTCATTGTTCATTGATGTAAACATGTATCATCTTATACCTAAATTACTAACGCAATTCTTTGATCATTCAATTTACATGTTCTAGCTTCCATTCAAGCCACATTCTACACCCAAACATTCGGCCATTACACCAAACACATACAAGGCATGAAACTAGTTCATTCAAGGCTTATTCTAGTCTTAAGCATTCGGCAAACATTCTATACAAGCATACATAACATATACATTAAGGTATATTTACATACAAGCAACTCTTTAGGTCCAAGTCATTCAATTAGGAAGCATTCAACATGATTTATCTTATACTACTTCCATTTCAAGTAAAACACATGAACAAGACAAAGAATTCGAATTGTTTAATAACAATCTAGATTAACATATGGTCATTCCATTTCATCAACAAATGCACAGCAACACATCAACCATTACATGTTATCTCGGTTCATTACATACATGATACTATATACATAACATAGTAGGCCCATCAAGACATTATACATACAAGTCTCAAGATGCATGTTCAACTAACTATATACAATCTAGTGCCACCATTCTAGGAGATATACAAAACAAGTATGAAATCATACTTATACAAACTTGTGTGAGATGCTTCTTGCTCAAGGTAACAGGCTTCAAGATCAAGCAACCTCGTATCCTTTATCCTGTAGGTTGGGAAGAATGAAAATGAGAGTGATAAGTACAAGATTGTACTGAGTGAGGTAGTACTAAGTCTAACCATTTGTTATTTCAAGTTTCATGTCTTTTAAATCAAGTGTAGACCTAGCTAAGGCTTTCAAGCATCAAGAGTGATCTTAGCTAGTCTTTCAAGCATCAAGAGTGATCTTATCTAGTCTTTCAAGCATCAAGATTATCCTATCTAAGGATGTCTAGTATTCGACCAACAAGATACAAGCAACAAGATTTTATATTTCATGAATCAAGCACACATGCTTGCAAAACAAGAAACCAAGAAGTCATGATTTCAAGTCAAGTAACATACATTTCATGTCATTCAAGACAAGTATCATGTATTATTGGATTGTTATTACAATTGTTATTCATTAAACAACCCCCTTGGTACTTAGTTTGTATAGGTAATCGAGTCTCCAACCAACTGTCGCCATAAGATGCACCGTAGTGCTGGTCAACCCTCCTACTATCGCCAAAGACCACATACGTACCCTCCGTCTATCGCCAAATAGGGACCTTAGCCCTAGACCGTAGTCCACCCGTACACAATGAGCTTTAGACTCTAAGGCATGCCCTTCTACCTAGTCCAACTAGCTACCAAGGTTGTTCGATTTACCATTCATTCATGTGTTTCAAGACCAAGATCATGTCAAGCAAGTTCATTTCATGTTATTTCTTTAGGCAATTGAGCCATAGCTCACCTGTCATGTAATTTCATGTTTCATTTCATCAAGATGAGATGTTATCTCAAGCAAGTCTTTAACATTCAATCACATTGCATCATAGCACATACAAGCATCCATGATATCACATAATCATGTATAAGCATTCGATTGAATCTTGTATACAAGGCTAGGATCAAGTTTCATGTATTAGTTTAGTCATTCTTCCCTTATTAGGTCATGTGCATGATTAGGTTCATTTAACAATTCAAGAATGTAACAAGAATACATTGGTTAGGACCTAATCCTAACCCTAGAGTTAACTACGCTCACAATACTCCAAGCTAGCTAGTCTTGGATCCACACTCCTATGTTCATGGCTTTAGATTGTTCCAATCTTTCCTCTTCCACCAAGTTCAATCCTGGTTCTAACACATTACAAGCATAAGCATGTCAAAACATGATCACAAGGTCATTCAATTCAAGACAAGATTACAAACATATAACATACACATATTGGGCAGCATGCTCTTGTACATTTTCCTTTTTACTTAACTACACTTTTCTACATTCTAGTTCATGTAAAACAAGGCATATTCCAAGGCCTAAAACTATTTTCAAGACAGTTTGCAAAATGCCACAAAATAGTGTGCATTTGCCTATGCAGCTGCTGCAAGGCAGCTTGCACTCTAGTCACTAAATCAAGCATATCTTTTAATTCCGTACGTCAGAATTTCAATTGGTTTACACCGTTGGAAAGATAACAAAATTTTATTTATGACCATATAAGGATTGCATTTTAGTTCTTAGCCAATTAATACATTTTTTAACTTAAAGACAGGGCATCTTGTTATACTGGGCAGTTTGCACTGTCTCTAGTGTTTCTACTCTACATTTCAGTATACAACCCAGAGTTTAGCTCTGTTTTATCCTAATGAATTTATACATACCAAGGTGTTGTCCATAAAAATTTCAGCCTTAATATCATTATACACAATATTTAGTGATTTTTCAAAGTTATTGCCCAGAACAGAGCATTCTGGGCAGATTTCACTAGGTTGGATTTCTAGCTTCTTAACTCATTTTAGCAAAGTCCTAACATGGCAATTTCATTCATTTTCATGTTCATACATGTCTAGGCCATCATAATTCACCTAGAAATATTCTTAAAACAGGGCATAATCATGTTGAATCTAGTTTGGTCCATTTAATCACAATTACACTTCAATTCATCAACTAGGCATTCCATTACCTAATTTAACTAGTTCAATTAGGTGTAGTCATTTTTCCAGTAAGTTACCTATTCAATTCATTCTCCGTTTTACCTAGCAACATGCTCAAAATAGGGTTCTATGTTCATTTAACATATTTACACAATTTCTCAATCAAAACTGTCCCTAATCAAGATTGTTTTCTATCATGTTCATAATTCCCAGATTTCCAGCAATCATGCATATATCCTATATCAAATTGGTTACTAGGAATTACAATTTCAAGTTCAATTTGAATCTAGCATGCTCCCAACACACATAGAAATCATCCAATTCATCAAGACAACAAGAACATCATTCAAACAATCATTCAAACAATCTATAGCTAGTTAGGTTCAAACATTATACCTTATCCAAGCTTAATTTGATCAATGGATGAATTATGAAGCTTGAATTTGAAGGTTTGCATGAAGCTTTTCTTTCTTTCCCCTTTCTCTCTCACAATCGGCCAAAGGATGATTATGGGGGAAGATGTCACTATTTCTTTGTTCATTATTCCTCCAAGACATGAGTCATCATCCAAATTGGCACATGTTCTCCTTGGACGAGAACATGTGTCAAGGCCTCCATTTAATTTCTATTTTACATGCAATCTATGTAATACCCCAAAATTTACTAAGTTGATTAAGGGTCATTATAAATGTAATACCCCTTTCACGTATTCATAGCTGAATACGAGCCAGAGATATCACAAAACATTTCTAAAACCCTCTACATTTGTAACTCGGTAAAAATTTTGATTCTTCTAAAAATATTACAATATATTTAGTTTCTATTTACAAATGTAGTTAATCGCGTATAGTTTAAATATAATATTTTAATCTTCAAATCGAGTTTAATTTCAAGCAGCAACTTATTAATTTAATTTAACTTTATATAATTAATAAAATTGTCTGATTTAAAATTCATCCAGATACCACATAAAATACAAATTCTATCAGAGCAGTCATATCATTTTAATATACATGACAACTAGTAAATATCAAATAGTGTCAAAAGGTATCTTACTGATACTGATGTACCTGTTATTGATAGATGATGTCCGTTTATGCTCCTTACTCCAACCATTTCTTCTTTCCTACATGTAAAACAGTTACACGCTAAGTATTTACTTAGTGAGGCAATAATTCGAATTCAAGTGCAATTGTCATAATATCAATATTAATTATTAACAATGCATATGATCACCTTACCATTATATGCTCGTTAACATAAATAAATATGTATATCAAAGTGATAAGATTAGATCTTACCAATACCGTTGCCATTCCATCTGTAAGCTTACAATGCTGACCAATACCTTTTTCCCATTTCTATCTACAAGCTTTCAAGCTTATCTTCCTGTTTCTTTTCTATTTCTTTCAATTTATTTAGCCCAAGGTATCGAATTAAGAGATTCTATGTACACGATTCATCCCCCATACCCAACCTTTCTTGAGTATGTATGTTATTTGCACTCTACTGGGAATGGTTAGCACCGAAGTGCTTATGTATACTTACCAGAGTATACAATATATCCCTCATTGAGTTTTTATGAAATTACACTGAAGTGTTTAGCACCCGTAGTAAGTCTGTATACTCAAACCATGCATGAGTATACTCCTCAAACCTCTATATCGTACATTGGGATTTATTTCATCATTTAAGTCATCAATGGCAACATATATCAATATATATCAACATTTAACAGTTCATAGCAGAAATAACATTCATATTATACCATCATCAATAACTAGTGATCAATGCATTTATTTTCAACCTTTGACATATTTAAAATATGTCAAATATATGATCAATGACATAAATATCATGACAATATATAAACCAGGTATACTCATCACAAGTCCTACCGATGATGTATGAAACATCCATGTATAATGTTATGTATGCATTGCACTCACCTGGGCCATTTATTAGTATGCCTCACTAAGTCCTCTTTGATCCTTTACTTCATTGTACCTCGAACCTCCCTTGATTCGAACTTAACTTCATAATTCAAATAAGTAAAATATTTGTTAGATCCCAATCTAACAATATCTTAGACATATTGTCCAAAATAATCATAAAATACAAAATCTCCAAACGTTTTCCTTTCTTCCTTTTATTGTTCAAAAATTCATTATGGTCCTTAGTAACCACTTTGAACTTCCATTAACCCCTCTCAAGCTTACTAATCAACCTTAGATACAAAGTGTATCAATTCTCATTTTCTAGCAGTTTGCAATACCTTCGAAGAAATATTTCTATAAAATAATCTATAACTCGGAATTCGACTTCGTTTGGTCTGAAAGAAACTACATTCGATAAGATTTTCAACCATATAAATTAATAGCCCAAATTCAACTTGTACGATTTATGGCGAATTTTCAAAGCCAGTTACTATGCTGAAATTCAGAACAGACTGGTGTTCTGTTTTATGACCTTTCGTCACTTAAAAATTCATATCTTTTGACTCAGAACTCGAAATCAGATTTTGTTTGTTGGAGACGAAACTAGACGAACAAGTATTTACATCGGTATAAAATTCACCATCTAACCATTTTTGCAGAATTTATGGTGAATTTTCAAAGTTACTGCCATAAACCAATTTTTCTACACAGCTTCCATAAACAACTTCAACTTTTATACTAACTTCTCCTTACTTTTATACTATTCAATTTAGTCCAATCACTAGCTTTAAACCACCAACTCATCACATTCTTCACCAAATAATTATTCACAATAATTCTCCTTAATTTTCCTTCTTTACCGAAATAGTCACTAAAATGCAAAGATAAGGATTCAAGCTTCTTAACTTTGCAATTTGGTCCTCAATTCAACATTACTACCTTAATTCCATTATTACAACTAAAAATCAGATTTAATCCTCATACAAAACTTCAATTTCGATTTAGTCACTTAACTTTGACAAATTGTCAAAATGGTCGCTAATTCAATTTAACATCAATTTGGCATTCTAACTTCATTTTCTTGTCTCTAACATCATTAATAATACAAATACACTCCAAATTATAATAATTCAGATTTGGTCCTTCAACTTTTCAAGTTGCCAAAATGGTTCCTACACAATTTAACTTAGGGTTTTGCTTCCAAACAACAATTCAAGCTTACTAGATCATTATTTCAACATCACAAACCCTAAATTAAACTTGAATCCATAAACCATAATCATCTTCATAAAAATCAAAATATGTAAAACTTAAATCCCAACTCAATATCATGATTTTAACATCATACTAGCTTGATTTCAACTTAAATTCAATCAAGGAATCATAAAATCTCAAAAGCACCAATTTGATCCATAAACCCTAATTTATTTCTCATGTAAATTCTCATCAATCAAGAATGGATTCCATGAATTATTGATATCAAAAGATAGACTTGAAGAGTAGAACAACTTTGTAGTTGAAGAGATTACCTGAAAACTGAGTTTTGGAGCTTGAATCGAGCTTGGAAATTTTTTTCTTTCTTTCCCTATCCCTCACGTTTGTTGCTGGAAAAGATGAACAAAATCTCCATCATTTCACCATTATTTTACACATATATCTATTAAATGAATATTAAATTCATTTAATAGTGAAATTACAATTTTGGCCTTTTTATCCAATGGTTGAGATTGATTTTATCATCAATCAAGGGCCAAGATTTAATCTTCCATTTTCTCTTTCCAAAATTGCCCTTATAACTTTTTAAATATTTCAAAATTGCCATTGGGGCCAAATAACCAATTTGCCCTCCAACTTGTCTTTATTTACTAGTTTGTTTCCAAATTGACATTCCATTAAAATCTAACTAAATCTAGTTAGAATTCAACCAACCATAATAAAATATTCATAAAATAACATTTTATGACTTTTCCATAGCTTTTGGATCAGTCTCCAAAATTTCCATTCGATCCAATATACCGATAAATAATCCTTTACTCAGAAATAAACTGTAGGATTCATCTTGAATCGAACTAAAAATATTTCCAACACTTGGAAATGACTTTTATAACCTTTATCATATGGAAAATTTTCAAAATTTTCCAGTTCGGTCCAGGTATATGAATTCCACTTAAACTTTAACTGCGATTTTCCCAATAATCGAAGTATCAGATCGAACCAATAAATCCGCATTCGATTCACACCCTTAGGTGATCTGTTTATTTATGAAATAAAAACCCTTAACTTTTGGGAAATTACAACTTTAGTCCCCAAACTTTTCCAAAGTTTATACTTTAGCCATAAAATTTTCAAAATTTACATTTTGGTCACTATCTTTTTAAACTTCAATTCCCATTCCAATTTTCCTTGGAATTCAACCAAACTTTAAGAATACCTTATTCAATTCAATATCTATCACATGAGACCTTTAAACCTTAGAAATTTCCTTTCCAAAACCCATAATTAAAGAAATCCTAACTTCGCATTTTTGTCATTCTAGTCACGAAGTTAGCTTTTAAGCTATTATCTTAGTGCTAAATGACCCTTAATCAACTTAGTAAATTTTTGGGTATTACAATCTATAGGATTTTGCATGTTCACATTTCATCCTTTCATTTATGCCTACTAGTTTTCATTTCAATTCAATTTAGTTCAATTTCACTTAATTGATTTATAAGGATGGCCAATGTTCAATTTTCTTCAAATTGATCAACTTGTGGATTCAATTAGCCTATTGTTTAGATAGTGGTGATATTTCTAGGCCAATTTTAGGGTGTTACAAAAGGTGTTCAAGGACCTCACAATCGAAGGTGCCAAATGGAACCGAAGAGCCTTGAAAGGGACGATAAATCGCCTTATGATAAAACCTGAAGCGAAACTGTGGAATAAATTTGTTAAAACTTGCTTAATGCCCACTACACACAACACGATAGTTTCATATTCGGGTCTTTTGTTATTGCATCCTATTTTACACAAGCAGATTATAAACATTGGACAAATTATTTGCGATGAGATATTTTCTTGTAGTCAAAAGGATGTAGGTGCTCTTTTCTTCCTGAGCTTAATATCCCAACTGTGCTAGAAAGAAAAAGTGCCAAGTGATCCAACGGACGGGAAGTTACCTTCCAGAACCGGGTGGAATCGTACTTAATACTTGAGGATTATGGGTGAAGACTTGGCGAAAGAACAAGCATTACCAAAGAAATCCACGGCATGAAAAATTTCCCAAGTAACCAAAGATGCCTCGGTAATTCCTGATGCCTCAGAAATTCATACGGTACATGAGGGACCATAACGTAGTTATCACACGAGTGATCCTTGAGAAGTACCTCGACAACACTGTGCCTTTCCCAGTGTTTCCTACCAACCTACTTGCCTCGGCAACTGCTGCAACACAAAAAGGTAAAGAACCTATGACTGAACCAACTGGTACTGAATCAATTCATGGTTTTTTAGATTCAGACGAGATAGTTTCTGCACCAATAAATTCACCACTGGTCAAGCCATCAAATTCGAAGCGTAAAGCTCCGATCATTGAAGAGACCGACAAAGAGCAAGAAGCGAGCGATGAGGTTTCGAAAGTGAGGGTTCAAGACGCACCACCAGCCACACACACTCAACCACCACGAACCAATAAACGAATCAAACATACAGCCTGAAGGAAACTCATCATTTAAGGTGACGACCTTTCCGACTAACTCATTTGCATTTTAATTTTTTTACTTGCACGCATTGAGGACAATGTTTCTCTCGAGTTTAGGGGGTGTTTGTTTCTATTTAGTTTCATGTTTAATTGCATTCATCTTTAGTAATAGCATATAGGTTGCATATATTACTTGTCATGACTTTGATTGGATTTAATTTGCCTAGACTTGTTGGATATCCTATGATGAGTTTTGCCACTACACTTAATTGATAGAACCTTCGATTTTAGGATGCGCATGGAAAACATTTAGAATCCTACTATGATGCTGAATATAATTGAACACTGTTGTGACTTGATTGATTAAAGGAGACTTACTGAACTTAGGTTGCTTAAAAATTGGGTAAATTGTGCTAGAGGTGCCTATCCGGCTCTAGCCTTAAACTAAAATTGGAATTTAAGATAATCTCTTGCTAGAGGTGCCCGAAACTGACTCTAGTTGTTACACTTTAAAGAATCACTAGAGGTGATCGAAATTGGCTCCAGTAAAAATAAAAATAAATACCCCGGTAACTAATTTGATAAAAACCTATTGTTCACATAGAATCCTAAAAATCAACTTGTACACAACTCCACACACACACATTGTCACAAGCATTATAGTTTAATTCCAAGTGAAATCTATGCCATCCGAAAAACTGAAAGGCAATCATACTTTTTGCTGCGATTCTGAGGATTAAAGTCAGATATGAAGCAAAAAAATTTATGATTGAAGTCTTGGCAGGTAATTGTTAGTTTTGCATTGCTTGAGGACAAGCAATAGTTTGAGTTTGAGAGTGTGTTAAGTGTGTAAAAGTACTATATTTCTACTCTTTTTACTCTTAATTATTGTTAGACTTACGCTCATTCTAGTTGTATTTTTAGTCATTCATGGAAAATTGTATAGTCTCCTTCGTTGTCATGGTTAATTTCATAATTTGGTTTATTTTGTGGAAAAGATGCTGCTGGTATGTGCTTTTGTGTGTGCATGATCTAATTGCCCAACAAATAGGAAATTGCCGAGGCAATTGAGGAAATGAAGAAGGGAACTGTCGATTTTGATGGATAAATCCAATTAATTCAAGTTAATTACGAGAAGCAAGGATAAATCCTAGAAGAGTTGGAGTTCCACGAAGAGATCAAAAGGAGATTAAATTCCAAGAGTTTATGAGGAGTTTTTAGAGAATAAATAAATAAATAAAAGAGATTTATCTCTTTTATATTATTTAGTTCCAACCTAAACTCATCCTTAACAAACAAGGAACTTGACCTAGCCATCTCCTATAAATAAGAGACAAGCCGCCGCCTACAAGAAAAAGTGTTCGAATTGAGAGAGAAAAAGAGGGCTGCTCGACATCATCTTCTTCTTTCTTCTTTATTTTATTCGATTCATGTTGGGCAAATTTTATCTTGTATTTCTTTTCCACCCAGCCATGAACTAAACTTAATTGGCTTGGGTTATTGTGTTTTTGTGGTTGTGAAAACGTTTGGATTTGTTTAGGTTTTTAAGTTGCAATTCAATTTCAAAGTTTGTTCATTCTTGGTTCTTAATTTTGATTGCGAGTGAATTGGGAGAGGGTCTCGTGAATTAATCTATTTATCTAATATCGGGAGAGTTAGATTCAAGAAACGAATGAACACGGTTTTTATACAAACAAATGTTGGTGAAGACTAATTCGACTTAGGGATAAGTTGCGAATTTCAACGACTAAGAGGAGCGCAAGATCGGTTGTTGTTAACCCATGGTTAACGTAGAGATGTATCACCAAGGCATACACAATTAACAGTGTTTTGAGTTAGGGATAATGAGAAGCCATTGAAAAACGCTTCGCCGAACTTTGAAGGAAGTCGCCTAGTTGCCCAGGAAATCGCACTGTTCCCAGTTGCCCAGGCAATTCGACTGATGCCAATTGCCCAAGCCGATTGAGTTACTCTAGCAATCAATTACCACAACGGTTCATTCAATTATCATGCCTCAACTCACGATAACCTGGCCTACTCTCTCATTCGATCAACATCTCTTTTATTTACTTGCTCTTTTATTTTACTTGTTAATTCAATTCCTATTATCACCACCAAATTGTGTTTTCTTTTCAGTGCAAGAAGTTAGAATCCAGAAGTTGCACCAATCCCTGTGGAGACGATATCTATTTTATACTATAACTTACGACGTGTACACTTACACCAATTACGAAGCACTCAAAACACGCAACAGTTAGTATAAAAACCAAAATATAAAAAACAGTCCATTGTATAAAGCTCACTACATTAAAATCCATTTAGTTAAAATAAAATACATTGTCTATTTACAAACAAGGGCATGTTCGGCCCAATCTTAACAAAACCCTAATTATGTTTCTATGTTTTTGCACAGCCATTGGAAGACCGTTGGATCACAAACTGATCCAACGGCGCAAATGAGAACGCGAAAAAAACCCTAGCTGAGGAAGAAATTGTGTCGTACTCTCTCAATCGTTAGATCTAGATGAGATATAACGACTCAGATCGCTCTAGAGCAGAGCACGCGGATCACCACTCACACGTGGCAGCCACGTACACGACGTTTTCAGCTACGGCCAGTCGATTCACCTTCTTCGATGAACACTCGAGCCGACTCCATCACCGTTTGCTCATTTCGGTGTTTCCCTGGTTGTTTTCAGTCACCAGAAACATGCAAAAAGGGAAACAATATGGGTTAAATCCCTAAACCAAGGCATGGTCAGCAAGAGCTAATCCGTAAATTGAAGCTATGGCAAGAATCAAGCTGAAATCATATCAAAATAGAAGCAAATCGCGAAACAATGGCAACCAGCTCAAAATCAGAACCAAGACAGAAGCAATTCATATGATTATCAGGGATTCATGCTTGAAAATCAAGCATTTTTGTAACTATATAAACCCGTTGTAATTCCATGTACACAACACACAATTCAGACAACAAGAATCACAGAGGATACACAGCAAAATACATAAAGTATACACAAAAGCATTCGGATTTCAATGTAGCAAGCAAGGATTGTAAGCATTTTCTTAAGGAAATAAAGAACGTTTTTTCTGGTAATTATCTTCTTTGTTTCTTTTGTTTTTTTAAAAGCAAAAGGGATAGATTTTTTTACTGATTTGCCAAATGTCGTCGTGCATGTTGTTCCGATGATGAAAGTATTAATTGGGGTCCGTCAAATTCTGGAAAAGGGGATTTTTAGAAATTTCTAGCACCGGTTGATGGCGGCCGACACGGCGAATTTTCCGTCGTGTTCTTCAATCCATGAAGAACACGAAGAATAGGCTTAGAGAATTTCAGAGAGCTGGTTTTGATCTGTTTGGACAAATAAAAATAAAACAAATTTTGTTTCTATCTTTTAACTCTTATACTGACCCGTTTAAACAGACCCGGACCTGGACCCGGGGTAGACCCGTGCCTTACTCTGGCGGATATTCTACCACAGCTCTTCAATTTGTAATCTTTTCAATTTTGTCATTTTGCTTGTAATTCGACCATCACATTTTGTTTTCTTTTTAATCTAGTGACCAATTTACTTTTATTTTAAAAAAATATACAAAAATATCTTTTTTATCCATTTTCCTTTATTTTAATTTCAGTATTTATTTCCAATTATTAAATTTAAGTAATTTAATTGCTTCCTTTCTTTAGTTTTAGTTGTTTGAAATGTGCTTTGTTTAGCTTTAATCTTAGGTATAGGTTCTCAAGAAAGCTTAGATTAGTGCCTTGTGTGATGAAAATTTTCTTCATATTTTAATAATAAAATACACTAAAGTTTACCTTAACTTTAATAATAAAATAAATGTAGACTTCTTTAGGGTTATTAATCATTAATAAAGTTTTCATTAAAAGGCTATAACCCATTTAATTATTTATGTGGGTTGGTTTAAAAGTGAAAACTAACTAATGCAGTGTCTTACCAAATGGAAATGACGGGTTAGCGCCAGGAGTGTTGGCGGTGATTGGAGTTCATTTTTTGGGTGGTAAGGCCTTTAAAATAGACTTATATTCATAAAAGGATGAATATATCGAAATCTTGTGAACTTGCAAATTCCAATTTTGAAAACTTTCTTTTGAAATCAATAAGGTACCAATTTCTGGGCGTTGTGGGGATGCTAACCCTTCCCCACACGTAACCGACCCTCGAACTTGTTTTCTGGTTTCTGCAAACCAAAAATGTTGTTTTAATAAATAAAATGTTTTTTTTAAAATAACCTCGTTTTAAAAGTGATCCAATCACACTCTTTTAAAAAAGGATTGGTGGAGACACTGTGTGTTTTAGTTTTCAAAATGTCAGGCTCGAAAGGGTTGTGACACTGCCCCAGCTCAGCGAGGTTTGACATTCAGAAACATTGAAAATGACAGAGATAGCATCTCAGATTTTGATGAGTTGGAAAAATTAAATCAAGTGAAGGCGGAGTTCTCAAAGCAGTTGGAGGACACTCGGAAAGACCTCGAAGAAAAGTTTCGGGTAAAGGAAGATAAAGAAGGTCCCTACGGACTAAATGCTAGACAGCTCGGTTTGGTCCCGGATGTAGAAATCCTGCACAAATTCAAGACTCTAGAATTTGAGAAGTTTGATGAGACGACTTGCCCCACTATACACCTGACCATGTTTTGTCAGAAAATGGTTGGGTATACGGAAAATGAGAAGCTGTTGATTCACTACTTTCAAGATAGCTTAATGGGATCCGCCTCGAGATGGTACAACCAGCTGACACAAACTCAAATCGTGGAAAGATTTGGCCAAAGCCCCTTCACTAACCAGTACAAGCACATAACTGATATGGTCTCTAATCGACTTCTGTTGCAAGGGATGGAGCAAAGACGTGATGAAAGCCTCCGGGAGTACGCTTAGAGGTGGCGTGATGTAGCAGCACAAGTTCAGCCCTCGTTTTGTGAAAGTGAGATCTCACCAATTTTTGTAGAAACGCTAAAGGGGACACTCTACGATCGTTTGATCAGCAATCCTATTAGTAATTTCGCGGAGATGGTTATGACCGGTGAGTGCATCGAGACTGCCATTAAGAGTGGGAGAATTGATAGGGGTGAACCTTCACGCAAGCACTACAAGAAGAAGGATCACGAGGTTAACCACACTTATGAGGCCGTCAAGAACCTCACTATCTCCCAACCCCAAGCTACGGCAGAAAATACCCGAAACCTCAACAAAAGAGAGGACAAGGGACCTAAGAGGGAAGCGAGAATAGGTCCTTCACTCCCTTACAAATGTCTTAAAAAGAACTTTACTCGCAGTTGTATAAGGCAGATCTAGTTCGGCCTAATCATGTCACATCTTTCAACCCACCTTACCCGGCGTGGTATGACCCCAAGGCACACTGCGAATATGACGTCGATGTTCTGGGGCAGTCAATTGAAAACTGCATGGCATTCAAGAAGTTCGTTCAAAATTTTATCTGGACCAGAGTATTGCAGTTAGCGGAGCCAAGCACGGCCAGTAACCCCCTACCGAGTCATGGGGGGCAAGGCATAAATGATCTTGAAGAAGAGTACGCCCGAAAGGCTAAAGTGAGTGTGTCCGATATTCAGTCTCCGTTGAGATGGGTTTTCTAGCAGTCATGCATGGCACGTCTCATCGATCGAGGAATAGTAGTCGTGAAGAAGGGTTGTGGACCACACTGCGTGTATCATCATTCGGAGGATCATGAGATACAGGATTGTGGGGAGTTTCACCAATTAATTTAGAATATGATGGACAACAAAGAAATCTGAAGTCTGTGCGTCGGAGAATCAAGACACCAAATACAACGCACATAGACCACTTGTCCTTAGTTTTAAGCCAGTTGAGAAGAGTGCCCCCAAGGTGGCCCCCAAGGTTATAATTTCTGCCCCGACATCCTTTCCTTTCAAGGATACACATCTAGTTCCATAGAATTATACCGCCAGCGTTCCGGCACCAGGAACCTCTAGCTCGCAAGAAGGTGCAAAGGTAATGGCAGGGACAAAACTCACTCTGAAAGGGGTAAACAGTGTAGGGCATTTCACGAGAAGTAGACAGTGTTACAATCTGAAGCACCCAAAGCAGCAAAAGAACAAAAAGAAGAAAGCAAGGAAACTAAGGCCAAACCTAAGAAGGTATTTGGAGAGGAACCACCTCCAAAGATCAAACAACCGGTCATGGTGACCCAAGCTCTGGAATTTTTGAGATTCTTGAAGAACAACGAGTACAATGTTGTGGAACAACTCCAAAAACAGCCAGCCTAGATTTCGGTACTCGATCTCCTACTCAACCCAAAAAAACATCGCGATGCTTTGTTGAAGGCTCTAAATTAGACTTTCGTTACAAGTGATATCTTAGTTGGGAATTTGGATCAAATCATCAGCCATATCACCTCCGACAATTACATCACCTTCAGTGACGATGAAATACTGGAAGAAGGTAGGGGGTCCGCCAAGGCCCTAAACATCACTACCCATTGTAGGGGGCATGTGTTACCGGGAGTGCTGATTGACAATGGCTCCGCTTTAAACGTTATGCCTTTGGCTACTCTACAACGTCTGCCAATCAATAGTTCGCACATGAAGCCCTGTCAAAATACAATGCGAACATTTGATGGGACCTATTGAGATGTGGTCGGGAAGATTGAAGTACCCCTGCTCATTGGTCCTAGTGAGTATATCGTCGATTTTGTGGTCAGGACATCTGGCCATCCTATAATTGTCTGTTGGGAAGGTCATAGATACATTCAGCCGATGCAGCCCTGTCTTCGCTACACCGGAAATTAAAGTTTATTATTGAGGGGAAGCTAGTCACATTTAATACCGAGCAAGACATCATCGCTTCGATAACTTCTAGCACACTGTATATCTAGACCAATGAAGAAGCAATAGAGTGCACTTTTAGGGCTTTGGAATTCATCAACGCTACCTTCGTCACTGAGGAAAGCCGAATTTCTTGCCCTAAACTTTCAAGCTACACTAAGATGGTGGTGTTCGAGACCATAGAAAGGGGAGCAAGAAAAGGAAAGGGCTTAGGGAAGACTATGGAAGGATGCCTCCGACCTGTAAGCATCATCCATAAGAGCGACCGTTTTGGGCTTGGCTATAGGCCTAATTTCCTACAAAGGAAACAAGAGTGGAAGAAGAGGCAAGAACAAAGGAATGCCCGCTTCAGAGGGGGACATTCCCTGGGCTCCTATTACTTATAAAGACTTCAAGCGTATTTTCAATTCTGACGGATTAAGGGACACTAAGATAGAAGTTCAAGAGGCAATCCGAGAAGGCAAGAGATACCTTCGTGAAGAACTAACCTGTGAAGCTTTAGTGGAGATGGAAGTGGATGTTATTGGAAAGGGTGACAAGATTATACAACCTTTGGCCAAGATCCGCCCGTGCTTCGAGAGTGAAGAGCTTAACAATTGGACATGCGTGGACATGCATGTGGTTTTTAGGTTCGAATCAAAGTAATGCCCTGAACAACCACGTTACTTTTGGCCCGAAAGTAATGTGCATCCTTTGTAAAAGGGCAACTATATAACTTTCTATCTACTGTCAATAAAATAAACATTTTTTATACCCCCTCACAAATAGCAAACATAACATTCATTCCATTCATTATTTATTTGTTTATTATTCCATGTCACAAGTTATTCCTTTCCATTCCCAATGCATACTTTCAAACTCGTGCAGGCCCCTTAATATAAACTATATGAATGATTTGGAACCCAATCTCGAGGTGGATTTCGAGCGACCCACCTATTTGGTGGATATTGATGAGGAAGATGACGAGGTCCCAGATGAACTCGAGGGGGTCATTTATGAAGTTCGTTATTCTGAAAAGTGATGCCACGTAAAAAGAACTCGCTCTTCGCTAAAAGCAAAATCGAAACTCTCTTTCGACAGAACGCGAGTTCTTCATACGTGGCAGGTATGGGTCAGTTTTCTAAATAATGCTCTGAGGGGGTCATTTATTTAATTAATTAATTATAATGGGTTTTTTAGTTAAAATTGCCTCAAAATGGTGTTAAAATCACCTCCCAAAAGCCAAGGTTCTCCTGCATTGGGATTCAAGTCAGCTAATTGGCTCCACACATGTTTCTGTATTGAAACAGTCAGACTTGTGTCCAGGTACCCCTCTTTCAACGCTAGAAGTAGCACCAATGGCTGAATTCACAGAATTCCCACACCATCACCTCTACTGTCGACTGAATACCTTAAGGCAAAACTGGCATCCAATCATATAGTCGATCTGGTGGAGGGGCATGGTTCTCTTTACCTTTACGAACTTTAAGCCCTTTCTTAGTTCCATCTGAGACTACTTTCTTCGAACTACTTGTCTTTCCACCCCTTTGAGCGAACCTCAAGCATTGCTTCTCATTAGCCGCCACCAAAATTGTCAAAGTCTTGTGATTCTCGTACACATGAGCAACATTGTGCTTAACAACCTGTGGAGCCAGCTTGGAATCCGAAGCCACAACTTCAACCGAAACCACAGAAGGTCCAACTGATGTTTTGTTCTTATTTGTCCCTCCAGAGGTCTCCCCTTGCAACATATGAGCCTCAAAACTTGGTCCTATAGTAGTACTTATAACCCTTGCATCCTGCGAAACAACACCCCCACCAAGCTTCCTCTTATCATGAACCTGAAGAGCCGATCCCTCAACAACAGAAGCAGGCACCTGGGTATGAACGAGAAAGTCAGTCCTATTCCCACACTCAAGACTTTCAAGAACTGAAAAACGAGAGCCAACATCACCACTCTTGACTGTGTGTTCCTCTCTACGAGAAACATTCTCACGACGCAACCGACCCCTCCGTTTCTCTGCAATCATCTAGGGGCCATAAACTGGATCAGGATCTTTTACACCCCTTTGTTCTGAACCTAGAGCCTCAGTGGTATCGTCAACTGTTTTCTTTGCAGCATTCCCCGTGTAAATTTCGCACATCTCTTTCACATGGCCATAAACGCCGCATTGAAAACAAATGTTTTGGAGACCCTCGTATTCCAAATGTTGCATTGCCCAATCAATTTGAATACAAGGGATAAGTGGTTTGTCTAAATCGACCATCACGGCAAGCCTCGCGAAAAGCCCTCTGTCACCCGCATGGGTGCTATAATCGATCCTGACAACTTTGCCTATCAAATTAGCTATGTAGCGAAAAAGGGCATTAGAATAATAATGATAAGGAACTCCTGGAATTCGCATCCACATGACCACCCTGGATGGATGACTTTCAGATGTAGTGAATTACCGACTCTATAGCTGCACCGTGAGGTAGCTACTAAAAATCGTCCACGGACTTTCCGTCAATACATGCACGTAATCAGCTTCTTTCACAAACATAATCAAATAATAATCATTCTCTAAGTCGACAACCTGAAACTATCCCTATAACTGCCACAACGATCAAATCTTGCCCATCAGCATACGATAACCAATTGGACGACCCAACATACAAACAATGACAGAATGCTTCATACTTTGATCAATACAATCATGAACCCTTTCTGAGAAGGTCACAGACGGGAACGGGCCACTTCGATCAACAACAACGTCATCTAACCCAGGCATAGGGTCCAGATCCGTAACTTGTTTCTCCAATCCCCTCACTGCCCCAGCATACGATTTCTGCTGCAGAAAGTCGCCTTTCCATCCTCATGAGCATCGTTTCCATCCATACCGTCACCCTCACCACTCTCTAACATCATGGCATCACTGCCATCCTGACTCTCTGGTTCAAACAAAGGGTTTACGTGTTGATTCCTGCCTTTCTTAACCACCCTAATCTTATATGGCGATAGAGGCGAGCCAAGTCGTTCCAGTGATGTAGGGTACTCAAACATACCCCCGAAAGTCCTCCCATCAGCAGCCCCATCATGTGGATCGGCTGGCGGATTTAATAGAGGATCCACCAGTGAAATAATGTTCGGCGTAGGGTTTTTATTAGGGTTCGGTGATGCATCGTCTATTAGTGTGAAATCTTTCAATATTGATTTTTTATACTAACAACAAACTCGCACATCGTACGGATATAAAAACAAATAAAGAATAGGGTAGCCCCATCATAGTTTGTCACAATTTAACTAAAAAACAAGAATTTTTTCAGAGACTTGAGGTAGAGAGTGTAGTCTGCTATTTTATCCGGCCCGTATTTATTTAGTTAGTTCTTGTATATACAAAAAAGGAATGATGAAAACCCAAAAATAGTATATGATAATTCATTTGGTCTTAGATTCTACAAATAAAACCTAAAAAAGAATGAGAACCCAATAAATATATGATCCATTTGGTCCATGTTACAAAAAAGAGCCCATAAAACCCTATAACCTAAGCCCTTTCTTTGTTGAGCCGCAACCCTCTCCCTACCTTTGGATCAAATTCGATCCAATGGTCCATATCTATGCTCCGAAACCCTAGCCTTTAAGCTTGGCGCCGCACGCCTCAGCACCGTCGGATCGAGAAGATGATCAACGGTCTAGATCAACGTAGATGAGCTTCACTCAAATCGTCACTCACGTGTGAGGACCATGCGCTTGACTCTTCGACTTCCCTGGTCGTTCAGATCGAATTCATAAACTCTGGTAGCCATACACCGCCGCACTTTACCACCGTTTGTTGTCAAAGGTTCATCATCTCCTCTCGGCCGCAACATGCAAACACCAGAAAGGATTAGGGTTTGAATCAAAATAAGAAAAAGAAATATCCAAGTTTTCATAGTGAGCGAAAATGGGATAGAGGTAGACCTTGACAAAGTGAAAGCAATACAACAGCTTCCACCTCCACAAACGCAAAAAGAGGTCCAGGGTTTCCTAAGCAGGCTCAATTATATTGCCAGATTCATCTCCCAACTAACAGAAAAATGCAGCCCAGTGTTCAGACTACTCAAGAAGGAAAATTCGGAGAGTGGAATGAAGAGTGCCAAATAGCCTTTGAGCAAATTAAAAAGCAGTTGACAAATCCACCGGTGTTAGTGCCACCAGTCCCAAGAAGGCCTTTAATCCTATATTTGACCATACAAGAGAATTTATTATGATGTGTGTTGGGGCAGCACGATGAGGCGGGTCAAAAAGAAAGGGCAATCTATTACTTGAGCAAGAAATTCATAGATTGTGAATCAAGTTATCCCCAGATCGAGAAGATGTGTTGTGCTCTAGTTTGGGCATCAAAAAGGCTCAAGCAGTACCTATTATACCACACCACGTGGTTGATGTCTAAGCTCAATCCGTTAAAATTTATGATGGGAACACCGACTTTATCATGAAGGGTAGCTCGCTGGCTAATGCTGCTAACAAAATTTGACATCCAATATGTTAGCCAAAAAGCGGTAAAAAGAAGTGCCATAGCGAACTTTTTAGAAAGTTGCACCTCCGATGATTATGAAGCTTTAGAGTTTGACTTCCTAGATGAACACTTGATGTGTGCTATAGTTAAAGATAACCCATGGATTCTTAATTTTGATAGAGCTTCAACGCTCTAGGCCACGGTATTGAGGCAATCATTGTTTCTCCCGAGAGCGATCATTACCCATGCACTAGGCGTCTAAAGTTTTTCTACACCAACAATATGGCAGAGTATGAGGCCTGCATTATGGGATTGCGAGCGGCCATTGAGAAAAAGGTCAGGGTCCTAAAAGTCTACGGAGACTCAGCTCTGGTCATCTATCAAATTCGCGGAGAATGGGAGACGAAGGATTCAAAGTTAATTAGGTATAAGAAGCTAGTCCTTGAATTGATCAAAGAATTCGAGGAAATTGCCTTCAACTACCTTCCGAGAGAAGAAAACCAAATGGCAGATGCTCTAGCCACGTTATTAGCAACATTTAAAGCTAGCGAAGATGCGAAAATGATGCTTATACAAATCCAGGTTTCAGAATTGTTTGTGTACTGTTGCAATGTAGAAGAGGAAGAAGATGGTCTCACATGGTACTATAACATACTGTTGTACATCAAGTTTCAGGAGTATCCAGCTCAATCAACTGAGAATGACAAAAGAACACTTCGAAGAATGGCTGTAGGACATGTTTTGGATGGACAAACCTTGTACAAAAAGAGCCAAGACCAAGTTCTGTTGAGATGCGTAGGCGCCAAAGAAGCCCAATTGATCTTGGAAGAAGTTCACGAAGGGGAATGCACGACTCATCCTAGTAGGTTTACCATGGCAAGATGAATCATGCTACTGGGCTATTACTGGTCTACCATGAAGGGAGACTGCATCAATTACACACGAAAATGTCATAAGTGTCAAATTTATTCTGATAGGATACATGCCCCGCCACAATCTCTTCATGTGATGACTTTGCCATGGCCCTTCTCGAGATGGGGCATAGATGTGATTGGACAGATTTATCCTGAAGCCTCCAATAGACACAGATTTATTTTGGTGGCAGTTGATTATTTCACCAAATGGGTCGAAGCGGCATCTTATACAAATGTCACTAGATTGACAATATGCAAGTTCCACAAGAAAGAGATTATCTGCCGTTACGGGCTGCTTGAAATCATTATCACTAACAATGCTTCAAATTTGAACAACAAAATGATAGCTGTAGTCTGTGAGCAATTTCAAATCAAGCACCACAATTCGATGACCTATCGCCCAAAGATGAATGGGGCAATAGAGGCTGCCAACAAGAATATCAAGAGAATAATCTCCAAAATGATTGACACTTACAAAGACCGGCATGAAAAGTTACCATTCACCCTATATGCTTACCGAACGGCCGTGTGAACATCTACAGGGGCAACACTGTTTTCTTTGGTCTATGGCATGGAGGTCGTATTGCCGATTGGAGTTGAGATTTCATCACTTCGTGTCCTAATGGAAGCAAAATTGGATGAAGCTGAGTGGATTCAAGCACGTTATGATCAGTTAAACTTAATTGAAGAAGGGAGATTGAGGGTAATTTGCCATGCCAGATGAACCAAAAGAGAATGATACGAGCTTATAAGAAGAAAGTTCACCCGATAGAATTTTAAGAGGGTGACCTCGTTCTAAAAATGAAGCTGCCAATTTAAAGAGATTCTCGTGGAAAGTGGACACCTAATTGGGAAGGGCCCTATGTGGTGACTAAGGCATTCTCTAGAGGAGCTTTAATTTTGACTGAGATGGATGAGGATGAACTAGAAAACCCTGTGAACTCAGATTCAGTCAAAAGCTATTACGCATAAAAAATCTTAAAGTGAAACCCCATAAAAAGACGTTTTCGGTCCAAAAAAGAGAAAAATGTGAGTCCAAGATAAAAACCCGAAAAGGGCGTCTGGAGACTAGGATGGATTCAATTTGAAAACTCGTAAAAGGCGGCTTGAATATTTAAAGCATGAATGTTTACTTGGCAGTTCGTTCAGCATTCTCAGGACCTTTGGAGCATTCTTAACAGTGGGTGCACCCGAAAGAACTACCGAGGGATTGACTCGTAACACTTTGGTCTTTGATATTTGGACACCTTGTCCTACCTTTTTGTGATCACTTCCTTCTTTCCCATAATAAATGAACTTTTTCTCCCAGAACTTCCCTTTTGTACCCCTTCTTGCACATGTAAATCAGTATAAGAGTTTTTTGAATATTACCCTGAACTTGACTTAAGAAAAACAAGAATTACAATGCATTTCATTATTCTGACTCTGATTAAATCATTTGCATGAGCATGAAACTTAATGCAGGTAACGACACCAAATTGGGACAAGATTCCTTGAACATTAAATACCATTCCAAGACTTTCAAGGTCGAAATAAGCTTTGCTGCAAAGATTCCCATATGAGAAGTTTGAAGGTGATCATAAGAAGCTTTGAAGAGCCAGAATACTGCCCAACTCATTTGGAGTACAAGATTACTGGATTGAGTGAACAAATATGCAAGGATCAAATATGAAGCATGGGAATTATTATCTCTTTGGAATGACATAATCGTTATTCGATTTGTTTCTGGTGCTCCAGAGAAACATGTCATTTGAAATCATTGCCGCTTCGGAATGATAAATCAGTCATTTTGTTTTTTCCGCTCCGGAGAAACAGGTCATTTGAAGTCATTGCTGCTTTGGAGTGATAAATCAGCCATTTTATTTGTTTTTGCCGCTTGAATAAATAGGTCCTTTGAAGTCATTGTCGCTTCAGAGTGATAAATTAGTCATTCGATTTGTTTCTGTCGTTCGGAAGAAATAGGTCCTTTGAAGTCATTGCCACTTCGGAATGATAAATCATTTGTTTGACTTGTTTATGTCATTCCAAGAGAAATATGTTCTTTCATCAAATTCGGTCTATTCACTACCACTTTGGAGGAATAGGTCAATTGAAGAGTCATCGATGATTAGTTTGTTTTTTCCGCTCTAGAAAGACAAGCTGTATTCAACCATTTGGCCGGATAAATCAGTGCCTTTTGTTATTTGCCCTATTCTCGTTTCATTGGAATAAGCAAAGAGGGGCAGATGTAGTCACCTATTTTATCGGCCCATATTTATTTAGTTAGTTCTTGTATATACAAAAAAGTGATGAAAAACCAAAAATAGTATATGATAATTTATTTGGGTCTTTGTATATATTAGAGTCCAAAAATAAAACCTAAAAAATGAGAACCCAATAATATATATATGATACATGGTCCATGTTACAAAAAGAGGCCATTTTACAAGCCCTATTCGGCTAAATAAAAAAACCCTAGAACCCTATCCTTTCAGCCGCCACCCCTTTGTTACCATTGGATCATTCTTTGATCCAATGGTTCAGATTAAAAACCTAGAAAACCTAGCCCTTAAGCTGTTGGATCCAGGGGGATCTGACAGCTCAAATCACACAAGAGGACATCACCGGGATCGCCACTCGCATGTGGCCCACACGCGCTCGACCTTTGGGCTTCTGTCGATTGTTCACTTTCCTCGATCACTCTCCTTTCGAAGCCGGCAACCGTGTTCTTCATCATCTCCACCATTTCCTCTCGGTCGTGACATGCAAACAAAGAGGAGAAGGGATTATTGTTTGAATCCAAGCTAAAAAGAAAGAAATGAATTAGAATCAAATATTTTAGGGAAGAAAACAGCCAAAATCGACCTAAGTGGAGCAAGCAAATCAGCGTGAAGATCAAGCAAAAATCAGAGTATATAGGGCAAGAATCCAAACATATTGGGCAAGAATCACAACCAAATCGGAAGAGTTTAATTTAGAATTCCTTGTATATACATGTTGTAACCGGCTATAAAAGCCTTCGAATTCACCATTGTACACACATAATTTTTTGAGAAGCAATATACAAGAAATTTCCAGCAAATTTCTAAGGTATTTCTATACTTAAACTTTTTCTTTTGCACATATATTTTTCTAGGTTTCGGTTCGAAAAAGAAGAAAGGGTGCGAGTTACCGTTTGAAGGAGGAGAGGTCGCCGCCGAGACCGCCGACGTCACCGCCAGATTCGCGAGCTGAAACCAGGAAAGATCACTGCCGGAGATTCACCGCCGGTTGAAGGCCGCGGCAGCCGTCACCGCGGACCACTGCCGCAATCTGGAAACCAAGGTGGTGTTCTTCATCCCGTGAAGAACACCTTTGAATGTTTTTAGAGGATTCAAAGGAGTTCGGTTATATCCATTGCACCAGGAGAAGAACAAATGAAATTTGTTTCTAAAATTTGAGTTATATACTCGACCCGTGGAGCGACCCGGATCTGACCCGCGCGAAGGCATGACCCACGTCCTTCTTTCTTCCGCTTTCTACTTCGGCCTTCACTGTTTGCTTTCTCTCACTTTAGTCCCTCTTTCATTTTAATTTAGATCTTTAATTTCGAATTCCATGCAATTTAATCCTTAATTTTAACCTTTTAATTTATTTTCTTTAAATATTGTTTAATTTGCTTGTCAAATACCCATTGAAAATGTAGGATATAGAGACTATATACAAATCCTTTAATAATTTTACTTCTTTGTAATTTAAAATTTGTACACGATTTAATATATATACTTTAGGTTTAGATGTAAGGTAATTTTAATTTATTTGTAAATTTCAATAATGTATAATATTAAATCTCTTAAATTTAGGGTTTTCTTTTAAATAATACATTTTCTAATTTAATGTGGTAATTTCTATTAGATAACTAAACCTAATTTTAATTAAAACTTATCAAGTAGAGCCTTTTAGGAATAGTCGCTCTAATCACCTAATAATTGGCAATCTAGGGTTAGAAACAAATAAAGAAGCAAATAAAATATCATACAAAAAAAGATTTTTTGCACCATGAAAATGAGATGTACTTTCAATTAGGTTTAATTCGGTATTCCCCTAGCCATTGTGGGAACGGTCGAGACTCCTATGCGAAAGTGCATTATCAGATTTTAAGGATTAATACCTTAATCCCTTTGTGTCTAAATTGATTCGGATTTTCTCAGCCGTGAGCGGGTTCGAGCCAATTCTAGAACTTTATGGATTTCGCAATTGGGTTACAAGGAAAATAGTGATCAGTGTTCTTACAATGACTATTATGTATGTTGCCTCACCCAATTCTTTCATGAAAAACCATTTTCCTAACCTGTTGTCACAGATCATTTCCTATTATCACATCCACATACATTACCAAGAATATGACCTTTTCCCACTAATTTTCTTGAAAACACATGACTCATCTTCATTTTGATAAAATCAAACTTTTGATTGCATGGTTAAAACGAAGATTCCAACTTCAAAATAATCCATAAATGGACTTTGTAGCTACATATTTTTTTGCCATCTTTTGGATCGACAAAACCTTCAGGTTGTGTCATGTACACATCCTCATCTAGTTTTCTATTAAGGAAAGCTTTTATCATCCATTTGCCATATCATATTATCATAAGATGCAGCTATCACAAGTAAGATCCGGATGGATTTAAACATAGCAACAGGTGAAAAGGTTTCATCATAGTCTATACCATGAATTTGGCCAAAACCCTTAGCGACTAATTGCACTTTGTATGTTTGTACATTACCATCCATGTTAGGTTTCTTTTTGAAAACCTATTTGCACCCTATGGGCTTAACCCCTAGAGGTGGGTCTACGAAGGTCCAAACTTGGTTTTCTAACATGGAATCCATCTCGAATTTCATGGCCTCTAGCCATTTCTCAAAGTCTAGGCCCGTCACTGCTTCTTGATAAGTCCTAGGCTCATCTTGATCCACGAAGAGGACATCACCATGCAATGTGACAAGAAATTCATATTTCTCAAGCGTATTGCATTCTCTCAAAGATCTTCACAGTGGTTGTGTTTCCAAAACTGTTGAATGTTCCTCAACAACTTGTGGAACTTGTTGTTGTTCAATTTCTTGTTCAATGATATTGGTTGATCTTGAATTTTATTGAGTTCAATATTTCTGCCACTTCCTTTTCGGAAAACAAATTATCTTTCTAGGAAGATTCATGTTTGAGCAACAAACACTTTGTTCTCGGTAGGATTGTAGAAATAATATCCTTTAGTCTCTTTAGGATAACCCACAAAATTAAATTTATGAGATTTAGGTTTGAGCTTTGTAGACATCTTATGTTTTACATAAGTGTCGCATCCCCAAATTTTCATAAAAGACATACTAGGACATTTCCCAATCCATATCTCATATGGTGTCTTTTGAACTGATTTAGATTGAACACGATTTAGTGTGAAAGTATAAATTTTTTAGCGTATGTCCCCAAAAAGAAATTGAAAGATTAGCTTGACTCATCATTGATCGAACCATGTCTAACAGTGTTCGATTTCTTCTTTTCAGAAACTCCATTCCATTGTGAAGTACCATGAGGTGTGAGACAATCCCACATTCCTTAAGAAGGTCACCAAACTCCAAGCTTAAGTATTCTCCTCCTCGATCTGATCGAAGAGCCTTAATGCTTTTTCCTAGTTGGTTTTATACTTCATTTTTAAATTCCTTGAACTTTTCAAGGGCTTCAGATTTATGATGCATTAGGTAAATGTACTCATATCTACTGAAGTCATCTGTGAAAGTAATAAAGCATTGAAAACGTTTTTCTGGCTTGTGTATTCATTGGTCCACATACATCACTATGTATTAATCCTAATAAATCACTTGCTCGCTTACTTTTACCATTAAAATGAGCTTTGGTCATCTTTCCCAATAAACAAGGCTCGCATGCATCAAGTTGTTCGGAAACAAATGAATCCAAAATTCATCTTTATGAAGTTTTGAAATGCGTTTTTCACTTATGTGGCCCAAGTGACAATGCCAAAGATGAGTTTGATTAGAGTCATTTGTTTTGATCTTTTCGTATTTATGTTGTAAATGGAATTCTCTTGATTCAAAATATAGAGGTCATTTATTAATTGTGTCACACCATAGAAAATATTATCGAGATAAAAGAACAACAATTATTCTTAATAATTATCTCAAAACCAATCTTGTCTAAACAAGAAATAGAAATGATGGTTTTTAGTCAAATTAGACACAAAATAATAATCCTCTAAACATAAATTAAGTCCACTAGGCAACGATAAAGTATATGTTCTTATAACTAATGCAACAACTCTTGCTCCATTACCAAACCATAGGTCCACCTCTTCCTTTCTCAGATTTCTACTCTTTTGTAGTCCTTATACAAATGTACAAATATGAGAACCACAACTGGTATCTAATACCCAATAAGTAGGTGTTGATAAATTAATATCAATGATATAAATATTTGAGGCGGACGCTCCGCTTTCATTTGCCTTCTTGACTTTTCAAGATAAATGGGGACAGTTCCTTTTACAATGACATCTCTTATTACTAATGGAAACATTTTTCCTTTCAGTGACCAGTCAAGGCAGTTTACGCCGTTCAACTTGTCCTTATCAAGGACCGATCGCAATGATAACAAATTTGTATAATAAGTCTACAACAATAAAATATGTTTTATAAGTACCTATTTATCATGTTTATAAAGTAATAACATTCCCACTATTAAAAACCCTCAAAATCGAAAAACTTGCTAAAAGTATTTATAGTGGGTAAAGATCCATATTTCATTTCATTCTAAGTCAGCTTTGGCTTTACTCCTAGAATTCAATTATTTAGGTAAGCAACACTTGCTAATTACATCTCATGTAATTCCTATATTTGATGAACAACTATTTGTCCAAAACAAAAGTTCATATGGTCTAATAGAAAGAACAATAATGAACAGTGCACCAGGTAGGTAACTTATGAAAATAGGGGTGATGTACTGGGCACGTTTAAATACCAAGTCTTTCAAAGAACCAATCTTAGACATGCACTTTCGTATTGTTTTTCAATCACCAAAGTTCTTGAACAATCATTAGTCTTTAGGTTTCTAACCTTATTAGAACAACCTAGTTTAACCAATATTACTACCACTGAATATCACTTGCTTATTCTTCGCGTTTAACCAAGATAGATCTAAGTATTTTGCTTTGCAAAACCTACATAGTACTGGTCGAGGTTTTAACGAGGGCTAATATTGGATGACTAATTTTAATTAAATATAGAGGGTTTTGTGAATATTATCTCACTATTTAACATTTGATCTTATCAATTAGCTAACATGCATCTCATACATTCATTTTATCATATAAATGAAAAGCAGTAAATATGAATGCAATATTAATAGCCCATATCCTAAGGTGGCCCATCCCAAGCCAATGGGAGAACCAAATTATTCTAAGGTTAAAAACACTTTTCAAGCATCTTTCTGTCGGCCCACACTTTTGTTCCTCTGGTCCATGCTTCTTCGTATAGATTACAATTTTAGAAACTCGTTTTATATATGAGAGAGTAAGATGAGATGAGAATTACAATAGAAGTAGAGAAAGACAGGACATGCAGGCCATATTTATAAAACCTTATAAATAAAACTAAATAGGCTATTGGGCTATAACCATGCATTCTAAACACTGTGCATAAACAAACATAGTAACAACGAGGTCTGTAATTGAGGTCTTTCTAGATTGTTCCTATGTAGGGGTCAAGCCCCTTGCGGGGTTTCGACGGGCTTGTAGTTGCTAGCGGGGTTACCCCTGCCCGATTAGCGACGAGGATTTTTTAAGATCAGCATCTTAATTGCTGTGTAAAAACCTCACGATTTGATAGCTTTTATCAATATTATCACGTTTTTTTAGGATTTTAAAATCTAAGAGATTTTTATTGGAACAACTCTTGTTACTTCCCCGCACGAAATCTATAAACTAACCATTAGTCTAATATATAACTATAACCCGCGTATGTTAATACTTAACATCTAAAACCTTAAAACTCCATATTGAATATGTTAACAATTAACATATAATATTTCAAATCATATCGACAAAGATCCTGATGATTAACTCTTAATCATCAATCCTAGGAACATCTTTTAATTGGATTAACAGATTAACCGTAATTGAATAGATTTGCTCGTACAAATATCATATATTCGCTAAATAAATCAAAAAATAACATGTATCTCATACAATTACATCACCCAAGTAATTAAAACTTGAATCTTTATCATACAAGTGGCTCTAATACCAAGTAATTAAATCAAAAAATTATCCGGCGATTACCAACAGAGATCCATGTACGAGGAACGAATCGGGGTGAATAAGGGTGAAGAATTACCTGTTTAAAATTTGGAATTCTAAGTTTGGAGATAGATATTCAATCACGATTCCGCAATGTCGAATCTTAAGCCGCAACAATAACGCTCCGACCTCTACGTAGTTCACCTAGTTGAAACGAGTATATAAAAACTCTCTAAACTATTTAGAAGGGAATGAGCACATAAAAACTCTCTAAACCATTTAGAAGGGAATGAGCATATAAAAACTCTCTAAACTATTTAGAGGATTTTTCTCAAAAAGCATTAATGACTGCTAGACCTCTCATGTCTTTATATAGCCTTTGTAATCCTAATTCAACTTAGATTAGGATTTCAATATATATATATATATATATATATATATATATATATATAATCCCAATTTAAATTTGATTAGGATTTTAATATATATTAAATATATATATATAATCTCAATTCAACTTAATTAGGATTTCAATATATATATATATATATTAAATATATATAATCTCAATTCAACTTTAATTGGGATTTCAATATATATATATATTAAATATATATAATTCCAATTCAACTTTAATTAGGATTTCAATATATATATTAAATATATATAATCCCAATTCAACTTAACTAGGATTTCAATATATATATATATATATATTGATTTAAATCTAGTTATATTATTTACATATTAAAAGAGTCATAATTACAATAATTATTTTTCTTTTAATATTCACCCAATAGTTAAAATATATATATCAAATATATATTAATTTAACTAAATCCGTATACAACAAATTTGTACATATATAATTCGTTTAATATATGTTCATTTCAACTATGGGTGTGACCCTGTAGATTCATGTAACGTTAGTAGTAAATATTAGAACATTTCTAATATTACAAGCAATATGTCATTGTCACCTAAGTTACAAGAAATCATGATTTGACATAACCTTATCGTGATTAACTCTATTTATGTATTACATCATTTTGTCATTTATATCTAGATTGGACACAAGTCATGGAACAGTCACACTTGTATAGTCAATCTAATGTTTCTTGATCTCTTGAGTAGACTATTATAAAAGAATAACTATGATATCTCATATCAACTTATTCGAGCATGGCCATGCATTTCTAGTCTCACTCAATAAAGTAGCCTACGATATTACTCTTATTATGTAGGAGGGACAAATTCTATCTTGATCAACCATATTCCACTACATAGATTGTGACATATCCAATATCAGTCTTTATAGTGTAGTCAGTTACGACACACGTTTGACCGTATCAAAATATGTCACTCACGATGTTGAAATAATGATGATCTCAAGTCTGAGGATCATACATGTAGTTATCACTATGAGCAATGTTGTGACCGTCACATAATAATCCAAGAAACATGCTTATAGTGGGTCAGTCCAATATGTCGTTCTTTAGCACATACTTATGTATTAATTTTGACATCTCCATGTCAAGGACAACACTTTATCATCAATCAACTACATATTAGTCTTAATACATTATTGTTGTCCGTGCTCACAATAATACTTGACTAAGAACATTTTAGAATAACCATATTATTCTAAGGACTTTATTATAATTCAGTTTATTTATGCACGCAGAATTGTAACTGAAAATAATAATGGAAATGCCTCTTCATGAATAAACAAGGTAAAACAAATGTCATTTACAATCATCTTATGATTAGTCTTTAGGCATACTCTACCACAAACCACTTGAGGCTAAGACATTACAGATTGTTGTCTGTAAGTTTGCAGTTTCAAAACGACCCACTCTCCAATATGAAACTCACAGTCAGACCTTCCCTTGTCAGCTTGAGATTTCATTCTTTCTTGAGCCCCTTTCTTGTGAAACTGTAGTATTTTGATGGCAGCCTCCCTTAATTGGAGACTCATGTCCACAACTGCCACCACTGACTCTCCTGCCACATAAGGTAAGTGAACTGGAGGGGCCTGTCTATACACAGCCTGGTATGGTGTCACCTGAATGGCAATATGAAATGTGGTATTGTACCATCATTTTGCTAAGTGAACCCAATTGGCCCATTCCTTAAGTCTTTCTCCTGTCATGCATCTGAGGTAAGTTTCTAGGCATTGGTTTACTCTTTCTGTCTGCCCATCAGACTGAGGGTAGTAAGCAGTAGATGACTTCACAGTAACCCCTAGCTTACTCATCAACTCTTTCCAAAATAGACTCATGAATATTTTATCCCTATCACATACTATATCCTGAGGTAAACCATGCAATTTAAAGACATTTTCAAGAAAAATCTGAGTAATATCTTTAGCGGTATAAGGATGTGATATTGCTATAAAATGCCCATACTTACTCAATCTATCCACCACCACCAGAATGCTATCTTTCTTCCTTGAAAGAGGTAGTCCCTCAATAAAATCCATGCTGACAGATTGCCAAATTGTGGCAGGAACAGGAAGTGGTTGTAGCAGCCCCTTAGGATGTTGTAACTCCCCCTTCCACCTTTGACACACCATGCATTCTCTCACAAAGTTCTTAACGTCCCTCCTTAGTCCCTTCCAATACAAAACAGTGGCTATCCTTTTAATGGTGGCATGGGCTCCTACTAAATGACCTCCAATGGCACTCCCATGAAAGAATTGGATTAATTCTTTCCTAAGGGTAGGGTCACTCCCCACAACTAATTTTCTTTCCTCCACAAAAAGTTTCCATCTCAACTGTATTTTTTTTGTATTTCAAGCTGCCCTCTCCCAGTTCTTTGATGATCTTCAGAAGTTTCTCATCATTCTGCCAAGATGTAATAATCTTGTTCCTCATGTCAGTGTCTATTTGACTGACTCCCATGGTTGATAAGCTCCCAGACTTAGGTTTCCTTGATAACACATCAGCCACTACATTATATGCTCCTTTCCTATACTGCACCTCATAACTGTATCCCATCATTTTCACCACCCATTTTTGTTGAAATAGAGTAATGGCCTGATTTTCAGACAGGAATTTCAAGCACTGGTGATCTATTCTAATTATAAAATGCCTGCCAATTAAGTAAGCTGACCATTTTTTTGCAGCCATGAAAACTGCCAGCATTTCTTTTTCATACACAGAAAGCCCTTGACGTTTAACCCCTAGACCTTTACTGAAAAAGGCAAGAGGTTTACCCCTCTGAACCAACACAGCACCCACTCCTAAGTCAGAAGCATATGTTTCCACTATAAATCCCAAACTGAAATCTGGTAGTGAAAGAACTGGTGCAGAAGTCACAGCCTTCTTCAAAGCTTCAAAGGATACTTCCTCCTCTTTTTCCCACTTCCAAGCCCCCTTTTTTAGTAAATTGGTTAAAGGTCTAGCCAAGCAACCATACCCCTTGACAAACCTCCCGTAATATCCAGACAACCCCAAGAATCCTCTTAATTCTTTCACTGAAGTAGGAACTGGCCAATCTAAAATGATGTTCACCTTAGATGGATCCATTGCTATCTGACCTCTAGAGATCACATGACCCAAGTACTGTACTTCCACAGCCCCAAAACAACATTTAGATAGCTTAACATAGAGCTGATTTGTACTCAAGATTAGCAAAACTTCTTGTAAATATAGCAAATGAGAATTCCAATCAAGGGAATATACTAATATGTCATCGAAAAAGACATTTTTTCAATTGCTTTTTAAAAATCTTGTTCATCAGCCCTTGGAATGTAGCAGGTGCATTAGTGAGGCCAAAGTGCATCACAATGAACTCATAGTGCCCCTCATGAGTTCGAAATACAGTCTAGGGAATATCTGTATCTCTCATTCTGATTTGGTGGTACCCTGACCTCGGATCTAACTTGGAGAAAAACATGGCAGCTCCTAGTTTATCCAAAATTTATTCGATCACAGGCATTGGAAAGCTATCTTTAATTGTGACTTGGCTTAATCTCCTATAATCCACACACACATTCGCCACCCTCCATCCTTCTTCTTAACCATTACTATAGGGGAAGAGATAGAGCTATTGCTATCTCTGATAATCCCAGATTGCAACATCTCCCCAATTAATTTTTCAATCTCATCCTTCAAGTTAGCTGGGTGTCTGTAGGGTTTGATTTTCACTGTAGCATTCTCATCAATCAATTCTATCTTATGTTCATGGCCTCTATCATGAGGTAATCCTTTTGGTTCCTCTAAAACCATACTGAACTTCTACAACAGTTCTTGAATCTTCACAGGTAACTGTTTAGCCATTTGCTTCACTTCAAGTTGGGGGCTCAACATCCACAGAGCAGCAGTACATGGTCTCTGGTTGATCCTTAGCATCTTGTGACAAGTTCTGGAGTCCATCACTTTTAACTCTTCAGGTTGCATTCCTCTCAACCAAATATCTGAGCCTTCATGCCTGAATCCCATTTGTAAACCAGCAGAATCCCACTGAATTACTCCCAATGTAGTGAGCCATTGTACTCCAAGCACCATGTCACAGTTTTTTAATGGTAATATCAAAAAATCAGCAACAAAAACCTTCCCCTGAACTTCACATCTCACTGCTTGGCATTGACCCAATGTGGTTAACACATTCCAATCTGCCACTGTAACTCTAAATTGGCTCTTCTTATCCACAACCAGTCTCATTTTCTTCCCTACTGCAATACTCAAAAAGTTATGAGTACTTCCAGAATCCACCAATGCTACACAAGGAATTCCATGGATCTTGACAACCAATTTCATTGTCTCCCAGTTAGTAGATCCCCATATTGCATTCAAGGAAAGAACGAGGCCTTTTTTCTTTGAACTTTTAGTAATTCCCACAACAGCAGGTTTCTTACAATCCAGGAAAACTTTATGTTCACCTTCATCTTCAGCACCTTCCACCACAATCTGATACAATTGAGTTTTGGCACACTTGTGCCCTGGTGCATATTTTTCAACACACCAGAAACACGAACCTTTCTTTCTTCTATCTTCAATCTCACTGACTGACAGCATCTTCCCTCCAGTTCTTTGATTCCTGGAATTTCCCACCTTGGTGTTTGTAGGACTCAGCAAACTTGGGGTAGAGTATTTTGAAGAGCCAGCACCAGCCATGTTCCCAGTACCCGCTGATCCTTTCAATATGCTGCTGCCAAGCCTAGAAGAAATAGATCCGGACAAAGGATAACTATCCTTCCATGATGGTTGTGAGAACTGTTTCTTTTGCCCAGATGAAATCATAGCTTTAACATGCTTGGCCAAATGGAAGGCATCCATTAATGTCTTTGGTTGCAATAACTTAACCATGGGGCTAATGTCAATTCTGAGGTGGTTCTTAAACAGGCTCAACACATAATCGTAGGTAATTGAACTTGATTTAACAGTTGTATAAAATCATCATAATACTTCTCTATTGTTTCTAATTGTCTTAGAGCAATTAATTCTGCAAATGGTTTTATACAACTGTTAAATCAAGTTCAATTGCCAAATATTCATTCCAACTAACATGTTTAAAGTCTTCCTAGGATTTCGCCACAAATTGATGCCACTGGAGAGCTTTACCCTCAAGATGCAACATAACCACTCGAACCTTAGCTGCATCCGGCACCATCTCAGCCTCAAAATACTGCTCCAATTTTGAATACCACCGCTTGAACTCCGTCCCATCAAACTTAGGGCACAGAAGCCTATATGCAAAATTATAGGACTGTGGAATGGCTCCTTGATGCACGACCTGGGTTTCGCTAGTATCAGCTACCAAAGTAAGTTCCTGCTTGCTGCCTTTCTTGTCTTCAACAACCACTACTTCAGAAGCGGAAGCCGTGCTCTTCTGACCCGATTGCAGTGAACCCAAGACTCCGGTGTGTTGGGCCAACATCTCACTTGCATCAATTTTCTTACCCAAAGCAATCTCCAACATCTTGTGCAAGTTAGACAACATTGCCGACTGCATATCCTGGAAACGGTCATTGATAAAGCTTTCCAAATGCTGAACATTTTTCTGGATCTTTTTTGTCACTGATTGTCAATCAGGTACGTGCACCGTGGTTGAAGCCTCTGTGGCAGTTGCCTGAGTTACCATGGCCGATTGGACCGTCTTACTTCGAGTTTTCACCATGATTCCGAGGATCGTACAAGCTCTGATACCTTTGTCACGATTCAACTAGAAAACAAGAATTTTTCAGAGATTTGAGGTTGAGAGAAACAGAGGAATTAGAAGGATTGAGAGAAGAAAGTAAGAGAGGCAGAGTTTTCATTCAATATTCTCGATAAAGCTTACAGTCGACCCCCCAAAACCCTTAAATCAACCTAAGGGTAAAACGACTCCGTATTATCTATGGACAAGAGGCTCAACGCACCGTTTCATTAAACTAGATTAACAACCAACAAAACTGAAATTAAATAAAATTAAAACAGAATTTCAAACCCCAACGGTTACTTGCATAATTCCAGCCTTCACATAGTCCTAAAGCCATGTGCCATCGCTCGGTTGTAGACACCAAAAAGTTATATTATAGGTATGTCTGTCATGTCATTTATAGTTTTAACGAATAAAAATTATTAATTTTAATATTTTTTATGTCATTTTTTTATCAAGTAAAAATTCATGTGATAAAATTTATTTTTAAAATTTAATTTACAATAAATATAAATAAAAATTCATTTGATAAAAAATTAATATAAAAAAATATTAAAATAAATAACTTTATTAGTCGGGACTATAAATAGCATGATGAGATAAATATATGATATAATTTTTCGTAGACACCTAACTACTGATCATGAAGTTATAAAAGTGGTACCACCGCATCATGTTCGTATTTGTCTTTTATGTGATTTCCTCTTAAAGATTATGAGAGTGACATGATTTCTTCTTAAATATCGTGAAAGTGCACAAGCCCCTCACAAGAGAGGAATAGTGTCATGATTTCATATTTGATTTCGATTTTAATATACAATCCTGTTGCAACGTATTCATCTGCTATCCCCTCTCATTCAAAGATTTATAGGCAAATCTTGATTTAGAGAAAGGCCTCTGAGTGGTTAGGGAATTTTTTTTGATAATGTCTTTGAAAAACAATGGTCAAAGATTGGGTAATAATCTCACGATAATGTTGTGGAATTTTCTTTTTAATAAAGTAATGCGAGTGTTTTTTTTTTATTTTACGAACTAAAGATTTTTTAACAGTGTCAAAAGAAATTAAAAATAATTCGTTTGAAGTCATCTAGATTTTCAAGTGATTTTTTTAAAATTTGTTTAAAACCGTCGTGTTTTCTATACGACTTTTAACTTACTTTTCAAATATTTCTAGTCCAAGAAAAAAAAACCCACCACTTTTTATGAAATAAAAAATCTCACAATATTTTATGAGTAAAATACTCGCTGAAATTGGGTATTCAAAAAATTATTTTCTTCAAATAGGGATGTTGATATAGTACTCTTGTAAAGTCGTCTTTTCATTTCGGCAGTTTTAAAAATTCGTCGTGATGCATGGTGACTTTGAGTTCAATTCTTTAAATTATTTAAAGAAATTTGCCGTGCCTTCTCAAAGACATCAAGAAGAGTTGACGATATCACAAGAGTACCGTAGCAACATTCTTATTTAAGCAAATAATTTTTCAAGCACCCCATTTCAGTCATTGTTTTTTCAAGGACATTTTTAAAACAATTCTTAAGCTCGACAAATTAGTATTTTAGGGATTTGATTTGAAAAATGTGATAGATTGAATTTTATTGAAAACTCGAACCTTTGCAAAGAAAAATAGATCATTTTGGCTAAGGGAAATTGGACGCCTATAAAATTATTTTTAAAAATATGGTTTTAGAAAACCTCTTTTAAGAACCGAACAAGTATCCTAATAAAAAAGCGAATGATATTCATTTTAAGAGACACGAGTTGAAATCACTCTGCCCACAAGGTGTATGCGTATTGTCAAAGGGTTAATAATATGAATTAACAGATACTACTTTGTAATCATCTTTAGACTACTCAAAAAAAAAGAAAAAAAAACTCTTTTTAAAACAATTTTAAAGTATGCATTTTGAAAACTAGAGAAAATAGAGATTGAGAATTGATTATGTGTGAGGAAGTATTAACTATCTCAACGATCAAAATTGATACCTAATTTATTACACATCGTTTGATAGTAAAATTTACAAATTTAAAGTTTAATTTTAATCTATAATTTTTTCAGGAATACAAGATTTTATTTTAGAGAAGTGAAGATTCCTTTCTAAAAAGACAATTGGAAAATTTTTGAAACAATTATTGATTCGGATTTATTCGAAGAGTGTTCTTCTACTTCGAACAATAAATGAGTCGCAATCCAGTGAGTTTGGACCCTACTCGATTTATTACTCTAATAAAAGGACATTGTATATTATTTTGTAAAACCCAAAAATATGTATGCAAAAAAATTATAAATTCAATAAATGTCATGAAATAATAGATATGATAATACTTATTTTTAAGTTTTTGGAAATGCCCATTAATACGGATAATCGAATCAAATTGTATTCCAGTCAGTTTGGACGTTACTTCTACACTAACCAAATTAATAAGTATGATCCTCAAAATAAATATATAATAGTAGTATCATACATATATATTAAAATATTTATTTAAATTTTAAGAAAAATACTTATTAATTTAAATAATTGAATAAAGTCGCATTCTATAAATCCTCATGGGAAGCAGCTGTGGATAGCCAAAATAATGCAAATGATAGTTGGGCTACAAAGGGTGCCACGTCTGTGACAGTGGTAAATTTAGAAGTAGGTGAGGAAGCTAGGGCTTTTTTCCCTGAATTGGCTAAGAAAAAGCAAAAAGAAAAGCGGTATAGATCCTTGAGTGATTCCCAAGATTTAGCATTATCCGACCTGCAGAGAAAGATGAAAGAACGGGCAATCAGAAGAGAAAAAAGAGATAGAAGGGGATTGAATCTTCGGAGCTATCAGGACGATCGCTCTCTGACTTTGATCTTGTGACTAGGTGAGATTATCTAACTAGGGAGGCTAGAAAAGCACTAAAACTGAGCAAGAAATTAGGGATTCAAATTGAAGGTAATGAAGACCATGCTATAAGAGACATCGCCCTGCTGATGCAAAAATAGAAGAGAGCGTAAGAAGAAGGGGGTGGCAAAAATAGAATTCTTACTTGGATTGAAAGAGGTTTGGGTCTGAGGAAAGAAATCTAGGCGGTTGGTTGATAGTTCTACCCAAAAAGTCGAACTCGATTCTGCTTCAAGAAACAAAAAATAACAGTCGGTGAAGTCTGAGGTCAGTCAGATGTGGTATGCTGTTAATTTTATTTTTTTTATGTGTGCAATCCTTTTTTGTTGGATGTCAAAATTGTTTAAGTACGATATAAAATTTAAATAGTAGTGCAAAGGGCGAACACTTACTATTTTATTTGGGGATTGTTCCTTTTAGTTGGGTGACCGAATATAGAGTATTAACATTGTTTTGGAAGGATTATGGTGATGAGTTATGGTGTGGGATTAGTAGTGACTAATAGTCTGTAAGGAGCTTTTGGGATGTCAGGGTAACTAGAAAACTCACTAGCTGGTGATTGTAGACTTTGAGGATCTAGTGTTTTTGTTTGGGAATATTTGGTAATTATTGAATTATCTGAACCCTAACATCAAGAGAGGAGCTTTCGCAGCCGATGAAGTCGACCTCATCATTCGCCTCCATAACCTCCTCGGTAACAGGTATGTGATTCATCCCTAGATTAGGCAGCCCAAGTCCTTAAATAGTAGCATATAAGTATTTAAGTGTACTCGAATTTGTGTTGTCCGTCAGACGAATTAGAACTAGTTTTTTTTATTGTTTATTGGGTTGAAAAATGCATTTTCCCCCTTAAAGTGTTGCAAAAAAATATAATTTATTAATTTAAGTGTTTATATTTACTGTCAAAAAATATAGTATAATTTGTAAAGAAAATTTTATTTTGCATATTTATTTATAAAAAAAGGTGTATTAAAATTTTGAACCTCGTTTATTAGATCTTGGACTCGCCACTGTCCATGACATAATAAGAAAAAAGATTTCAAGTCCAACCAAGGCAACCAAACACAATAGCCTAAACAATCCATAACAAAATAAACAAACATTAAAATTGCAGCCATAAAAAAATTCTTCAAGGCCTCTCTGTAGCGTGACGAAAACGAAAATCCTTTGAACCAAAACGCGGACATTAAGAGAATATCTCAATCGTTACATCAAACTCCTCAAACAATTGAGTTCCTCCCTAGTTTTCTTAGCTTTATTTATTAACATATAGGCCTATATGATTATGTTTGGTTTTTGAACGAACCCAAACTCCTAAAATGCAGTGTTAGTGAATTTTTTGATAAATTGAAATCAGATTTGAAAGTTTAAAAAGTTGATTTTATAATTCAACTATTTGAGCCGTTAAATTTAATTTCAGTACGAATTTGTTAAAAAAATATTTCGCTCAATTACAATTTACAGTTTTTTTTGGAAAAATTAGTTAATCAATCCAACTAATTATCTACAATATTTATAAAGTTTATACATTAGAATATCATATAGTCAAGTGATTTTGATATCATTTGATTCTTTTAATTTAACATACAATTTATAAATATTGTAGATAATAAATTAGAATTAGAATTAATTGCTACAAAATATAATCAGGCTAGTAATATAAATATATTTGGAATCGATTTAAAATAAATCTAGAAATGATCCTCATATGGCAAGATTTAAATCAGAATAAAATTTAGAGAACCTGCGTATGATTTTGTAAAATAAAATAGGGTAAACTACAATGATAGTCACTAAATTTTTAGAGAACTTGTAATATGATCACTGAACTTTTAAAATATGTAATACAGTTACTAAATTTTTGATTCGTTTTCCTTAAGGACATCGCTGTTAAAAAAACTGATGTGACACATTAGCTTTAAAAAGGTCTTATTTTCTCACTTTTTTCTATATCTCCCATTTTCTTTCATTTTCCTTCCATCCAAACATGTTCCATTTATTCCTCCAATTGACTACCAGTGAGAAAGAAAGAAAATGAAAGAAAAATCGAATCTCTCATATTAGGGTCATTTTATTATACAAAGCTTCTCCTTTGTTCCTCCAAGTCCTTAGTTATGAATACCAAACAACAAAAATATCAAAACGCAAAGAGCTTTATTCAAAAAAAAAAAACTCTCATATTAGGGTTGCTTTTAACAAAACGTGGATGAAGCCCACGAGGAGGCCAAAATTTCATAGGAGAAGGTCGCGTTCATATGGTGAAGAGAGGGAGAAAGGTGGAGGAAAATAAAGATGAGAAACATGTTCGGCTGTAAGGAAAATTGAAAAAATTGGGAATGGAGAAAAAAGTGTTAAATGGTTCTTTAAAAAAGTTAAGGTGTCACACCAGCTTTTTTTAACTATAGTGACAGTAATGAAAACGAATTAAAAATTTTATAATTAAATTATAAGTTTTTAAAGTTCAATGATTATATTGCAAATGTCCTAAAAATTTGGCGATTGCCGTTGCAATTTACCTTAAAAATTAAACTAGAATGCTTGTAACTTCGTCATTTGACAACTCAAACACTCCATTGACAAAAAAAAGTTAACATTTGCAAATTTTCAAGCATTACCAAATAACTTTGGTACATAAAAGTGTTGTATTTTTTCAAAAGTTTAAACCAATTAAATTGGACAAATAAAGGGCTTTCCCTCCAAAAAAATGAATTGAGTTATACTACAATCATGTAAATATAACTAGAATTTCATAATATTCATTATATGAGAGAAAATATAATTTATTTAATTAATAAAACTTATTAAAAGTAGCTATGTTGTAAAAATAATTTAGTTGAAATTAAAAGATTTAGTAAATTAATTGTTTTCATCTATATTGTTTGTTTTATACTTTGTTTTTATGTAATTTTACAAACGTATTGGTGTCACTGAGTCTGGGTTAACTAATACCAAAATTAATTAAGCATTTTAAAATTAAAATTATTATTGTAAAAATATACTCAGGAAATTAAATTAAGAAATGTTTATAGGTTGAACAGTAAAATGTTTGTATTTAAATTTATTAGTCTTGTGTTCAACTCTCCATTAATATTTTTTATTAATTTTATTTAAAGATTATATAAAATAATGAAAAAAGAAAATACCACTAACATATATAGCATTATGATCCACTTATACTGTGTAAAACTCACGAAGTTTTACACAAATTTAGGACCTATGGACGAGTTTAGAGTTTACATTCAAACTTGTTAAATTTAGGGTTTAATGAGTTAGTTTAGGGTTTAGGGGTTTATATTATATAGTTTAGAATTTAGGGTTTAGAGTTAGATTTTAGAGTTTATAATTTAGATTTTAGTTATTAAAAAAGAGTTGTGTAAATTTCTTTTATCCATTTTGTGTATCAAAAAATAACTTTTAAAATATTATATTATCTTCAATTGATATTATAATGAATTACGAACCGGCGGCAACATATATTTTTTTATTAAGTATAAAGATGTTACATTCTCAAGGTAAAATACTACTCCTATATTTCTATAAAAATATAGACTAAAATATAAAATTATGTCAAAATTAAAATATAAATGACAACCTCTAGAGCAAGTGGTTAAAAGCTCCTAGTTGATACTTCTCCTCCCTTAGATTATGAGTTTTACACCCAGTAGGAGCAAATTTCCCCTTTCCCTTCCCCTGAGTAGTAGGAATTGTTCAAAAAAAAAAATAAGAATCCAGTCAAATACTAAATATTGTAATAGCATATTGTGGCGAATTCTCTCAAATTAAAAAAGTTTTTTTTTTATTTTTTAACTTTAGAAAATTGTACATAATAGTCGTAGATAATATTTTTGTCATTTACAGTTACAAATATGGCTCTTCAAATAATTTAAATTTGAGTAATTCACATATGATTGTGGTGCCAAGCTAGTGTTGAGTAGTCTTTTGAGCTTATTTTTGTCTTGGGTTAGGAGTTTTCTCTTTTCTTGTATTTGTCCGCACTTGGAGTGTGGATTGTGTCTTTCCTTTTTCGTGTTTGTTCTTTTTATATACTTTTAAGGACACTTTTTTCCTCCGACTAGGTTTAGGGGGTTTTAACGAGGCTTCTATTAGTGTCTTCTGTATGATTTATTATTAATAAAAATCATACTTGCCGATTAAAAAAAGTAAGACATATTCTTATATATAATTTAAATAATTATTTTTTTCAAGTAGATGGGATTAATACACATGCTTAAAAAATCATTTAAATTTAATCATTAATAAAATTGTATTGAAGGGATATTTCAATAAATAAGAAATTAATATATACATCTTTCAAATATATTAGCAATAATATTAAAAAATTAATTTTTATAATCTATAATTCATATGAATTTATATCAAATATTGATAACCAATAAACTATTCAAATAAATATTGAATATAATAATCTCCTTATATGTTAATTTGCTTGTTCAAATAAATAAATAACTATCAATTATCAGTTAATCTTTATCAAATACTTTTATACAATTAACTAATGCAATCGTATAGCCAAATTAGAAAATATATTATGCTATCAACTACTTGTAAAACAGAACCTTGAGCTAAAATCATAATTTTACCTTAATTAATTATATGACTCTATTAATGTTTCATCATATAATTTTTTTCCAACTGAATTAGACAAACTTGCCTCGTAATGTTAATTCATCAAGAGTTTCATAAATGGTATAGTAGAATTATCTGTTTTCCAACAAAAATATCAATCGCAGGTGGCCTTTGATTTCCGGAAGATTACCCGGAAGAACAGCAAACGATGTGAAAAACTACTGGAATACCCACATAAAGAAAAAGGTGGATCCTTCCTCCAACCCAAACCCTCGTCTAAATCCATCGAAATTCAAACCCACAGTTATCAGACCTCGCCCTCAGATCTTATCAAACAACAGTAGTTTCCCAGTAATCTTGGACGAAAACAAGAAAAACAACACGGCAACAGCTGCAACACCAGCGAGCAACAGTATTTTAGCATCAGCTAACAGCGGCAACAGTAGCAGTTACTGTTTCCCTAATGAGAATGATGAGATCACGAGGTGGGAAAATCTAATGAAGAATGAGAATGAGGTTGATTCTCAATCTCAACAGCAGCAAAGTTTGATCTATAACATCAATATAAATGTGCTTGGAGACCAGCCTATCATTGAAGAATGGACTATTCATTCACCTCCAATTTCCAATTATTGGAGGTAGTTGAGGAAGACAATTATGGTAGTTTGGATGAGCTTTCTCTTGATGTGGACCTCTGGAATGTGTTTGAACAATAGCAAGAAATATAGTGTGTGTATGTATATATATAGAGAGTCAAGATCCACTTACACTACGTAAAATTCAACTAGTTTTACACTAATCCATGGCTATTAGATGAGTGAAATAGATATATGAGATTAACTCTTTACTTTTTTTTCCACTAATAATATTCACATATCCTATTTCTAATCTCATTCATCTAATGATCATAGATTAGTGTAAAACTAGTTGAATTTTACATAGTATAACTAGATCCCACATATATATATATAGGGATATGATCCATTTATATGGTGTAAAACTCATTTAGTTTTACACTAATCCATGGTCATTGGATGAGTGAAATAGATGGATGAGATTAACAGTAGAAAATGTGAACATTATCAATTGGAAAAAAAAGATAAGGAAATAATCTGAGTCATTTATTACCCTCATCCAACTGTCTAAAAACTGTGCAAAAGTAACTAAGTTTTACACCGTGTAAGTAAATCCTAACTCATATATATATATATATATATATATATATATATATATTCTTTTGTTTCTTTGCAGTTCATTAGGTGGTTGTCCGTTGTCTTTAATGTGATGATAACAGACAAGTGATATGTTTTAATCTACCAAAAAAAATTAAAAATGATTGATGTGTTTTTTTCTTTATTGTATGTTTCACGGAATAGAAATCATCTATCATTTTTAGTGTTTTTATGTATGTTTCAATATTAAAAAATTAGCTTTAAGGTTTAGAGTTGGAGTTTAGGGTTAAAGTTAGAATTTAGAGTATATAATTTAATTTTTTAAGGTGTAGAGTTTAAGATCAAAATGTATAATTTAATTTTTTGGTATTGAGAAATATAAAGAAACACTAAAATATAAATTTTATTCGTGTTTCAAGCATGTTTAAATTTAAATTATGCCGTGAATAAAATAAAGAAGAACAAATAACAAGAATAATAGAATAAAAAGAGAGACTTGTATTATATTCTCAATATAGGGCTGTGTACAATGCTTTCTCCAAACTCTATATTTATACACATAAGATGGAAACCCTAGTTCCAATGGGTATTAAACCCTAAGAATAAAGTACATTAAAGTCTCATTTAATATATGCATATCCACCATAAATAAAGATATTCATAACACTCCCCCTTGGATATCTATGAAGATAATGTGCCTCGTTAAAACCTTATTAAGATAAAAAAAACCTGTGGGAAACAAATTTCTTAGTGAAGGAAAAAGAGTACACACATATTTGATACGCATAACATGTTGCCTCATTAAAATCCTTACTAAGAAAACTCATTGGGACAAAACCTCGGTTAAGAAAAAAGAGTACAACACGTATTTATTCTCCTTCATGAAAACATCACATAAGATCCTAGAATCTTCATAATTCAATCTTGAATATACTCTTCAAATGTTGAAGTAGACTATGCATTGGTGAATAGATATTTCAAATTATTGCTTGAAAGGATTCATCGAATACTATTCTTCTGAAGATCATAATGGACCAAACTTTGAAGAAATATGTTTCGTTTTGTCACATTTGATGTATCCACCTTTTGATTGAGATATAAATTTTGCATTATCTCTACACAAGATAGCTTAGCTTGCATCTTATCTTGTGAAAGCAATTCACATATCTTCAGGATATGTTTAGCCAAACACATATTTTGGCTTTGCCTCGTGCATAGCAATTATTTACATGATTTGAATAGGCATCGAGTTTTGAAAGATCTAAAGGTAGTCTCGTAGCACTTAGATAATACTTCTAGACCAACTAAGATCTGATGCATAGCAATTGTTTTTCAACTTTGCCTCGTGCTCAACGGATGTGTGTTATGCATGTAAAGTTTCTTTAAACATTTTTCTATGTATGCCGATTGATGCACAAGAATTTTATTGTAAATGAGATCTATTCATGGGTCCCAATGATATTCAAATCATCAACATATACAACAATAACAAATTCGGAGCTAAATCTCTTAATAAAAATGCCTGGGGAAATTGAATCAATTCTATAGCCTTTCGCTAATAGGTATTCACTAAGACAATTACACAATATATGCCCAAATTGTTTAATCCATAAATAGATAAGCTCAATTTGATTGAATAATGTTCTCGAGAACTTGAATTAACTACTTATGTAGTCTAGATCATTCCGAAACTTTCATGTAAATGTTATTATCAAGAGACTCATACAAATATGAAGTAACAACATCCATTAGGCAGAAACTAAGTCTTTTATTGCCAGACTAATAAAAAATCTAAAAGTGGTTGCATCCACCACCGATGAGTATGTTTCCTCATAATTGATTCTAAGTCTTTGTGAGAATCCTTGTGTAATCAAACGATCTTTATATCTCACGATTTCCCTTTTTTCATTTCTCTTTCTCACAGACATATTTATATCCACTGGCTTTACACATTCTGATGTATGGACAATAGGCCCAAATACTTATCTTTTCGAAAGAGATTTTAGTTTCACCTCAATTGCCTCTTTTTATTTTGGTCAATCATTTCTTTGTTTACATTGTCCAATTGGCAATGGTTAATGATCCACATCATCATAAAAAATCTCTAGTGCTATATTGCATGCAAATGTATTATCGACGTCGATTTTATTTCGGTTCCACTTATTACCAAACATGACATAATTTATTGAGATCTCTTTATTATCAGGTACATGAGTCGTGTCTAATGTCTCTGTTGGAGACCTTTTAATCTCTTCTTGAGATTTTCATAATTCATTGATTCCTCGATAGGATCATCATAAGATATAGCTCTTTTTATTTTTCGAGGATTTTTATCTTTGGAACCTACTTGTCTACCACGCTTCAGGCGTGATTTAGGCTCATTAGCAACTAGAGTTTGTCTTTCCAAGGACATAAATTTTAATCAGAACATTCATAGCTAATATATGTGACTTAGTCACTCTTTTAGGGTCAGCAAATTCATCTAGTAATTGATTTGCTAAGTTTTGTAAATGAATTATCCTTTGAACTTCTAGTTCACATTTGTTGAATATGTGGATCAAAATGAGAATGATAATTCATTTCAACTTATTTCTTTTCCCAACTATTTATTTTCTTCCCTAATGTTGGGAAACTAACTCATTAAAATGAGAGCCAACAAATAGAACTGTAAATAAATTCCCCATCAAAAGTTCGAGATATTTAATTATCAAAGGGGATTCGAATCCGACATATATTCCCAACCTCTTTTGAGGACTCATCTTTGTGACTTGTGGTGGAACAATTAGAACATATACCGCATACCCAAAAAGTCTAAGATGTGAAATATTTGGTTCCTAACCAAAAACCATTTGTAATGGGGAAAACTTATGATAATTTATTGGCATGTTGCGAATTGATGATACTGCATGTAAAATGGCATGTCACTAGCATTATCAAGACGAATTGTCTTTATAAGGTAATCTGAAAAATAGGCTTGTAGTTTTATCAACTAAGCAAGTAACCTCACAAAAGCCAAGTTACGGGTTGATAACACGGATACATATGACCATATACTCGATGCATCGATTAAAACCATAAAATATCTAGATGGTCTGTAAGATGGGTGTATGGGTCCATATATATCACCTTGTATCCTTTCCGGATTAATAGATTCACAATCTATCTTAGCCGATAATGGTTGAATAATTAGTTTGCCTTGAGAACAAACATCATATAAAAAATATTATTTTGAAGAATCTGTCAGTTCTTCAATCAATGACCACATGAAGTGTCAATAAATTTTTGCATCATAATTGAACCAGGATGGTCTAACCCGTTATGCCAAATAATAAAGTTATTAGTAAACTTCTGGTTTACAATAGCATGAACTTTAATATGAACTAATTCTTGTGTAGTACAACCCAGATGACAGTGCATGTAATTTTGTCAAGAATTTTCTTATTGCCTTGGGTTATACTCGTAATATGGAGATAGTCAGCATCCCCTTGACTAATAGTCTCAATATGCTATTCATTTATGTGAATATCTTTAAAATTCAATAAGTCTCTTTGCGACTTTGGCGAGGATAACACATTGTGAATATGGAATTCAGTTCCATTTGAATTTTGTCAAGAATTTTCTTATTGCCTTGGGTTATACTCATAATATGGAGATATTCAGCATCCCCTTGACTAATAGTCTCAATATGATATTCATTTATGTGAATATCTTTAAAATTCAATAAGTCTCTTTGCGACTTTGGCGAGGATAACGCATTGTGAATATGGAATTCAGTTCCATTTGGCGGTAACATATTTGTTGTTCTGGAGCCTTCTATGATATTAGTACTTTCGGATATAGTACTCGTATTATTCCCTTGTATTTTTAAATGAGAAAACTATTTCTTATGCTTAAGTATAGATTGAGTACTTGCACTGTCTGCTAAGCATAAATCACCACAATTCATTGTATATTTTATTCCGGAAGTAATCATGTTCTTCAAAAGATAATAAATAAATGTTTTAAAGTATATATATATATATATATCTAATATAAAATGTAAATAAATAATATGTAAAACAAATTAACATAAAGCAAAATAAAATAAAAGATCAATTATTCCCTTTAGAGGTTATAAGGAAATAAAATAAAAAGGCGAATTATTCCCTTCAGAGATTATGAGGAAATAAACAATATCCAAATGAGTTGGACCAACAACACCATAATTATTTTTCTCATAAACAAAATTTGTTTATATTTTCTTTCCTTTATCATTCATGATTGTGGATAAAGGTCTTCAATGCTTCGGCGTTTGACAAGTAAGAGACCAATGGTTTGTACCATCGCATTGATAACATTAAGACTTTAATATGATCTCTATCACTCTTGTCATCCTTATAATCTCACTTCTGGTAGGTATAAGCATTCTTAAAATGATCATCTTATCTATTCTATTTTTATGACCTCAATTGCGGCCACAATTGCTAATGTGACATTTATTATTTCCGCTATAAAATGTCGCATTCACTTTAAGGAATGAAGCGGAGCCAGTAGGTCTTTAAAACCTTTTTCACGATATTGTGTCTGCATGACAGCATTGTTTGCATGAAAAGTGGAGTATGTTTTTCTAACATATCCTCATCGATGATACTCTCACAAAAAAAATTTAATTTAATTTGAAACATTCACATAACTGGGTTTTATTTACTAACCATATAGCGAATTATCATATTTGCATTCACTTCAGGGAATGAAACAAATCCAATAATCGCATGGAATAAACATCATGGTTGCATTCACTTCAAGGAATGCCTCCCATAAAAATTCTTGGATCAAGACAAATTTTCGTAACTTGAACTTGGGAGAAGTTTATAGCGAGTTTTTTGACACAGATGAATTATTGCTCTTAAACAAATATAGACTTTATAACAGTCATACTATTAAAGAGTAATTGATCAACCAATATATATAATACTTGCCAAACATAAAAATTAAGACTCCAAATAAAAAAATTATAGGTATTGATTTTGTTTTCAATCTTTTTCTTTTGAATAAGGTTTTCAATCCAATAAAGAGCCGCACAGGAACCTTGTTCATCCTCGATGAATCATGAAACAATCACACCTTTTCAACATGATGTTATATGACCCTTAAAAATCAAAATGCCAAATTCAGACAAATAATAATAAAAACTAAACTCAAATATATATATTTATATATATAAAGCAAAATTAAATGGACAAAATTGTTGAGGTTCATATAGCCTGAGGAATTCGAAAAACATCACTATTAAGTGGCATATCCAATCCATCGCTTTCTTCACTTTCCTTAAAGTAGCGATTGGTCATTCTATCACCAAAATTTTCAAACTAAGTTAATCTCGTATGTTTCTTTAAAGGCTCGATATTTGTTCCTGGAGTTATATATATAAACTCGGTGCAACAAAACGTCATTGAATATTGGAATGAAATAATAATAATAAATAGATCAAAATACACTAACCTTGATATAAGAGTGATTAACCAATCACTATATCGATATATAAATAAAAAAACATACCAGACTTTCTAAGTTAAGTTGAATATACGGTAGATGTAGTCATCAATATCTTGTTGAAATCTTTTTCGGGAATTGATGATAAGAACCAAAGTTATTGAGCGAGATCATACTGATAACGTGTTGTGAATAAAATAAAGAATAACAAAGATTAAGAATAAAAGAACAAAGATGAGAGACAAAGAGAGAGACTTATATTATATTCTCAATGTAAGGTTGTGTACAATACTTTCTTCAAACTCTATATTTATAGGCATAATATAGAAACCCTAATTCCAATAGGTGTTAAACCCTAAGAATAAAACACATTAAAGTCTCATTTAATATATGGATATCCACCGTAAATAAAGATATTCATAACAAATTCTTCTTAATATTATTATAACAATTATATCAACTGAACTGAGATTTTATCGATAATGTATTATATAAGTTAACACGTTATTTAACCCTTAAATTGTCTACTTCTTCCAACTTTATATATATGTTTTGAACAAAAAACTTAACTGAATTTTATTATTCAAAAGGAAGAATTAAAAAGTATAACACACTCTAATATCTATGGAGATAAGAACATCAAAAAATCAAAGAGCGTGAAAGATAAAATTAAACACAATATTTCCTAAGAAAACTTGTTCCGTATTCCAAATGAAAGTTCAGCAAAGATAAACTTTAACTAGAGAGCTCCATGTATCAAGCATTCTTTTCGGCTTCGAGTTCTTGGCACATCGGCAAACTACCACAAGGGAATTAGAAAAATAACAGACCGTCGATTATCTTGTGACTTGAAACACTCGATAATACTTGTTATCTGAATACTAAATTGCCATAACATTAGACAATACTGTCACAAAGACAGACAAATCCTGTTAAAAAGCAGACAAACAAACTGCAATACAAGAAGACGAAAAATAGCCAGAAAAGCAGATGTAAAGTGACTCCAGGCAAAGCAAAACAAAGGGAAGAAAATGAAACTAAAAAAAACAAATGATTCCTCATCAAAAGATAAGAATCTTATTTATCTACAACTAGAGTAAACACTAAAAACCAGTCAACGACGTGAAGACCGTCATCGAAAAAAATTTTGATGAAGAAGAAAAACTCAAAGAAGTTTTTAGAAAGTAACCAACTCAAAGAAAAAATAGTAGTGGGATAACGTGATATTTTAATATCTATTGCTAATTTTATCATGATATCATCATTGACAACAAGTGACAATGATGATGACATCCTTAAATATTATATAAAAAATATACAAACATAAAAATATTAAAAATATAAAATTATGTCTATATATCCAGGTAAAAAATATATAGTTTTAGAATATATACTTTCCGATGAAATTAAAAAACATATATAAATATCCTAAAAAATTCAAATATATATTTTTTAATAAAATAAAAAATAAAAAATATAATTATCATAAAATTTAATAAAATTTAAATATATATTATTTCATAAATAGAATAATAAAATTTAAAAGGTAGTAAAATAATTTTGAAAAACATAAAATATAAATCCATTATGTACGTGCAAATTCAAAAATTCAAGAAATTTAATAAAATATTTATAAATTAAAATATACTGATTTAAATAAATATTATTTTAAAACAAAACTTTGCCGATATATTACATGGGGGTGTTTAAGGTCTCAACGGGTGTTATAGCGAGGATTGATAAAATTAGGAGTTTTCTGGGGGCCAGTGTGGAGTTGAGTCAGAAAATGTGTCGTGTTAGTTAGGAGTTAGTGTGCAGGCCGAGGCGTCTTGGGGGCTGTGGACTTGTGCGTTCGAAATGTAGCATTGTTGTCTAAGTGGGTATGGAGATACGCTGCTCAGACACAGTCGTTATGGAGAGTTGTGATTGTTGCGAAATATGGTGAGGCTACGCGTTGGTAGCGTTTTAATGTGTCACGTTTTAATTCTATGTCCAGGATTGAAAAGAATATAGTTGCAAATGTCAATAACGGGAAAGCGAGTTCGCATTTTAAGGTGTCAAATTTTGTATGGAAGGTGGGGTGTGATCAAAGAGTGTTATTTTGGTTGGATCCCTGGTGTCTCGAGGAGCCGTTAAAGGTTGTTTTTCCATGTTTATTTTCTTTGGCGGTAAATAAATTGGCTATGGTAAGTGATTATACAGTACATGGTTCTTTCAATCATGGGGAATGACATGTTTTCTTTAGGCGTGCTCTTTGGGTGTTTGAAGAACATCTTTTGAGTGAATTGTGGTCTTTGGTGTTGCCGTTTGTATTGCATAATGAAATACATGATTCCTTGATATGGAAGATGGATGTTCATGGTCAACTCGGTGAAGAGTTTGACGAATCGCTTGTTACTGGATAGAGTGGGCGATGATGCTGTGGGAGTGAGTTTTGTTTGGAAAGTTCCGGTGCCGCCGAAAGTACAAACTTTCTTGTGGTTTGTATGCTTGGATGGCTTGCCTACGTTGCATTTCCTTCGTCTTCGAGAGATTGTGTTGAATGAGGGACATGGTCCGTGTGTGTAGTGCAATGAGGATGGAGATGAATTAGAACATATCCTTTTTCGTTGTAGGGTGATTCGGGAAGTATGAGATTGGTTCTTACAATGGTGGATGGTGGCATTGCCTTTTTTCGCATACTTCAAAGGAGTTCTTGGGGTCGGAATTTCATTGTTCTTTTGGGGGTGAGATTCGACAATGGTGGTGTGCGTGTGTAGCGGCAGTTCTATGGTCCTTGTGGTTGGAGAGAAATGAAGCGATGTTTGAGGGCAAAAATTTATCGATATCGGATGTGTTTTTCTTGATTAAATTACAATCTTTTGCATGGGTTTGTGTGGCGCAAGAGAAATGGAATTTGGATGAGGCGACATGGTGGAGTTGTTCGCGGGATTATTGTTGTATTTCGGCTGTTACAACCATGTGTAGGGGGAGTTTGTTGGCAACCTCCGAATGGTGGTAGTTTGAAGTTCACTGTTGATGGTTCGACGAAGGGCAAGTCGGGACCGAGTAGATTTGGTGGAGTGTTGCGTGATGCAGGGGTAAAATTCTTGCTCTCTTTTTTGGTCCGTTGGGGATGATAGAGTCTAATGAAGCGAAAATTTGGGCTATCGTGTTTGCTTTGGAGCTATTTTTCAGTTCTCAATGGAGTTCGGAAAATGCATTGGTTGTGGAGATTCGCGAGTGTCACTTGGTTGGGTATTGCAGTCTGGTAAATGACCATAGAGATTATAGGAGTTGTTTGCTAAAATTAATTTGGTATGTGGTGGGGGTACGCGTGTTAGTTTCGTTCATACATTTTGTGAGGCGAATGAATTCAAGAACGTTTTAGCAAAGGAATGAGTGGATCGTAGTATGTTGTTTCGGGCCATTTTATAATATGTGAGCAATGTGCTTTGTTGGCACAGCTGCTGTGTACAGCAATGTGCGCATGGTTAGACAGGGCGTTGGATAGACAGGGTGGTTGATGCGGTACGCGCGTTGGGCATGCGTGCTTGGGTTGTGCCTTTGTTGAGGGTAGGTGTTGTTTCTTTTGGCTATTGTCCAGTGCGTTGAAGTTGGTTAGGAGAATGTTTATTTGTTGTCGGTTTATTGTTTTGGTTTGGTATTTTGTGTTTTGCTGGTGTTGGTATTGTATACATTATTATATGTATTATTTTTCTCCATTTTAGGTGTAGAGTGGTTTTTAATAAAGCATGTGATAATGGTGGCTCGTATAATATTTCTTTAATAAATCATACTTTTGTCGATTAATTTTTTTTTTGAAATTTAATATGTATAGTTATAAAATAAGAAATTAAAAAAATTGTTAAAATCAACCATTGGTCAATGATCTTCGATGTCAATTTTAAAGATGTTGTAATTCTCATATGTTTTTCTAAATCTTTTTGATAATTTTTGGACGATGATGTCATGATAACCTCATCAATGTCTCAGTGTCACGTGTCTAAGACATAACAGTGTTGATGAGATGTACACATAATTTTAATTAAAATAGGGTGAAATTATTTTTAATTAAAGTAGGATGAATTTAAATAATATGTAAATAATAAGGGTTAAATTTATTATTTTTTTGAATTAAAATAAAATTATTTTAATGTGCAAACGTGAAGGACTAAATGTGTTATTATACAAAATATTTTAACTGTCACATCATCCTTTTAACGGTTATTAATGGGTCAGTGATTAATTTGGAGCAAAACTAAAAGTTTATTGGCAACATTGAAGCAATTAAAAGTTCTGTTACCAAATTGAATAATTTACCAAAGTTCAGTTACCGTTTGTATACTTTACTAAAATGAAAAAATATCAGAAAAAGTAATATAAAAAATATTTTTTTAGATTTTATTCTAAAAGGGGTAATAACGCTTTCGGTCCCATAATTTTTAAAATAATTAAAATAGTTAATGGTACATAGCGGTACACATGATTAGTAGTATGTAGCGGTACATGACGCTTATTTTAGAATCATCCATGTTCATACATATTCTTAACCCTTTGACAATATACACACTTTGTAGACAGATCAATTGAACCCGAGTCTCCTAGAATGAACATCACTTGCTTTTCCACTGGGACCTATTGTGTTAAAATAACTTAAAAAAGTAAAATAATTTAAATCAAAATATATTATTTAAATTAAAAATATCATTCAAAATATCAAATATGTTTAGTAAAAATGAATTTATATTTTTTTAATTTATACGAACAATAAACTCGCACAAATTACGGATATAAATCAAAAAATAAATGAAGTTATAAAAGTAGTATCACCACATCATTTTCGTATTTGTCTTTTCTATGATTTCCTCATAAAGATTATGAGAGTGACAAGATATTTTCTTTAATATTGTGAAAGTGGCAAGCCCCTCGCTTTGTTAATAAATAATATGTTAGAAATAATGTAGTAATAATCCAATGAAATTATAGAATACCGTAAAAAAATATGAAACCAAAAAGGAATTAAATAGAAACATGAACATCATACTATACTGTCGGATAAAATTTGAAATAAGAATAAGAATTTTATTGAAGTTTGTATGAATAGTTTTTTTAAGATAAATTTGACCTTTTATCGGCGTTTTGAGTAACGCGGAACATCTGTTTTCAAGAATATAACAAACAAGCGATCACATCAGTAACACAACAACAATCTTTAATCGAGCACAATCTTACCTTTTTTGTCACCGAAAGAAATGAATTTAAATGAAATTTACCAATAAATAATATGCCTCAAAGTTCCAAAATATTTATTATTTTTCTACATAATATACTTTATTTCATATCTAATCCCGATTTTAACGTCCAATTCTGTTGCAACCTATTCATCTACTATCCTATCTAGGGGTGTTTAAATTTGGATACACAGGTTTTTGGGTACCGAAGTATCGGGTACCCAGATCTTCGGGTAATAGTTTCATCGGCCCATGTCCCGACCTGTATTGGTCGGGTACCCGTAAAATCAGGTAATTGAGTATCTAAATTTTTTATTTTTTTTAAATCATTAAACTTAAAAAAATACACACAAATTTAAAAGTTCGAATTACATAATCCAACGACCAAATATAGAATTTTAAAATCTTAGTTATATAATCTAAACACAAAGTAATTGTGTTGGTATTAGATGGTGCATAGTGGAGTGATGGGTGTTGGGATAAAGGACGTATTGCAATCTTGCAACTCCGACCTCTCTTACTTTATGGAGGATTCAACTGGACAGAGGAAAGGGTTTCAGGTTGCTGTCAATGGGAACACTTCATCTTCAAGGTAAGATTCATTTGTTGCTCTTCCATTTGTCTTTAAAGAGTAGTATTTAATTGGAATTTGAACAGACATGCATATCTTGACAAATTTGAAGAAGCTGGATTTAAATGGTAATCCGATCGAGAGCATAAGGAGTTCCCATGGTACATATATTTACACTCATTCAATTACGTTTCCATGTGTTTTCAAATATTATAAGCTGAAATTAAGCCAACATTTTTGCAGGCAATGGAAGAGAGCAGAGTCTGATCAATTTGGAAGAATGACGATTTGTCCAAATACTTCCGAGTACTTGGGCATCCGAAATTTAAGATTTTGCGATTCGGGCTTGACCCGAAAAATGGCGGACTAGATACCCAACCCAGAAAGTAAAATAAATTATAAAATTATCCCAAATTTCGGCCTGTTAACGGGTCATCTGAATCAGGTACTTTAACACCCCTAATCTCATCTCATTCAAAGATTTAAAAGTAGGTTATAATTTAGAGAAAGATCTCAGTTAGGGTCGGAACCATATGAGTTTTTAGAGGGACACTTGATCTTCGCACGAGGAAAATTTTGTTTATCTTTATTTCATATATAACGATTAAAAAATAATTTTATTATGAATTTGCCCCACGTTTCAGGGCAGCTTCAATCATGATTTCATCTATGCTCTTGGTGTAAAGATGGTAAATTAAGATTTATCTGGTTGGATGTTTAATTTTGGTGAGATTGAAAACAGTGATAGTACATATTAGGGTGAACTTATAAAATTTTATGCGCGGGCGAATTTATAAAAATTTAAGGGTCGAAAATAAATTACCAATAGAAAATACATAGAAATTTTTTAAAAGATTTGTAAATCATATAAGAATTTCAAATTTTTAAGGGGGACAACCGCCCCCTCCAGCCCTCCTTAGGTCCATCCCTAATGATTGATATGATTTAATAGTGGATTGTGAACAAATTTCTCCGGGTATTGATTAACTTAAGGTTCTAGACAAGTTCAAGAGAATGAGTTTGACATTCTTTAGATCCGATCTGAATTAGTCGGTCAATAAATCAGATATCAGTAGTACTCTAAGCCTTGTGAAAGCAAAAATTCCAAATGGTATAAGTGGAATCAAAACATAACAATAATATATGAGGTCACGAATAAAACTGAGACTGAAACTACATGTAAACGTAAATTCCAAAGGGAAGAAAAAATCAAACAAAATTAGGTTTTTAGAAGACACGTAAATTCCAAAGGACCTATCCAAGTTGAGTGGTAGTTAGGTGTATGTTTTAGAGTAAACTACAACGGAGGTCATTCAATTATGAGTAAGGTTGAATCATTCAATTATGAGTAAGGTTGAGTCACTCAATTATTAAAAGTTATACTTAGATCACTCAATTATGGGTAAGGTTATATTTGGGTCACCCAATTATTAAAGGTTACATTTGGGTCACCCTTCATACTAAAAAAAAGAACACGTTAATTTTATCATTTTTTTCTTCCAAATCACTTGTATACCCTTGTTAACACTAGGGTACTTCATTTGAAATCATTAATTAATCTAATACATAAATTGATGTATATTTTTTAAATATGAAGGGTGATCCAAATGTAACTTTACCCATAATTGAGTGACCCAAGTGTAACTTCTAATAATTGGGTGACCCGAATGTAACCTTACCCATAATTGGGTGGCCCAAATGTAACTTTTAATAATTGAGTGACCTAAATGTAACCTTACTCATAATTGAGTGACCTTCGTTGTAGTTTAAGGGTGTACGAATCCCTTGAACTTTTGGAAAAAAAATCAATTAAGCCTTCGAACTTTTTTTACACTCAATTAACCCCTTAAACTAAGAAACTGAATCAATTAAGCTCTTTTACCAATTTTGACCATCCCGTCATATCACAATATTTCCACTTGATATTTTTAGAATTTTTTATTTTATTTAAAAAATCTTAAAAAATTCTAAATTTTTTAAAAAAAAGATTTTTTGAAAAAAAATATAAATACAACATAATAGAATTATAGTGCATTAAGTGTCAATAATATCTAAAGAAGCTGATTGTCTATTCAATCTAGTTTTTGAAGCCCTGAGTTGTCTATTCAAAAAAGCTGCTAATGTGGAACTCGTTAACGGTGTTCTGGTAGGAAATATCGGGCTACGCATATCACACCTTCAATTTGTGGATGACCTGATTGTCTTTTCCGAAGCAAAGGTTGATTACATCCGCAACATCAAGAGGATTCTAATGGTGTTTGAGGTTGCATCCGGCCTAAATCTCAATATGAAGAAAACCAAGCTCTATGGGATCAATGTCGATTCTAATAGCATTTAAGACTGGACTGATCAAATTATGTGTAGCAGTGACCATTGTCCTACAAACTATCTGGGCCTTCCTCTCGACCACTCTCGGAATACTTCGATGATTTGGAAACCAATCTTTGATAAATTCCAACAACGTTTGGCCGGATGGAAAGGTAAGCTACTGTCTTTGGGAGGCCGTATTACATTGGTAAAATCAGTTTTGTCGAATTTTCCAGTTTATTTCCTATCACTCTTTCAAATTCCACTGGAGGTGGCTAATAAGCTGAATAAGCTAATTGCTAAATTTATCTAGGGCAACGTGACGGGCAGATCAATCCACTGGGTAAAGTGGGAGCAAATGTGCAAACAAAAGAAATTTGGTGGGTTAGGTATAGTTGATCTTAAATTGAGGAACATATCTCTTCTTAATAAGTGGTCATGGAGATTTGCTAGTGAAAGTAATTGTTTGTGGAAGAAGGTAGTTGTTGCTAAGTTTGGCTATGACCCTAATTCTTTATTGCCGAGACCTATCCGAAGCCAAAACGGTTCGTGGATATGGAAGAATATAACCCTACCCTTAGCAAATGCAGAGGATCCTTTCGCTAACAAGTTAAGATTTTTTCTTGGGAATGACAGATCCATCGACTTCTGGTATGACTTCTGGATTGAAGTCCCATCACTCAGATCTTCATTTCCCAGAATATTTGCTTTAGCTATAAAAAATTCTGGTAAAGTAAGTGATTTCGGGGCTAAGATTAATGGAGTATGGGTGTGAAATGTTTTGCTTCGTAGGAAGTTGTTTGATTGGGAAGTGGGGGCAGGGAAAATTTTCTGAATCTAATCAACAGAGCTGCTAGGAACTCAAATTTAGTTGATGGTGCTCTGTGGTGTGGCTTATCATGTGGGCTCTATAAACCAAAATTGTATTGCGAATTAATATCTGAAACTGGTTTGGTAAAGGATATTGGTTGTAAAATGGTGTGGGTGAACCTGGCTCTTCCAAAAGTAGAAGCGTTTGCTTGGAAGGTGGTACTTGGGAGAATACCTACTACTATTGAGTTATCTAAACATGGAGTATCTTGAATAGAGTCCAATCGTTGCGTTTTCTGCTCTAAACATCCTGAGACAATTAATCACATCTTTTGTCAGTGTGAGTTTGTGTGGAGGATATGTCAAAGATGGTGGCGGCTTTGGGATCTTCATCTTGTTATCCCAGGTGACTTCAGGTCTCTCCTCCTTGTTTGGGATTGCCAACCGATTAAAGTTTCATCCAAACCAATATGGAGCATGGCTATCTTTGGCTTCCTTTGGACCTTTGTTTAAGTGGAAATTAAATTATTTTTAACAAAAAGAGTTTCTCGGCAGACCAGATTTATGATTTAGCTATAGTAAGAATTGGGCATTGGGCTAAAAGCAAGTGTCCACTTGCTATTCTGTCCATCCTAGAAATTTCTCTTAATCCAAGAGTGTTTGAATTGTGTTCTACCCCATGTCAAAGACCTGTGTTAGGCTCATGGGAGGCTCTATGTAATGCCCCAATTACTGGTCTAGAAGTATGATAAGATTTTGAATGCTAGCTTAATTGTTCGATTCGTTTTAGAATAAAGCTAGAAGTATTGTTATAAGACCTTGGGACCAAATTAAAGTAATGAAAAGGTGGAGGGCTATTTAATGAAGGACTAAATAGAATACTTAGGCAAACAAAAAGATTGCATCCAAAATAGAAACTAACATGGGGACTCACACACATGTCAAGCAATTGGGAGGCATTCGTGCAAGGGTGTTCGGCCTTGGGGAAAGATAATGAAAACATTATCCTCTTCCTCTCAAGATAACCGAACCACCATGGTTGTGAGAAAGTGGAAGCTTGCTAGGAGACTTGACTATGGAAGCTTAAATCTAATCCAATTTTAGGATCTTCATTCGAATAGCTTAGGGAAGAGGAGCAAGATCAAATGGAGGACAATAGAGCTAAGAAGGATAGAGCCTCAGACAATCAACTTGGCATCATGATAAAGGATCGAAACTAGTCTACCAACCTGTGAGTGTAGTTTAAAGTCTTGGGATAGGCTTGTAACCTTCCCAAGCATCCTTCATTGATTTACTTACATTGCCTTCAATAATGAGCTAAGCTATGCTTGAAATTTAGCCTGGATTTGAGGTAAGTACTTAATTGTAAAGTACTATATGATATTCAATACTTGATTAACATGCCTGCTATATTTGAAAGCTACACATGTGTTTATGCATATGTTCAATAAGATAAGATATAAGCCTTGCTTATGTGATTATATGAATTTGAAGCTATGCTCATCTCTGATATGAATAAAATGTGATATTCGAATACTTGGATAAGGAGCTAAGCTCAAGTCTAATTCTAATATGATCAGATTTAATTGAAAAGCCTTAATTTTGAGTCAGACATAGGTATAGTTGGCATGCCATAGAGTCCATAAAGCTCGTGTTTGGGGTGGACTACGGTCCTTATGAGAGGAGGGATTGACCAGTACTTTGAGTACCTTATTGTGTCGACAATTGGTTAGGGATTCGTGTACCTAGGCTGCTTGATTACCAAGGTTACAATAATTTAAAATAATGAGATTTATAAGCCAAATTAACGAATTGTACTGTTACTTGAATGACAAACAATTCTTGCTACTTGTTTTATACACTATGAAGAAAGAATGCTATGTTCGATTAACATGATATAATCATTTGTTATCTAATCTTGAGTTTAATTTTGTATAACTTTAATTGATCTTATTATAAAAAAGATAGACATGAATGTTTACGAATTGCTCAACTTATGTTTCTAGTTACTGGGATTATGATTGACACATTCCAATCTATTAAGATAAAAGGTTTCTTGCATGACAAGTAAAGCTAAGCTATATTTAGGTTCATGAATTAAAGTATGTTAATGTGCCTTAAATTGGTTATGATATAGTTGTATTATAGACTTTTGATCAAGTAATATACATGTGAAAGTGGTTAATTTTGATTATTAAGGCCATAAGAACTAGAATAAGCATATTTGTTAACTAGGTTAACAATCCAATTATATGCTCGAATGATTAGTAAGTCCTAGATATGTAATATTTGGATTCTTTAAAAGAAAGAAGTGATGCTATATTTCGAATGAGGTAGTTAAAGTTTACAAATGGTTAATTCTAGATCGGGAGCATAATAGGTCATTGCTTAAAAATACTCCGAAAGGATAACTAAGCCAGTTATAAGATGTTTTTTTATGCTTGCTTCTATTTTCACTTGTTCTACCTCAATAAGTATGTACTTATTATGTCTATTTCGACTATGTTTCAGGGTAATTTGTGTAATGGTTGCTTTTTAGGAGCTCGATCAAGTTCACAAGTACATAAGTGTATGTTTTGTTAATCTTTTGTTTGGAACTCCTAGTTGGTGGCATCATGCTTGTATTATGCATATAGGTTGTCTTTTGATTCCTTTGAGAGCAATGCTCACTATCGACACAATTGAGTTGCGTGTGTGGACATTTAAACAAGCTTCACGGATTTATAGATATCCACCAAGATGGTCAATTCTACCCCCTGATCATCATCATCCACAATGGTAGGGTCTTTGATTTTCCGTTCAAGCGGTGGTCTTCATCTAGCCTCCACGATTAAGGCTAAAAAATAAGCATCCCGCAACCTCCAAGAAAAGGTTGAACAATTTACTGGCACTTGAAAATGACCACTCATTTCCAGATATTGTGATTTGTCGTTTATCTTGAACAAAACATGGAAGACACATCTCACAAATACTATAAACCCACCAAAAGCATGTAGTGTTCATACAAATAAAAGTTATGCAACTACATATACTAACAAACCACAATATCTGGAAAATGTCTTTGAATTTTTTTTCCAGATACGTCGTTTGTTGCCATTAATAGCTACAAATGAATTTTATTCTTCGGATCTGATAGCAACTGAACAACTAAAATTGATAGCAATGGCTGAGGGTTTGTTTGCTTCTAGTATTTATAATAGTAAAAGATGGTTGTCGTGTATTATAGTATTTTATTTTAAACTTGTTTTTGTATAAATTGCTTTAACCAAAGAACTGCTTTTATTTTTGGGTTGTTTTAACGGGTTTCAGACTTTTCATCAAAATTCGGAACTTCTATTTCACACTTATCGAAAAACTGTTGTACCCAATGCAACAATTGGAAAGACAAATCAATGTTGCTACCGTAGCGGAACGGGTTTCAGAGATTTGAGACTGACAGAGAAAAGACGCATATATAATGGTAACATGCGCCTTTTGATTCGACAAATCACTGTGCCTATTAAGAGTTTTACTTTAATATTAAAACTGATAAGACTGTAATGGGCGGGAATCATAAATGCAATTAACTTTGGAAACTGTGTATTGCGGTTTAAATACTTATTATTTCCAACCTAAGCTGAAATCATTACCGAAACTTGTTACATTTGTGTGTTCACATTATAATTTCGCTACTTTATAGACAAACATGCAATGCTCGTCATATTGTTGAGAAGCCACGTGATTTGCAGTCATAAATGTGACGTTTAATATTATAATTGAAAAGACAGTTTCGGCAGGAACGACAAATTTAGTTTAGTTTTAAAACTTTGAAAGACAGGTTGAAAACTTTTAAACAATATTTTTAGATTTATAATATATTTGTTTGTATGTATCAGTTTAGTTGGATCATTTATTTTTATGCATTTGTACTACTTATAGATTTATTTGTATTTGTTAGTTACTTTAGTTTATTAGAATCATATACCCAAAAAAAAACCATGTGGTGAACACTTTATAGACAATACTCTTTTATCCATTCGTACAGTTGACGATGATGTAAAGTCGTAAGGATAATTGTATAGTAAATGACATGTACCGCAATGTACTACTATTCATATGTACCATTAATTGTTTTAATTGAAATTAAAATCTTAAGAATCTAAATTGTTATTATTCCCTTTTAGAATAAAATCTTAAAAATATATTTTATAATATTTTATAATATTTCTTTTATTTTTTTAAATTAAATAATTAAACTTTTATTACTAAAATAATTCATACATTTACTATAATTCCTCCGTATTTGCATATTTTAACAATTTAATCTTAATTCGAAAAATAAAATACCCTAAACCCTCATTATTTACACAGTCTTTCAATTTATCCATATTTCTAGTTTAAAATAATTCAACCTTAAACCGTAAACATAAAACTCTAAACCCTATAATTTAAACACTAAACCACAAATCAATACCATAAAATTGAAACTAAAACCCCAAAACTATAAACCCCAAATCTTAAACCTAAAACCTCTAGAAAAATCCAAAATTACTTCAATAAACCACAAACCTTAAAATTGAAAATTGAAACGCAAAAACCCTAAACATGAAACCATAAAACTCTTAACCTATAACACCCTCTACTAGGCCTGGGAGGAAGACCGGCGTAAAACGTGTTACTAGACAAGTTACCAAAGAATTTTGCTCAATCCTTAGAACAACACAGAACAATTCTTGCAAAAATCAGGATAAATTAAAACTTTTAATCTACCTTTCATACTTAGCTTCGATTCCAGTTCATGTATAAATGAACATCCATGCAGTTCCAGTGTGCACTAACAACTAAGATCATGATATGCTCTTATAACTTATCACGAGAAATATTTATCTTTCGATCTTATGAAATGATTCTATTTCGAACCAAACTTGTATACTAACATTTGATCATGACTTTAGCTTACAACAAAGTAAGAACTCAGAATCTTTTACAAGTTCATCAACAGTATGGAAAAATAACTTTAACTGTGTGAATACCAACAGATCCATTATAGCTAGGCAAACGGTAATAACTTGTATCTCTTCAAACTCCAGTAAGGACTAAAGATCACATTTATAGATTTTATGCAGTTTGAATTAAGCTTGACAGGGATTCCAAACTTAATCCACAAGCATCCAATTCAAGAATTACTACAAATATAAGTATATAAGATGTCTATTTATTCCTTTATTTTTGAAGGTGCCTAGAATACAACTCACCATGTAAAACCTTAATTATTAGGTTAACCATTAATCGAACTTATAAATATTTTCTTTAGGCATCATCAAGTATCAATTCTTATTCAAAACGTCTATCAAGTTATAATTCTAATAACCAAGAGCTTAAGCTTCTATCTTATCTAATACTAAACTAAGTCATGTGACGTGTATAAACATGCATGCTAATATTTCATAACCAAGCAATCATAAAAGAATAATCGGCCCATTACAAAGCTTATATATATACATATATATAATCAATGATGCTTTAAATACTTAATGCCTACATAACGACTTTGTGCCACCTACTAGGAGTCTCTAAAATAGTATACAAACTTAAATTCTTAACACTAGGGATCAAGACCAAGCTCGAAGGATACCTAAGCAGCTACCTGAAATGCAATTGGAAGAACCAAATAAGCATATGCCTAGTGAGGTAGTTCAAAGGGATTAACAACATGGAATCAAAACTACTCTTTATAAGCTTTTCGAGGTTATACAAGGTAGCAAGCTTGAACCTTAAGGATGTTTATGCATATTAAGCATTCCAATCGATTTATACTTATTTACACCTAACTCAAATTATCTTTATTTAACATGCTAACCGAACTCATCGAAAAGGAAAATCATTCCATTATCACATACACACACACACACACACACACACACACACACACACACACACACACACACACACACACACACACACACACACACACACACACACACACACACACACACACACACATATATATACTTTGAGCAATCGATTAAATGATCTCCAATCTTACAAGTGAATTTACTCATGTCCTTTAGGCAAATTATTCAATTATTCTACATTGCAAGTTAAGGCTTCTCCTAGTATGGGTTAACTTAACTCTTAAGTTACCAATTATCACATAAATAAGTCACCACTTACTTATTACGATTGTTCGACCATACCAATGTTTTAAACCAATTCTAGATCACTTATGAAAGCAAATAACTTTTAACCCTACATACTTTGAAACATGTCAAAACAGTCCATTAAAATCACTTATGCTTTCAAAACAGTCCTTTTAATCAAACATACTTTGAAACATGTCAAAACAGTCCATTAATGTCATTTATGCTTTCAAAACAGTCCTTTTAATCATACTTTCAAGCATGTCAAAACAGTCCATCTATGACAATTATGCTTTCAAAACAGTCCTTTTAATCAAGCATACTTTCAAACATGTCAAAACAGTCCATTAATGTCACTTATGATTTCAAAACAGTCCTTTTAATCAAACATACTTTCAAACATGTCAAAATAATCCATTAATGTCACTTATGCTTTCAAAACAATCCTTTTAATCAAACATACTTTCAAACATGTCAAAACAGTCCATTAATGTCACTTATGATTTCAAAACAGTCCTTTTAATGTATAAATATTTATCCTTAAACTCTAGAGCATTCGAATGGTTATATCTACAAGCAACAATCAAATAATTCGAATTATGAATAATTATTGTATCATGTCTAACTATGTTCATATGTAGAAAATCAATCATAGTAGTTGTAACTCTTTTTTACACAAATCATAGAAAGATTAAGCTTCTCAAGTGGTTTATGAATTTTCATACTTTATTTTGTTTCAGCATTGAGACTCAAAACTAACTTGAAGCACAAGTTATTCAATCATCAAACACAAAACTAGCATACATGGGCTCCAACCATGCGAACCCTCAAAGAAAGGAGATGTTCATGACATTTATCAATGATCACAATTTGATCATTCATATTATAACTTATACTTTGTAATACCCCAAATCATGGCCCAGTAACATGTCATAAACTAATTAGAGCTTAATTGTACAAACAATTTACAAATTTGAAGAATCAATTAAACCTAGTGACTAAATTAGATGGATTGATAAAGAAGTAGCCTAATCATGAAGGATCAAATAGTAACAAATTGTAAACGTAGAATTGCATGCAATAAGGATGAGTAATTAAGGATTTATGAAGAAATTAGACAATAATTTGCCAAGCGGAGGCAAATAGTCAAGCCATGTAATAACAACATGGCCAAGTGGCCATCTTTCTATCATCTTCTCCACTCCACCATTTTCCACCTTGACCGAATTTCCCCTTATCCATCTAGGAAAAGAAAACCACCATTGTAGATGAAGGAAGCTTGCATGTGATTGCAATTGCATGAAAATTGAATAGCTAGGAAGATAGTAAGTGGATTCTAAATCCTTCCTCTCTAGCAACTTGTTTGAATGAGTGATTGATGATGTTCTTGTTGTATAAATTGAATTGGATGATTGTTATGTGTGTTAGGATCATGTTAGCTTCAATTTGAATTTGAACTTGTGAATACTAGTAGCCAATTTGATAAAGAAAATATATATGGTTGCTGGAAATTTGAGAAATGTGTATATGGTTGAAAACAGTTTGATTAGGGACTATTTTGGATAGTGAAAATGTTTAAACATGTCAATTGAATATAGAACCCTGTTTTGATCATGTTGGTAGATGAATTGAGAATTGAATTGAGTAGATATGTTGCTGGAAAATGAATGCACCTAACTGGATTAGTTAAATTAGGTAATGGACTGCTCAATTGGTAAATTGAATGTGCAATGTTGATCAAATAGATCAAATTAGGTTCAGCATGATAATGCCCTGTTTTAAGAACATTTCTAGGTGTATTAAACTGACCTAGACATGTAAGAACATGAAAATGAATTGAATTTCCATGTTAGAACATTGTTAAAATGAGTTAAGAAGCTAGAAACTCAAACTAGTGTAATCTGCCCAAAATGCTCTGTTCTGGGAAGTAACTTTGAAAATTCACAATAAATTGTATAAAATTAATTTAAGGCTGAAAATTTTATGGACAAAACCTTGATATGTCTAAATTCATTAGGAGAAAACAGAACTGAATTCTGGGTTGTAGAATGAAATGTAGAGAAAAAACACTAGGGACAGTGCAAACTGTCCAGTGTAGGAAATTACCATGTCTTTAAGTTAAAAACTGTATTAATTGGCAAAGAACTAAAATGCAAGCCTTATATGGTTCTAAATAAAATTACGTTAGCTTTCCAACGGTGTGAACCAATTGAAATTCAGACGTACGAAATGAAAGTTATGCATGATTAAGTGACTAGAGTGCAAGCTGCCTAGCAGCAGTAGTATAGGTAATTGTACACTGTTTTGTGGCAATTTCTAAACTGTTTTGTAAACAGTTTTAGGACATTAATTCTGCCCTGTTTTACATGAACTAGAGTATAGTGAAGTGTAGTGGATAATGTATATGAACATGCTGCCAAATTGTGAATGTTGTATACTTGTAACATTGCTTTGATCGAATGATCTTTTTTTGACATGTATTTGTTGTGTAATGTGATAGAACATGGTGTAAACTTGGTGGAAGAGGATAGAGTGGATCATCCTAAATCCAAGAACAAAGGAATGTGGATCCAAGACTAGCTAAGCTTGGAGTATTATGAGTGTAGTTATCTCTAGGGTTAGGACTAGGTCCTAACCAGAGCATGCTTGTTTACATTCTTGAAAAGCTTAAATGAACCTAATTATGGACTTGACCTAATAAGGGAAGAATGAATAGTAAAGCATGAAATTTGATCACATCTTGAATACATGTTTTATTTGAATGCTAAGCATGTTTAAATGGTACATTGGTGCTTGTACGTGTCATGATGCATGTGATCGAATGCTAAAGACTTGCTTGAGATATCATCTCATCTTGATGAAATGAAACATGAGAATTACATGATATGTGAGCTATGGCTCAATTAGCCTAAGGGTAAGGGCCTAAAATGAAATGAACTTGCTTGACATGATCTTGAACTTGATAAACTTGTATAAATGGTAAATCAAGCAACCTTGGTAGCTAGTTGGACTAGGTAGAAGGGTATGCCTTAGAGTCTAGAGCTCATTGTGTCAGGGTGGACTACGGTCCGGGGCTAAGGCCCCTATTTGGTGACAGACAGAGGTTACGTATGTGGTCTTTGGCGACAGTTGGAGGGTTGACCAGCACTACAATGCATCTTGTGGTGACATTTGGTTGAAGACTCAATTACCTATACAAACTAAGTACCAAGGGGGTTGTTTAATTGATAACACATGTAATAACAATCCTAAAGCACATGTGACTTGTCTTGAAAGCTATGAATAGTATGTTACTTGACATGAAAGCCATGAATTGTTTGTTACTTGTCATGTAAGCATGACTTTCTTGATTACTTGTTTTGTAAGCATGATGTGCTTGATTTTTGATATGAATACATAAAGTATGATTCCATGTTCTTGTTCCTTGATAGCCGCATGTTTGATATACTTAGCTAGGATCAATCTAATGCTTGGAACCCATAGCTAGGTTCATTCTTGTTTAAATGACACAAAAATTGATATAATAAATGGTTAGAACTAGTTACTACCTCACTAAGTACATTCTTGTACTTATCACTCTCGTTTTCATTCTTCCCAACTACAAGATAAAGGATACGAGTGTTGCTTGATCTTGAAGCCTGATTACTTGAGCTCGAAGCAAGTCATAAGCATAAGTATGGTTTCATACTTGTTTTGTATACCTCATAGATTGGTGGCACTAGATTGTATAGACTTTAGCTTGATCATGCATTTTGGAACACTTGAATTTGTATATCTATATATGTTCTTGTTCTTGAATGGGTCTACTATGTTATGAACCTAACGATAAGTACGTAATGAACTTAAAGTACTTGTAACGAATGGTATTTGCTGTGCACATATTGAATATACATTGAAATGATCAAGTATTGATCTAGTTTGCTTTGAAACAATTGAATGCCTTGCTTAATGTACATGTCTTGCTTGAAATGAAAGTTGTGTGAGATGAACCATGCTTGCTTGTACTCCATTCGAATGACTTGGACTTTTAAGGTCACTTGTATATAAACATACCTTGATGTAAGTATGGTTGTGTGTTTGATTGGTAAAGGCCGAATAGTCTAGTGTGTGTATATGATGATTGCCGAATGGTTAGGTATAGAGTATGAATTGAGTAGAACTAGTTACATGCTATTGAATGTTTATATAATCATGCTTAGTAAGTATAGGAATGAAATGTTTAAATGTATACAAACTAAGGAACATTGAATTGAAATGGAATCATGTTGTATACTAGGGTTGTTCGAATGGTTATTGTATAAGATGAAGTTAAGTGAATCATAAAAGTAGTAACTTGTAATGTAAGCATGAAAGGAAATAATTTAGGAGCCTAATCGAATGCTTTATGATGTCTTGAAATGAAAATATGAGTTTGCTTGTATGATAAGTAATGAATGCTTGGTAGTTAAGTAACTCATCTTTAAGGATGAGTTATCAATTCTTGCCTTGACCGCCTTGTTTATTCTTGTATTGTTTGCTAGCCTTGTCCTTGTCTTTGCTTAAGTAACGCTCTTGAGCCAGTTTGTTGCTAGCCCGGGGTAGGGGGTGTTACATTTTATTGGTAATCAAAGCTTTTTAGTCGATTCTAGGACTAAACCAGGCTCTCTTGCATCATATAGGATACTTGTGCCACCTAGGAGACTTGTATTGTATAGCTTGTGTCTTTGCTTACTAAACCGAATCCCTAATTATTCTATTTGAACGTAGAATGTCTGAAATGAGACTTGGTCGGGATAATGAAAGTCTTGAAGGATCCTCGAATGAAGGAGATAGTGTGAGGATGGACCAGAATCCTCCACAACAACAAGCTCAACCCCGAGCCTAAGCTGCTGCTCAACAGGAAGCTCCTGCTATAAATCCTGTGCAGCAGGAATGTCTCATGAGCATGAAGGAGATATTCAATCATCTAGTAACTGCTTTGAAGCAAGACCATCCCATTGCTCCTCTTGTTGCTGTGCTAAACAAAGCTCCGATTGACAAGTTGGCTTAACACCGGGCCTATACTTTCACTGGCACTGATGAAGCCAATCCCAAAGTAGCTGAGTATTGGTTAGAGGCCACTACTCGAATCTTGACTAAATAACTACCTTGTCCTGATGAGCACAAGCTCGAATGAGCCATAGCCTTGTTGGCAGATGAAGCTCTAAGCTGGTGGTAAACCATTACCCTAACTGCTCCTGCTGAAGCTGTAACTTGGAAATTCTTCCTCGAGGAATTCAAGAAGAAATACATCAGTGAACAGTACCTGGCTAAGCGCCAAAAACGTTTCTTGTACCTCAAGCAAGGTGGCCGATCCATTGAACAATATGTGAGTGATTTATACAAGTATTGCAAGTAAGGGTCGGAATACATCAACACTGATGCTGATAAATGTTGGATGTTCATCGATGGACTGAATGATGAACTAAGTCCTATATTCACTGCCCTGGGTATCACTGACTTCCAGAATTTGGTGAACCGGGCTATTGCAACCGAGGCAAAGATGAAGGCCTCTGAGAAACGCAAGAGTGGTAACTCCTGGAAGGACAAACGATCCAAGAATGATGACAAGCCTCATTGGCAGTCAAAGAAATCTAAACGCTCCAAAGATCACTCCTCAAATTACACTTCTGTTCAGAAAAAAATTACATACCGAGACCTCAATCGTTAACCAAGCCTTTAGCCCTGATCATCTCTGTTGATAGTACGGGAAATTCTGACAAAGCTACTCAATATCATACTTGCAAGTTCTGTCAGAAGCACCACACCGGGCAATGCAGAACTCAACAAAATTTGTGTTTCTTATGTGAAGACTCCGATCATTATATCCGGGATTGTCCTAAGAATCTTAACAAGGTTCCGAATCAAACTTCTGTAAATGCTAGCTCAGCTCCATCTAATCGAAACAAGGGCCCGAGACAAGTTCAGTCTAGGAATCAAAGCAAAGGTAGAGGCCAACATTCGGCACCTACACACCAAGAATCCCGAGCCCCTGCTCGAATCTACCACATTCGTGGGAAAGAGGAAGAAGAAGCACCCGGTGTTATTGCAGGTACTATTGAATTAAATTCAAGTCCTGCATATGCTTTGATTGATTCGGGATCTACCCACTCTTTTATATGTTCTTCCGTGATTGCTAAGTTAAACTTAAAACCCGAACTTGTTAAGACTAGCCTTGTAGTTTCGAACCCTATAGGAAGAAATATGCCTATTAACTTTCTTTCCAAGCAATACCCTATAAGCATTTGAAATGTGCCTTTTCCCATGGACCTTTATGTCTTTCCTTCTTGTGAGTTCGATCTAGTGTTAGGACTAGATTGGCTAAGCAAACATGAAGTCTGGATAGATTGAGAAAATATGAAACTTTATCTCTCGGGTTTAGAAAAGAATCAATCTGCCTAATTGATAGAAAACCGACCTCAATCTTTGCTGCCATGACTATTCAAGATGAACTTGAATTTGGCTTACCTAGTATGCCAATTGTATCTAAATTCATTGATGTTTTTCCCAAGGAACTCTCTGGTCTCCCTCCAACCAGAGAAGTAGAGTTCGGGATTGAAGTTCAACCTGGAACAACTCCAGTGTCCATTACACCCTATCGAATGGCACCTGTTGAATTGAAAGAACTCAAGAAGAAACTCCAAGAGCTACAAGATAAAGGCTTTATTCAGCCTAGCTCATCTCCATGGGGTGCTCCAGTCTTGTTCGTGAAGAAGAAAGACGGGACTACAAGACTCTGTATTGACTATAGATAATTGAACAAGCTTACTATCAAGAATCGGTATCCTCTCCCAAGGATAAAAGATCTCTTCGATCAACTCAAGTATGCTTTGGTATTCTCAAAGATTGATCTTCAATCGAGATACTATCAAATGAGGGTAGAAGAAGCAGATGTACCTAAGACAGCCTTTCGTACTCGATATGACCATTTTGAATTTCTTGTAATGCTATTCGGGTTAACGAATGCTCTGGCTACTTTCATGGATCTCATGAACCTTGTATTCAAGCCCTATATTGACAAGTTCGTGGTCGTGTTCATCGATGACATCCTAATGTATTCTCAAAATAAGGAAGAACATTCCGAACACCTTCAAATTGTATTGCAAACTCTCTGAGGACGTCAATTGTTTGCAAAGTTCTCTAAGTGTGAATTTTGGCTATCAGAAGTCTTGTTCGTTGGCCATGTCATATTGGAAGAAGGAATTAAAGTAGACCCGAGCAAAATTAGATCCATTATGGATTAGAGACCTCCAAGGAATGTTGGTGAGGTCAAAAGCTTTCTCGATTTAGCCGGTTATTATTGGCGTTTTGTTAAGGTATTTTCATCCATTACCGAAAGCTTGACTAAGCTAACTCGTAAAGATACGCCCTTTGTTTGATCTAAGAACCAACAACGAAGCTTCAATCAACTTAAACAAGCCCTGACTCATGCTCTGATTCTCATCCAGCCAGAATCGGGCAAAGAATTCACTGTCTATAGTGATGCATCTCATTTATGACTAGGTTGTGTCCTAATACAAGACAGAAAAGTGGTAGCCTACGCTTCAAGGTAGCTAAAATCACACGAGTCAAACTACCCTACATATGATCTAGAATTGGCAGCTATCGTGTTTGCTCTCAAAATATGGATACATTACTTGTACAGGGAGAAATGTAACCTGTTCACAGACCACAAGAGTCTCAAATACCTTCTGACTCAGAAAAATTTGAATCTGAGACAAAGAAGATGGCTAGAATTGCTTAAAGACTACGATTTGGTTATCGACTACCATCCGAGAAAAGCAAATGTGGTTGATGATGCCCTTAGTTGCATACCATACTCGGGTAAACCCCTAAATTTAAATTCTAGAATAATTCATTCAAAATTTAATCTTGGATTACAAGTAACCATTCAAATTGAATCTTTCTTGTCTTGCAAGTAACTACTCGAAAATCTTCCTTAATAATATTGTCATTTCATTTGTAGATTCCTTGGCTATCAATGCTCATTTTCGTTTATCCAAAGGATGGAAATTCTTGTCTGAACTTCAAGTTCAATCTAGCTTGATCTCGAGAATAAAAAAACTCCAACAAATTGATCCAGATCTTTAGAAGATCATATCCAAGCTAGACTCCGAGTCTAATTATGACTTCTCCCTCAAGTCGAATGGACTCCTCTATATCAAGGATAGAGTATGTGTTCCTAACAATGATGAACTAAAACAAGAAATGTTACAAGAAGCTCACCAAGGCTCTTTCTCGATTCACCCGGGATTAGTTAAGATGTACAAGGATCTAAAGCCACTATACTGGTGGCCCAACACAAAATCGGCTATCACAGACTTCGTATCGAAGTGCCTAACTTGTCAAAGGGTTAAAGCCGAGCATCAAGCCCCTACTGGATTGCTCCAACCTATCAAATTCCCTCAATGGAAATATGATAGATTACAATGGATTTTGTTACTGGTCTCTCTTCCACTCTAAGAAAGAATGATGCTATATAGGTGATTGTTGATAGATTCACACAGTCTACTCACTTCACCCTTGTTCGAATGAACATGAGCTTGGAAACCTTATTCGAGCTATAAATCCGTGAAGTGATTTGATTACACTGTGTACCTACAACTATAATCTCTGATCATAACCCTAGATTTACTTCTCGATTCTGGAATTCCTTGCAGAAGGCTCTAGGGGCTAAAATGCATCTTAGTACAGCCTTTCATCCTCAATCAGATGGACAATCTGAAAGAATCATTCAAGTGCTTGAAGATATGCTATGTGCTTGTGTTATAGACTTCAGAAAGAACTGTGAGAAATCTCTGCCCCTAGGAGAGTTTGCCTACAACAATAGCTACCAGACATCTATTCAAATGGCTACCTTCGAAGCTCTATACGGAAGAAGATGTAGAACTCCCTTGTACTAGTTTGAATTGGGAGAAAGCAAGGTTTTAGGACCTCAATTGCTTAGAGAAACCGAAGAACAAGTGAAGATCATTCATGACCGATTAAAGGCAGCTTTTGATAGACAAAAAGCTTATGTTGACTTGAAAATGAGAGACATCCAATACAATGTTAGAGACAAGGTCTTCCTTAAAGTATCTCCTTGGAAGAAAGTCATTCGGCTTGGAAGAAAAGGAAAGCTCAGCCCTCAGTTTATCGAACCATTTGAAATCATTGAAAGGATTGGTCTAGTGGCTTATCGATTGGCACTTCCTAGTGATATCGATAAGATCCGCAATGTCTTCTATGTTTCCATGCTCAGAAGATATAGGTTTGATCCATCTCATGTCCTTGAACCCGAAGATATGGAATTGAATCCTGACTTGTCATATGATGAGGAACCAATTCAGATTCTTGATCGTGAAGTTAGAAAGCTCAGGAACAAAACCGTTCCACTTGTCAAAGTCTTGTGGAGAAATCAAAAGATAGAAGAAGCAACTTAGGAATTTGAAGAAGTCATAAGGAAGAAATATCCTCACCTATTTGATTCAGGTAAATTCGAGGACAAATTTATTTTAAGGGGGGATTGTAATACCCCAAATCATGGCCTAGTAACATGTCATAAACTAATTAGAGCTTAATTGTACAAACAATTTACAAATTTGAATAATTAATTAAACCTAGTGACTAAATTAGATGGATTGATAAAGACGTAGCCTAATCATGAAGGATCAAATAGTAACAAATTATAAATGTAGAATTGCATGCAATAAGGATGAGTAATTAAGGATTTATGAAGCAATTAGACCATAATTGCCAAGTGGAGGCAAATAGTCAAGCCATGTGATAACAACATGGCCAATTGGCTATCTTTCTATCATCTTCTCCACTCCTCCATTTTCCACCTTGGCCAAATTTCCCCTCATCCATCTAGGAAAAGAAAACCACCATTGTAGATGAAGGAAGCTTGCATGTGATCACAATTGCATGAAAATTGAAAAGCTAGGAAGATAGTAAGTGGATTCTAAATCCATCATCCCTAGCAACTTGTTTGACTGAGTGATTGTTGATGTTCTTGTTGTATAAATTGAATTGGATGATTGTTATGTGTGTTAGGATCATGTTAGCTTCAATTTAAACTTGAAATTGTGAATACTAGTAGCCAATTTGATAAAGAAAATATATATGGTTACTGGAAATTTGAGAAATGTGTATATGGTTGAAAACAGTTTGATTAGGGACTGTTTTGGATAGTGAAAATGTTTAAACATGTCAATTGAATATAGAACCATGTTTTGATCATGTTGGTAGATGAATTGAGAATTGAATTGAGTAGATATGTTACTGGAAAATGAATGCACCTAATTGGATTAGTTAAATTAGGTAATGGACTGCTCAATTGGTAAATTGAATGTGCAATGTTGATCAAATAGATCAAATTGGGTTCAACATGATAATGCCCTATTTTAAGCATATTGCTAGGTGTATTAAATAGACCTAGACATGTAAGAACATGAAAATGAATTGAATTTCCAAGTTAGAACCTTGTTAAAATGAGTTAAGAAGCTTGAAACTCAACCTAGTGTAATCTACCCAGAATGCTCTCTTCTGGGAAGTAACTTTGAAAGTCACTATAAGATGTATAAAATGAATTTAAGGCTGAAATTTTTATGGACAACACCTTGATATGTCTCAATTCATTAGGATAAAACAGAACTGAATTCTGGGTTGTAGAATGAAATGTGGAGAATAAACACTAGGGACAATACAAATTGTCCAGTGTAGCAAATTACCCTGTCTTTAAGTTAAAAACTGTATTAATTGGCAAAGAACTAAAATGCAAGCTTTATATGGTTATAAATACAATTACGTTAGCTTTACAAGGTGTAAACCAATTGAAATTCCGATGTACGAAATGAAAGTTATGCATGATTAAGTGACTAGAGTGCAAGCTGCCTGGCAGCATCAATATAGGTAATTGTACACTGTTTTGTGGCAATTTGTAAACTGTTTTGCAAACAGTTTCAGGACATTAATTCTGCCCTATTTTACATGAACTAGAATATAGTTAAGTGTAGTGGAGAATGTATATGAACTTGCTGCCAAATTGTGAATGTTGTATACTTGTAACATTGCTTTGATTGAATGATCTTGTTTTGACATGTATTTGATGTGTACTGTGATAGAACCAGGAGTAAAATTGGTGGAAGAGGATAGATTGAATGATCTTGTTTGTTTACATTCTTGAAAAGCTTAAATGAACCTAATTATGGACTTGAACTAATAGGGGTAGAATGACTAGTAATGCATGAAATTTGATCACATCTTGAATACATGTTTTGTTTGAATGCTAAACATGTTTAAATGGTACTTTGGTGCTTGTATGTGTCATGATGCATGTGATCGAATGCTAAATACTTTCTTGAGATATCATCTCATCTTGATGAAATGAAACATGAGAATTACATGATATGTGAGCTATGGCTCAATTGGCCTAAGAGCCTAAAATGAAATGAACTTGCTTGACATGATCTTGAACTTGATAAACTTGTATAAATGGTAAATCAAACAACCTTGGTAGCTAGTTGGACTAGGTAGAAGGGCATGCCTTAGAGTCTAGAGCTCATTGTGTCAGGATGGACTACGGCCCGGGGCTAAGGCCCCTATTTGGCGATAGACTGAGGGTACGTATGTGGTATTTGGCGACAGTAGGAGGGTTGACCAGCACTACGGTGCATCTTATGGCGACAGTTGGTTGGAGACTTGATTACCTATACAAACTAAGTACCAAGGGGGTTGTTTAATTGATAACACATGTAATAACAATCGTAAAATACATGTGACTTGTCTTGAAAGCTATGAATAGTATGTTACTTGACATGAAAGCCATGAATTGTATGTTACTTATCATGTAATCATGACTTTCTTGATTACTTGTTTTGTAAGCATGATGTGCTTGATTTTTGATATGAATACATAAAGTATGATTCCATGTTCTTATTCCTTGATAGCCGAATGTTTGATATACTTAGCTAGGATCAATCTAATGTTTGAAACCCCTAGCTAGGTTCATTCTTGTTTAAATGACACAAAACTTGATATAATAAATGGTTAGAACTAGTTACTACCTCACTAAGTACATTCTTGTACTTATCACTCTCGTTTTCATTCTTCCCAACTACATGATAAAGGATACGAGTGTTGCTTGATCTTGAAGCCGGATTACTTGAGCTCGAAGCAAGTCACAAGCATAGTTAAAGTATGGTTTCATACTTATTTTGTATACCTCCTAGATTGGTGGCACTACATTGTATAGACTTTAGCTTGATCATGGATTTTGGAACACTTGAATTTGTATATCTATATATGTTCTTGTTCTTGAATGGGCCTACTATGTTATGAACCTAATGACCAGTATGTAATGAACTTAAAGTACTTGTAATGAATGGTATTTGTTGCGCACATATTGAATATACATTGAAATGATCATGTGTTGATCTAGTTTTCTTTGAAACAATTGAATGCCTTGTTTAATGTACATGTCTTGCTTGAAATGAAAGTTGTGTGAGATGAACCATGCTTCCTTGTACTCCATTCGAATGACTTAGACTTATAAGGTCACTTGTATATAAACATACCTTGATGTAAGTATGGTTGTATGTTTGATTGGTAAAGGCCGAATAGTCTAGTGTGTGTACATGATGATTGCCGAATGGTTAGGTATAGAGTATGACTTGAATGGAACTAGTTACATGCTATTGAATGTTTAGATAATCATGCTTAGTAAGTATAGGAATGAGATGTTTAAATGTATACAAACTAAGGAACATTGAATTGAAATGGAATCATGTTGTATACTAGGGTTGTTCGAATGGTTATTGTATAAGATGAAGTTAAGTGAATCATGAAAGTAGTAACTTGTAATGTAAGCATGAAAGTAAATAATTTAGGAGCCTAATCGAATGCTTTAGGATGTCTTGAAATGAAAATATGAGTTTGCTTGTATGATAAGTAATGAATTCTTGGTTGCTTGTTAGTTAAGTAACTCATCTATTAAGGATGAGTTATCAATTCTTGCCTTGATTCCCTTGTTTATTCTTGTATTATTTGCTAGCCTTGTCCTTGTCCTTGCTTAAGTAATGCTCCTGAGCCGGTTTGCTACTAGCCCGGGGTAGGGGTTTTACATACTCAATTCATTTCTTCAAGGGAACGTAATCCAACTTATCATCAAGGGACATAGTCCTATAATTTATCAAGGGAACATAGTTCCACATTCCATTTATTTCAACAAGATTAATTATTATATATTAATGAATTATTTCAGCCTTGATTAACATATAGCCTAGATACTCGAATCCTAAACATAATGTAACAAACAAGGATACACAAAGTACCGAAACAAGGGTACATAAAGTACCGAGACAAGGGTACGAACAATACCAATAGATCCTTAGATCTTTACTAACAAGGGACCATAGTCCAAACTTTTACGAGCTCGACAGACTCTATGGCATGCCAATTGTGTCTAGGAATAGTTCGAGCCAAGGCTTAATATATATATATATAATTATCATCTTAGTATTAGTTTACTTGTTACGCAAGCAAAATCACACAAATAGAATTTATTTCAACACCAGCACTCTTAAGTCGAGTATCATCCCATGTTCGCATCGAGTTAGACATTGCTCTAATACTTTCCACCACTCTAAAGAGTATACTATACACCAATCATGCCCAAGTTTGTATCTCTTTTGATCTAGGTATATCCACATCTATCCTTCTATCTATTCAATCAATTGTAACAAGGATTAACAATTTTCATACATAATAAACACAATCATCCATAATCAAGGCATCAAGTGATAATAAATATCACTCATTATCTTTCTTTTCAAGGTTAAACATGGAATTCAACTAGGTGTAATATGCTTTCAATCAAATCTCCTTTTTACAGAGTACCTTTCGTTAAGGTACTTACCTCGTATCCGAGCTTAGACATTCCGATAGAATTAAATCCTTAAAAATCAGCAAGGCATAATTAATTCAAGCAAAGTAAAATAGGATACTCAGGATAGTTTCAATCTATCCCGAGACAAAAACTACACTTACCTCTTATCCTGACGTTACAGGATACCTGACTCCACAATCATATTTTGCTACTTATCCAAATTCCCCATAGCTTTTCCTTGGTCTAACAAATTATAAGAGAAGTAATTAATATATTAGAACCCATTTGTCGACAATTCATTTTGCAAGGTCACACAAATTGAGGCACTCAAACATGTAAACACACAACAATTCATAACCAGCTCAAATGGAAAGACCATTCATACTCACACATACTCACAAATATGTGTACAAAATCAATCACAAGATTCATATTCACATAACAGAATAGGGCAGTATACACAAACTTATTTCTGTTCACTCAAGCCTGTCCACTAATCATATATATGTATGCATCAAATTCAAGACAATCCATATGCTTTATTATACCATATTAATCAGGTCTCATTCTTAAGATTCATACAATATCAAGCTGTTCTTGCTTTTAAACTCGACAATTATTTCCAGAATTTTGGCAATATGCACTACCTTCAAAGATTCGCTTCTACAGAATAGAATACTCATTGTATTTTAACTTTCTTTACACCGTTAAAAACTGTATTCGACTAAGGTTCTAATAGTATAAGTCACATAATTTAATAAAATCTACAAAAAATATGAAAATTCCTAAAAGTCCCGAAACAGAGACTGTCCAGAGCAGAAAACTACTTCCAGTTTTTCTGTCCTACATTCGATTAAAAATTCAAATCTTTTAATCCAGAACTCGAAATGGATCGCTGTTTTATTTAAATGAAACTAGACATACACATGATTCTATACATATAAGATTCATTCTCTAATTTGACCTATGTGATTTTTTATGAATTTTCAAACTTACTGCCGGTGCATAACTTGTACGCAGATTTCACTAACTTAACCTTAAGCTCCCTTAACATTCATATACATTTCTATATTCATCGAAACAGTCCCAATTATTTTACAAAGGTGCAGGGCAGTCCTTAAACAACATGATTTTCAACCGTAACATGGTTCAATGCACAATCAATCATTAACATAATTTTTTGGAATTAATAACAATCAATTTACACCTTGACCATCCTTCAAACAATCCTCAAAACAAAGAAATTCATCCAGCCCAGCATTCGAACAAAGCCTAAAACTTTCCCATCGTTCAAGTGTATTAAGAGCATGCATGTCATGGATTTAACTTTACTAACTATTTTAACAACCATAGTTTTATGGAAGATTTTATGTAGTCTTTCGAATTAAGGTTTATACAAGAAGAAAGGGAAGCATAATTACCTTCTTCTTCAAGTTAAAACAACTATGATTCAAAGGATTAAGCAAATTCAAGCTCCAAGCTTCCATTTCCATGGACGACCTCCCACTCTCTCTCTAATTTTTTTTGTTTCGGTTCTACAAGGGAGAAAGGAGATGAATCTCCTTTGGTTATCTCAAATGATCAGCCCCCTAACAACTTGTTTCCACTTGGGTTTGACAAGTGTAATAGCCCATCATTATTTTTCTTTTACCATGCAACAACACACTTTCATTTGAGTTCACTTTAGCCCCTTCATAATTAACCATTTAATCTCCCATCCCTTCTAATTTAGTCCTATAGATCTTAATAGATTCCAAGATATTTTAACAACTATAGCAATCTAATTTAAAGCTCCAATGTAACATTCTCCTAGACCTAAAATTGAAGGTATTACAAAATTGGCATTTGGGTATTAAACAAAAATCAAATTAAAACACATCCAAATTAGTTACATTCTTCTAAGCCGTATTTTGGGATGTTACATAACCCTAAACTCAAAATTTGAAACTAAAATACCTAAACCCTAAACCATACACCCTAAATTTGAAACCATAAACCATAAACTCCAAACCATTAAACTTGAAATAATAAACCCTAAAAACTAAACTTGAAACTTGAATTTGAATCTATAAACCCCTAAACTCAAAAGCCTTAAATTTGAATCTACAAACTCAAGTGTAGGATTTATGGGTTTAGGGTTTCAAGTTTAGGGCTTAGGGTTTCAAGTTTCAAATTATGGGTTTAAGGTTTCAAGTTTATGTCTAGGTGTTATTGTCTATGGATTTAAGTTTAGGATTTTTGGTTAAATTATTTTAAATTAAAAATAGCGCTAAATTGAATTAACGTGTAAATAACGAGGGTTAATTAATTTTATTTTTCAAATTAGGATTAAGTTGTTGAAATTTGAAAATATGGATCGAATTAAAGTAAATGTAGGAATTATTTTAGAATTAAAAGTTTAATTATGTTGTGAATTAATCTAAAAAGTAATATAAATTTTTTTTTTAAGATTTTATTCTAAGAGGGATACAATTTAGGTCCTTAGGATTTAAATTCTAATTAAAATAGGTAATGATATATACGAATAGTGGTACATCGCGATTATTTTTAAATTTGTCGTAGAATTATCCATGTCATAATGTGTGTTTTGGCTACGTTGTTTAAATGTTGTGTTATTAAATTTGCGAATATGAGTTTTAAAAATACATAATGTGTTTATATTATATATATAATAAGTTGGATAAAATACTTAAATCATCACTCAACTTTGCTCTATGACCTATTTTGGTCACTGAACTTTCAAAACGCTCAATTTACTCATTGAACTTTACTTTCTGACCTATTTTGATTACTCTAAATTATTTTATTAATATTTTGATATGACGTTGCATATTTTATTATTACTAAATATAAAAATAATTTAAAATAAAAATAAATTATTTGGGTAAATTACAAAAACCATCACTAAACTTTGCTCCCTGACCTATTTTGGTCACTGAACTTTCAAAATGATCAATTTACTCATTAAACTTTATACATTGACCTATTTTGGTCACTCCTCCGTTTTCTCATTAACAACCCGATGACGTGGCTTATTTTATTAGTATTTAGTTGTGACAGATTTTTTATTAATATTTGGTTGACACGTAGGATTTATAATATAAAAATAAAATTCCTAAATTGAGACAAGTTGAGACCGAAAACAACTTCCATGGGTCAATCCTTAAACATATTACCGTATATTCATCTTCACATCGATGGGTCAATCCAAGCTCTTCACGTGAAGAAGACAAGTTGAGACCGAAAACAACTTCCATGGCAAGTTACGGCCTCCCTAGTGAAGTTGGGGGTTCTGGTCTCTTTGAAACCCTTTGTTGCAGATGTCACAAACGAAGCTGTTGGTTGCCATGAGTGTCTTGGGTGAAAAAGCTATCAGTTCTGCATCTGGGAGTGAAGGAAACAACCAAAACAAAAAAGATGTACTACCTCCATCCCACTGAATATGTCTAGTATTGACTTTTTTGGGTCGGATTTTTTAAATTTTGACTATTTATTGCTTTAGATTTATTATTGGTAAAAATATAAAAAATATGTTTTAAAAACCTTATATCAAGTAGTTTAAAAATATATATTTTATAAAATTTAATTAATTAAAAAATTTAAAATAATTGCGGCCAAAGTTAAAAATTTTAACTTTTAAAAGTCAATACTGGACAAATTTCGTGGGACAGAGGAAGTAGTAAAAACTAAAAAGTAATGAACAGTGTTTTTTTAAGATAATGGTTTTTGAAGTTTGGACGGAAAGCTGGATTGTCTGGTTGGTTTCTCTTTCTTTTGACCAGCTGAGATTGAGGTGGTTGGTTGGTAGTGCCACCGGCACTGCTCCTTGAAGAAACACTTGCTTCGCCGAATGCAGATGTCAAATTAGACATGTTTTCGTCCAAAACTTGTTGTTGTTACTGTTGGTGGAATATGTAATCTTTCATTTCATCAAATCTTTGGTGACGACGAACGAAGAAGGATATTAAAACGACGTCGACGACGTTGAGATGACTCATGGTGGCTAGGGTTTTATTTGGGAGAAATAAATGGTTTTATAGGGAAAATTAAAGAAAAGGTTTTTATAGGGATATAAAACGAAGTCGTTTTGATGCAAAATAGATTTTTCCAATACGACATCATTTTGATTATGTGTGCCATGTCATAACACCGTTAATTATTTAACAGTGGAGTGACCAAAATAGGTCAATGTATAAAGTTTAGTGAGTAAATTGATCGTTTTGAAAGTTCAGTGATGTTTTTTGTAATTTAATAATAATTTGTTTTTATTTTAAATTATTTTATATTTAATAATAATAAAATATATCATGTCATACCAAAATATTAATAAAATAATTCAGAGTGATCAAAATAGGTCAGAGTGTAAAGTTTAATGACTAAATTGAGCATTTCAAAATTTCATCGCAAACAAAAAAATATCCCTAAATCTTTATTACTATTCTTACAATTTTTAGCAAGACCACCTAGAAGACATCATTGTTGTAGCCTTCCTCACCGACTGCCTTTATTGTAGCAAAACTTTGATAACCTAAATAAGGAAAAGGCCCAAATGCTAATACACATCAAAAGCTTGCCAATCTGCTCTATATTGGCCTCCTCCTCCGGATATAGTTCCGAACACCAACAAACAATAGTAGTCAGATTAATGTTGAGATCATTTTTCCAAATAATCTGTGTGTCGGTGTTCATCCCTTCAAATGGCTACTAGCATTCAAATACCATTGTTTTTCATCATGGAAAACCTAAGAACTAACACCACGCCACCAGGATCTATAAAATGAAGTCTATTCACAGTTGCCACTGGCACCATTAATACAACATAAACCACACATATAATATTGCCGAGACAAAAAATAAAAAGGAAACAAAACAACACTCGCTTCATTAGGTTATGAGAGGAAGGACCAAAAGGACTCTATTTATAATAGAAAAAAGATGCACGACGTGTATTATAGTATTTATATTAGAAAAATGATTTTCTATAAGTTGTTCTAAATTGAAAAAACTTTAGTGGACAAATTTAATTTTTTAGGTTTGTTGAGTGTGTATCGGAATTTTCATCCAATATCAAAACTTCCATTTCATACTTATCAAAATACTGTTGTACCCAATACCTAATGCAACAATTGCAAAGTCTGGACTACTTCTGACGTATCGGAACAGGTAACGGAGATTCGACACTAACAGAGAAAAGAAGCATATATATTGGGGACGTGCGCCTTTTGGTGAGGTAAGGACTTTATAACATCAGTTCGTGAGCTCTTTAATATATGCTCGGGACTAGTAGATTTAAATTCAAACTGAAAAAAATGAAAAGAAGTGGTACATTGTAGATGAGAAACTCTTTAATAACGTATTTTCCCTGTGGCGTGGCCACGCGGAACTTGACAAACGTCGCATTTATTAATTAATTTTGAACAATATAATATATATACCTGGATATTTTCTTGAAAGACTTAATATATTTGTTTAAAATGATTTTTTATAATTTTTAAACCTATCAGAAAGTGTCACATTTTCCCTAAAAATCTTTTATGATGTTGTGCATAAAAATAGTTTACTCTCAATATAGACATAATGCAATGCCTTCATCAAATCATCTATTTATAGGCATAAGAAGTAAGAACTGCATAATACATTAAACTCAAATTAATGAAAACAATAATCATAATGATAAACTTCATATCATAATAGACATCCATAAAGATAGCATTTTATAAATCAAAAGGAGAAGTTGGTCATATTTTCCTGCAATTATTATCAAACACTATAATCTTATGTTCCTAACAAATAAACCAACTAAGAGAGGCTACATTTTACATTTTCAAATCAACGAACAGGGAAAGTACAACACACATCAACATCTTCAAGATTCTGCAAAGCCTTCCCAAGTAGAACCAGCAGCTACAAACATTAGTATTTGCTATATTCTTTCTCGAAAATCTTTGAAAATGCTCTGTCAGCTGCTGTGCATTAGAAAAATAATGCCTACTCGTAACCTTTCAAATACCATTGTTTGCCGACACGAGAAACCTAAAAACAGCAGTCCTCTCGGATCTAAAAAATGAAGAATATGTACTGTAGTTATCGCCACCAGTAATCTTAATATAATGTTGTAGAGAATCAACCTACAAATGAATAAATACACTACTCGCATAACTAGGGTATGAAACTAAGGACCCCGGGTACTCCTATTTATAATAGAAAAAAGCCCAATGTTTATAATACATATAATATTAGAAAAATGATTTCCATCCAATGGTATACAATCTTAAATGTACACATCTAATTTATGGGTTGGTTGAGTGGGTGAATTATTTTTCATACTAATCTAAAAATTGGAAAAGACTTATCTACTGCTGACATATCAGAATGGGTTACACAGATTATAGACTGACAGCGAAAAGACGCACATATATTGGGAAATGAGCCTTTTGCAATATGAGTAAAATGGTTCAAAACATCGGTTTTGAAGTTGTGTAATAGCTGTTCGCCGCTAGTAGAATTAGATTTGAACTGAAAATATGAAAAAAATGTGCATTGTTGGAGGTTGGGAGCTCTTTAATAACGTGATAGTAGTTATGCATAGACATATAGAGTTTCAGTACTAACACTAAAAAATCATAAAGGTAACCTAATGAGAATTTTCGATCAGTTTCAGAACTACTAATTTTGGTTTTGCTATTGACCTCAGTCAAGACCAACTAAAAATGTAAGAATATACAATAACATTATTGGTTTACTAGTTCCAGACAAAACAACAGCTTATTGGTTGGTAATCTTTACAACTGCTAGGGTTGAAATATTTTCAAGTTTTAGGGACTTAATCATAATTTTAGTATTTTAGTTGTTCGATTCAGAAACCTATCTTACTACAATGAAATTCATCATGAAAACAGTGAGCGTACAAATTTTCATACTATTCGGAGTTCATATGCTCATTCAATTAAGCCATGCAATAATCAATGACCATTCTGTAAACAATACATAACTGGGTTCCTTAACTTTTAACAGAATTAACTGTCACCGTACCGATACCCTTATGGCCGTATCGGTACACTAAAACTAATTCCTAAATTCCAGATTCAAGGGCTAAGAGTCTGTATCGATACAGTTGAGGGCCGTACTGATACTAGTTGACCGCGTTGACCACATATCGATACGTCTTGACCTAGGCCATATCGATACGCCCCCTTTTGACCAACGTTCACCTGACCAAATATGCAAGGCCGTGTCGATACGCCATCAACTGTATCGGTACGCCATGCACTGTAATGACAGATTTTTGCTGGTTTTTACTTGATTTAACCTATAAACATGCCAAATTTCGTGTTAATCCGAATCCATTTACTATGTTTTCACCCTTTTGAGCCAAATATACACTTTTAGTCCTTTTTAAGCCATATACAAAGTTCATTTTAAGCCTTGTGCACTAACATCCCACAAGCACAAAATATACATATCAAAAGAGCCTTATATGACTGTTCTAGGTACTTTGCCACCCTACTATAGGTTTATAGGTTCGATATACATTACTTTAGCTTGCTAGTGACTTGTCCAACGCTTCAACTTCTCCAATCTCCAACGGTAAATCCCTTAACCTGAAATGGATGAGATCCAATGTATTAGGCATACTTTGCCTAGTGAGGTAGTCACAATTAAAACCCAATATCAAGGAAATGCATTCCAACTCATAACTTGACAATGACAATGCCATAGATCAATAGAAACAATGCAATGAACATAATCAATAACAATGAATCCTTAATTCATCAATAACCCTTGGATCAATTCAAGATAGTAGATACGCGAATTCCTACGCCTCGCCAAATCAATGAATGATCTAGTCCCTCCACCTCGCCAGTCCTTTTTCAAATCCCGCTACAGCTGACCAATATCACAACACATCACTCTACCTCGCCAAATCAATATAGGCTATAACCCTAGGATCGTAGTCCACCCGTACACTGAGCTCATGAATTCTATGACATGCCAATTGTATCCAAGGTCCGGTGGCAATATCAATAGCCATGTTCAATGTTCTTACCAATAAATAATATTCCGGTGTCTATGTTCAATGAAAATATCAATAACAATGGCAATGTCCAATGATCCTAATGACATAAACAATGATCGATGCTTCATTTACAATGTTTCGATAACAATAATGATGTTGACTTCAATAATCAATGACAATGGCTATATCAATGCTCTATATCAATGTCCCATACTTTTATGATTCAATGACAATGGAGATGATAATGGAAATAGCAAACTCGATGACAACAACATACATATGCCCGATGTTCAATAACAATGACGATGGAATTGACAATGCTCAATACTCGATACGATAACTTACCAATACTTACCATAATGTCTGATAAGCGATTCAATGTAATAATCCTTATTAACAGAGTTAGCAATGACAGTTCTATTAACGATGAAATCAGGAAAGGAACCTAGCCTAATCTTGAGACTCTAACTACACTCACCTCGATAATCTGATGCTTTTACGGCTCTCAGACAATGATCCCCTTATTCCTTTGCTAGGTGGAATCCGAGGGTGAAGGCGATTGTTCACCTAGATTGTTTTGAGCTATTCAAAACAAGATGGGACAAGGGTTACAACGTATTCGATATCTCAATAGCAATATTGAATTTATAAAATCAATAGGAAATTAAGCTTGAGGTTCTCATAGAACCAAACTAGGGTTTGTAATTTCCATTACTCAAATCCTCTCTAGAATTGGTTTAAAATCAATAACCAATAGTTGGGCTTACCTTATTCAAGCTATTGAGATTAACTATGATCAATATTTCAAGCAAAACCAAAGATTAAAGGAAGCTTTAATGGAGGTGCTTTCTTAGCTCCTTAAAGGTAGAAGATGAAGATGACTATGGTACTTGCCTAATCGGGTAAGCCCTTCCAAGTCTCATCAATTTCTTATTTTACATTCAATAGCCGCAAGGCTTTCCGTCCTTTGAAGGAAAATGTTCTGATTACTCCACGTATGTGGAAATTAAAATGGAGAGGGGCTAATCGCAAGGTTAGTCCCTCACCTTTTCTTACTTTAGGCTTTTGTCCTCAAACTCCTAATTTTTTCTGATTTGCTCACTAAAGAGTTCTCACTGTATTCGATAAAGTCCTTAAAATTGATTTGACTCGATTTAAGCCCAATATCAAAATAATTGGGCTCATGGTCAACGTCAATACAAGATTTAAACAATTCTGATGTAGGGTTTCCGGTCGCCAAAACCCAATTCCGACTAGGCTAGATTTTGGGGTGTTACAACTCACCCCCTTAAGAAAAATTTGTCCTCAAATTTTTACTTGGATCAAAGAGATGAGGATATTGCTTTCACATTGTTTCCTCCAGCTCTCATGTTGCTTCTTTGAAAGCGTGTTTCTTCCAAAGCACCTTGACTAATGGAATAGTCTTATTGCGAATTCTTTTGACTTTCTTTGCAAGAATCTGAACCGGTTCTTCCTTATAAATAAGCTGGATTGAATTTCCACAGATTCAGGCTCAATAATGTACGATGGATCAGAACGATATTTTTGAAGCATGGATATGTGGAACAAAGCATGGGTTTTACCCATTTTTGTGGGCTGCAATAATCGATAAGCCACAGGGCCAACTTTTTCAATAACCTCAAAAGGGCCAATAAATTGGGGACTCAATTTCCCTCTCTTACTAAACCTCAGAACTTTCTTCCACGGTGAAACCTTGAGGAAAACTCTCTCACCAACTTCATATTGAATATCCCTTCGCTTAAGATCAACATAGGCCTTCTATCGGTCAAAGGCTACTGTCAAACGGTAGTGGATAATGGCAATCTGTTCTTCGATTTCCCGAAGTAAATCAAGGCCCAACATCTTTCCTTCACCGAGCTAAGACCAGCATAAGGGAGTTCAACAACGTCTTCCATACAATGCTTCATACGAAGCCATCTTAATAGAAGCTTGGTAGCTATTGTTGTAGGTAAATTCAATAAGGGGTAGGGATTTTTCCCATGATCCCCCAAAATCAACGATGCATGCTCGAAGTATATCATCCGAAATTTGGATTACCTTTTTCGATTGGCCATCGAACTAAGGGTAAAAAACAATGCTAAGATTAACTCTGGTACCCAGAGCTCCTTGTAACGACTTCTAAACTTGAGATACAAATCGGGGATCTCGATCGGAAATGATAGACTGAGATACTCTATGGATGTCGAATGACTTCCTTGATATACAAATCAGCCAGCTTGGGAAGACCGTAGTCCATTCGAATCGGTAAGAAATGTGCTGACTTAGTAAAACGGTCTATAATGACCCAGATGGCATCATGTCTAGTAAGAGTCAAAGGCAGACCACTAATGAAGTCTATAGTGATCTTCTCCCACTTTTATTGCGGTAGATCAATAGGTTACAGTAATCCGATAGGGACACGATGTTCAGCCTTAACACGCTGACACGTGAGGCACTTAGACACGAACTCAACTATGGCTTGTTTCATGCCCGGCTACCAATAAAGCTCCCGTAGGTCCTTGTACATTTTCACTGACCCATATGAATAGAGAAAGAGCTTGTAACACCCCTTACCCGAGTTGGCAGGAAACCGATTCAGGAGCGTTACCAATGAACAATACAAGCAAGAACAAGCAAGGAAATAAGCTAACTCATCCATCTTAGATGATTTACTTAACTAACAAGTAACCAAACAAACATTACTTAACATGTAAGCAATCTTAATTACAAGACATTATAGGTTATCAAATTTTTTTTAATTAACATCATTATACAACATCATCATTCGAAACCACAAAGCAAACAAGTTTCCATTTTCATTTCATTGTTCATTAACTTGATTACATATAACATTTCATGCATAACTTACTAGACATGAACCATTGCACATACCTTGATTCCAAGCAAGCATATGCCACCCTTACCATTGGGCATTTACCATTCCACTTATAAAAATACATATACACATAGTATGGTACAAGGCTAGATCAATTGTCTTTGAACATTCAAAAACATATATCATTATGTGCAGCAAAATACTTTCAATACATACAATTAGAGTTCATTGCTTGATTTCACATTAACAAACAAGTTCACAAAATAGTAAGCCCATTCAAGAACATATATACATATACAAGATCAAGTATTCAAAATGCACGCACTAGACATTATATACAACTAAGTGCCACCAACTAGGGGAGTACAAAACAAGTATGAACCATACTTTAGCTATGCTTGTGTCTTGCTTCGAGCTCAAGAATTCAGGCTTCAGGATCAAGCAACGATCGAATCCTTTATCTGTGGTTGGGAAGAATAAAAACAAGAGTGATAAGTACAAGATATGTACTTAGTGAGGTAGCAACTAGTTCTAACCAATTCATAAGACATATATCATTTAACTAAGTTGCTTAGTCCAAGTTGGAAGCAATTCAATTCAAGCTTTGCTCAATCTTTATTTCAAGCCAAATAGCATACTCAAGCAATATACACATTTCCATTCAAGTCAAGTACATATTAGTTCAAGTTTACATGTTTGTCTTTTCAAGAATACATATAAAGTAATCCAAGTAGCAAATTATTTAATACAAGGTTCAAGCATAAGCAATTATCATTTCAAGAGTTCCATGTCAAGAATCAAGCATTACATGTCAAGAAATTCGAGTAATCCAAGCTTGCATATTAAGTAATTCAAGTATCAAGTAGTTCAAGAATCAAGTAATTCATGTATCAAGTAATTCAAGAATCAAGTAATCTCAAGTATCATGTAATTCGAGTATCATGTAATTCAAGTATCATGTAAGCTTTATTGTTTAATTATTTCTCATTTGCTTTCTTTAGTTTATGCCCTTGGTATTTAGTTGTCCAGGTAATCGAGTCTCCAACCAATTGTCGCCACAAGATGTGCCGTAGCACGCAAGATGTACCATTGTGCCGTAGCACTGGTCAACCTTCTTACTGTCTCCAAAGACCACACAAACGTACCCTCCGTCTGTCGCCAAATATGGGCCTTAACCTTGGACTGTAGTCCACCCTTACACAATGAGCTCTAGACTCTAAGGCATGCCCTTCTACCTATGACCACTAACAACCAAGGCTTTGTTCAATTATGATTCACTTATTCAAGGATTTCATGTTCAAGTCAAGCAATAGCTTATTCAAGGATCAATTCAAATGTTACATTACAAGATCATACATGTATGTACAGCCCTTAGGCCAAATGAGCCTTAGCTCGACACTTTGCAAGACAATCTTGTCATTCAAGCAAGCAATTAACATGTCATTTCTTAGGCATCAAGCAAGATCTTAAATTCATGAATTATATCATGTTAACAAGTATTCAAATCATAGAGTTACATTAAGCATTCATTCGAATAGATCAAGGTCAAGGCATCAAGGCTCAAGTATTTGTATCAAGGAGCAATATCAAGCAAACATTATGACAAGTCATATCCAAGGCATGGAAGCATACATTTGTTTTCACTTTTCTTTCTAATTAATTTCTCAATTTTGCATGCTATTACTTATTCACAATTTTAATTTAGTCCATTCTTCCCTTTTATTCATATTCAAATTAAAATTGAGATCATTAACATGGCATATTAATGGCAAGAAGATAATCATGCACATTTGGTTAGGACCTAAGTCCAAACCCTATTGTAAACTACACTCACAATACTCCAAGCTTAGCTAATCTTGGATCCAAATTCCTTTGTGTCCAGCTTTCGTATGCTCCTCCTTAGACCCTTCTCCAATGTTCCCTTCTCGTTCTAACATTTCTTACAAGTGAATCATGATCAAGACAAGTACATTCATGTATTCAAAACAAGGCAACAATACACAATTATTCAACATTCATTTCAAAACATCATGGTTGCTGCTGCTGGCAACATGTGCACAGTTTACTTAAACATGCATATCTTTCATTCTGTATGTCGGAATTTCAATTGGTTTACACCGTTGGAAATATAATTTAATTGTATTCCTAACCATATAGGCCTTGCATTTTAATTATTTACCAATTAATACAGTTTTTTACTTAAAGACAGGGTAATTACAACGCTTGACAACTTACACTGTCCCTATGGTTTCATTTCTACAGTCTATTCTACAATTCCGAATTCAATTCCATTTTCTCCTAATATATTTAGACATATCAAGGTACCATCCATTAAATTTTCAGCCTTAAATTCCATTTGTAAAATTTATAGAGAGTTTTCAAAGTTGCTGCCCAGAACAGAGCATTATGGGCAGATTACACTAGCTTAGGTTTCTAACTTCTTTAATCACTTAGTTAACACTTCTAAGATGCCAATTCAACTTATATACATATTCTTACATGTCTAGGTCAGTTTCATTCTCCTACCAATGTGATCAAAACAGGGCATAACACAAAACCAAGCACGTTTACACATTTCAACTAGCAATGAGATCAAAACAATTCTATTCTATGTGACATTTAATTCGTACCAATTTAGTACTTAATTTTCCAGCAATCACCCAGCAAACTCCAGCAATTCATTTAACCACATAACAGCCCTTAACTTCTAAAACAGCCTTTAACACTTCACAATATAACTTCTCATTTCAATTACTCAAGCAATCTATACACTTTCAGATTTATACATAAAACAGTTCCGGTTTACCTATTATACATAGGAGTATACTAAATTTGAGTCCAGCATTAATATTTCATTAATAAGGATTCGTTCAAATGCTCATAACTCCAAACATAGTTTATCCTAGCATTTCATCTGGAAAAACTCACGACATACTAACAAGGATAATGGTATACACATATATATTGTTCATTTGGGTCTATAACTTATTTTATGAACTTAATTATCTAACAAATCAAGCAAGTTCATCCATGCATGTTTGTTGTTCGAATATACATCAACATATCAAACTATTCTAGTACTCAAATTCATGTAATCCAACCGAGTCAAACTATATTTCAGTTTTTAAACATGAGCATTCATACAAACATTATCCAAGTTAATCTAATTCTCATACTCTACTAACATATCTACCAACAAGCACAAACTTTCCTTTAATTATGGAGAAAGAAGACGGTAATTTACCTTTCCCCCAAACTGATTCGGAAATAATACAAAGAAAATGTGGTTATTCAAGCTTGGTGCAAGCTTTTACTCATCTCCCACTCTTCTACAAGGTTTCGGTCATACTAAGAGGTTGAAGAAGATGATAATCCAATTTTGATTATCTTCTTCCACCTAAGTTGTTCCCTCCCTCTCTCAATTACACATGTTCTCACTCAACATGCCACTTGGTAAAGCTCTTTTATTTTATTTGAATTTTGCATGCAAAGTCCAAGTTTTGAAACATAGCCTTTTAAGTTCTTATAATATGGTTCTTGAATTGCCAAAATTTTCAATTGAGTCCTAATTTCACAATTTGATTATTCTTAAGGATATTTCAATTAATTTAAGCTATATCGAATGTTACCAAGAATTCTAAGCCATAATTTGGGGTATTACAATTCTCCCCCCTTTAAAATAAATTCGGCCTTGAATTTACCTGAATTGAACATGTGAGGATATTGATCTCTCATCGTAGCCTCAGGTTCCCAAGTTGCCTCTTCCATTTTATGATTTCTCCATAAGACTTTGACAAGAGGAACGGTTTTGTTCCTGAGCTTTCTAACTTCACGATCAAGGATTTGGACTGGTTCTTCTTCGTATGACAAGTCAGGATTCAATTCGACTTCTTCAGGTTCAAGAACATGGGATGGGTCAGATCGATATCTTCGGAGCAAGGAAACATGGAAGATATTGTGGATCTTATCAAATTCACTAGGAAGAGCTAATCGATAGGCCACTGGCCCTATCCTTTCAATGATTTCAAACGGACCAATGAATCAGGGACCGAGTTTCCCTTTTCTTCCTAATCGAAAGACTTTCTTCTAAGGGGACACTTTGAGGAAGACCTTATCTCCAACATTGTAGTGGATGTCTCTCCTATTCAAGTCTACATAGGCTTTCTGTCTATCAAAGTCTTGCTTCAATCGATCATGTATGATTTGAACTTGTTCCTCGGTTTCTCTAAGCAATTGAGGTCCCAAAACCTTATTTTCTCCCAATTCAGACCAACGCAAGGGAGTTCTACATTTCCGTTCGTATAGAGCTTCGAAGGGAGCCATCTGGATAGATGTCTGGTGGCTATTGTTGTAAGCAAACTCTACTAGGGGTATAGATTTCTCCTAGTTCTTTTCGAAGTCTATAACACAAGCACGTAGCATGTCTTCAAGTATTTGGATGATTTTTTCAAATTGATCATCTGATTGAGGATGAAAGGTTGTGCTCAAATGCACTTTAGTTCCAAGGGCTTTTTGCAATGATTTCCAGAATCGAGAAGCAAATCTAGAGTCTCGATCAGAGACTATAGCTGTAGGTACACCGTGTAATCGAATCACTTCACGAATGTATAGCTCGGCTAAAGTTTCCAAGCTCATGTTCATTCGAACATGGATGAAATGAGTAGCCTTTGTGAATCTATCAACAATCACCCATACATCATCATTCTTTCTTGGAGTGGAAGGAAGACCAGTAAAGAAGACCATTGTAATCCGATCCCATTTCTACTAAGGGAATTCGATTGGTTGGAGCAATCTAGTGGGGACTTGATTCTCGGCTTTAACCCTCTGACAAGTTAAGCACTTTGAAACAAAGTCTATGATAGCCGATTTCATGCCTAGCCACCAGTATAGTGGCTTTAGGTCCTTGTACATCTTAATCGATCCAGGGTGAATCGAGAAAGAGCTTTGGTGAGCTTCTTGTAACATCTCATGTCTTAGTTCTTCGTTGTTAGGAACACATACTCTATTCTTGAAATAGAAGAGTCCATTCGAATTGAGGGAGAAGTCGGAATTAGACCCATAGTCTAGCTTGGACATGATCTTCTGAAGATCTGGATCAATTTTTGGAGTTCTTTGATTCTCGAGATTAGACTCGATTGAACTTGAAGTTCAGACAAGAATTTTCGACCTTTGAATTAACGAAAATGAGCATTGATAGCCATGGAAGCTATAAACGAATGGAAAAGATCATTTAGGGAGATTTTTGAATATTTACTTATAAGTCAAGAAAAGTCTAATTCGAATGATTACTTGCAAGTCAAGAAAGATTTAATTCAAAATGTTCCTTTGATAAATTATTCTAGGACTTAGAATTAAGGGTTTACCCGAGTATGGTCTACGACTAAGGGCATCAACGACCACGTTTGCTTTCCCCGAATGGTAGTCGATAACTAAATCATAGTTGTTGCGTGTAATAAGAGCTACGCAATTGTGCAAGTATACACGTCGCAAGTAATAAAGTGCTATGAGTATCGAGTATCGTCTCCACAGGGATTGGTTTGGGCCACTTTGCTTAAGTTACTGCACTGTGAAAATAAAAACACAATTGTTAATAGAGGTTTTAATTAACGAGAAAACTAAGAGCAATAAACTAAAAGAATAGATGAAATTAAAATAGAGTAAATAGGCCAGGTTATCGTGAGTTGAAGTGTGATAGCCGATTGGATCATCTTGGTAAAAGAGTGCAAGGGCAACTCAGTTGCCGTGGCAACTTGCACAATGGGGTTGCCTTGGCAACTAATCGATGGTTTCCTGGGCGACTACCTGGGCAACTACTTGGGCATCTGGGCAGCAACTTCAAGGTTTGGTAGAGCGTTCTTCAATGGTTTCTTCTTATCCCTAAGTTGAAACTCTAGCTACTTGTGCATGCCTTTCTAATACATCCCTGCGTGAATCAAGGGTGAACAACAACCAATCTTGCTCTCCTCTTAGCCGTTGAAATCCTTAACTTATTCCTCAGCCGGATTAATCTTCACCATCAATAGATTGAATAAAGACCATACTCATTTGTTTCTTGAATCTAACTCTCCTGATATTAGATAAATAGATGAAGTTACGAGATCCTCTCCCAATTCACTCGCAAACAAGAATACGAACCAAGAATGAATAAACCTTGAATAGAAAAGTGCAAACTCTTATTACCTAAACAAAATCCAATAGTTTCTTACAACAACAAAACACAATAACCCCAACCAATCAAGTTAGTTCATGGTTGGGTTCAAAAGATATACAAAGAATAATCCCCAGACCATGAATCTAATGGAAGCAAAGAAGAAGAAGAAATCAAACTCTCTCCCCCTTGCTCTCTTGTTGAAATCTCTTCCTTCTTGCCCTTTGGAGTTGTCGAAATTTTCCCTCTTCTTGCCCCCTTGGAGTTGTCGAAATTTTCCCTCTTCTTGCCCACATCTAAGTTGACGATATGGCCTCTAATTTATAGGTCTAGGTCAAAGTCCTTCTTTGAGGAGGAAGTTAAGTTGGAATTAAATTATCTTTAAAGAATATAATTCTTTATTATAATTATATTCCTACTAGAACTTCTCCTATCTTCTTGGAATTTAATTCTTCTTTAATCTCCTCATGGAAATCAAATTCCTTTGGGATTTAGCTTTGTTCCACGTCATCTTGGGCTTGTCTAGTCATCAATTTCGACTACCATATCACCTTATTCTTTGTCGACAATTGTCGTGGCAACTGGCTCAGCGTCTCCTTCATGCATTGCCCTGGCAACTAGCTCGGCATCTCCTTCATGCACTGCCCTGGCAACTGGTTCTAGCCTTGTTTAGGCAAGTGATTCTGGACACACACAAAAACACACCAAAGCAACATCTTTTTCCACAAAAATCATCAAGTTATGTAATCAAGCTCAACGGTGGAAAGAAACATGAATTAATGCATGAATGACTAATTATGCAACTAATATGAGCTTAAGTCTAACAATAATATGAGTAAAAAGGGTAATAAAAATAGTACTTTTGAACACTTATCACACCCCCAAACTCAAACTATTGCTTGTCCTCAAGCAATGCAAACTAACAATTACCTGCCAAGACTTTAATCATCAAAGACATGCTTCAAACTTGAATTCAAACCTCGGAACCGTGACACAAAGTATGATCCCCTTTTAATTTTTCGGATATCACAAAATTACCCGGAACAAAACTATAATGCTCGTGCCAATGTGTGTGCGTAGTTGTGTACAAGTTGATTTTCAAGATTCTATGTGAACAATAGGCTTTTATCAATTTAATTACCGGGACATTTATTTTTATTTTCACTAGAGCCAATTTCGGGCACCTCTAGCAAAGTAAGAAATTTCTCATTTTATTTTAGTCGATTAGAGCCAATTTCGGGCACCTCTAGCGATTCTTTAATGTGCATTAACTACTAGAGCCAGTTTCGGGCACCTCTAGCAAGAAAGTGTATTTACTACTAGAGCCAGTTTCGGGCACCTCTAGCAAGAATTTAACTTTTAATTTTCAATTTTAAATTTACCCAAATTTTAAGCAACCTAAGTTCACTAAGTTTCTTTCAATCAAAAAGCCACAACCATGTAAAAAAAATTCATCATCATAGTAAAATTCTAAGTTCTTTTCATGCAATCCTAAAATTAAAGGTTCTTTCAATTAAGTGCAGTGGCAAAAATTCATCATTGGATATTCAACAAGTCTTAAGCAATTAAATCCAATTAAAGGCATGGCAAGTAACATATGCAACCTATATGTGATTGCTAACGATGAATGCAACTAAACATGAAACTAACTAGAAACCAACACCCCCCAAATTCGAGAGAAGCATTGTCCTTAATGCATGTAAGAGTGAAACAAAATTTAAAAGAAACTAAATGAAATGAGTTAGTCGGAGAGGTCGTCACCTCGAGTGATAAGTTTCTTTAGTGTCGTTTGCTTGATTCATTTTTCAGTCGGTCATTGAATGCTGGTACCGCGTGAATAGCATTGCTTTGATTTGATCCATGTTTGCCGATGCAGGTTCACTTGCATGGGCATCAGTAGTTGCCGAAGCCATTGTTGTTGCCTGGGCATCGCCAGTTTCTGTTGTGGTTGTTGTGGCAAGTAGTCGACAGTAAATTTCCTTAGCATGGTGGTTGTGAGTCTTGTTGTGGAAAAGAAAACCTGGAAACTAAAGATAATGAAGAAAAATAAAATCTCTCCTAAAAATTCCAAAAATAAATAAAGAGAGAAAAAAGATAACCGAAAATAATAGAAAGAAAAGAAAAAAAATAGTTCAAAAAAAAGAAAAAGAAAATATCAAAAGGAGAGCATGCTCATGCATCTCCTAAGGTGTCAACTTCTTTGTTTCGTTCTACATGGGCACCGTTGTAGTGCTTCAATCTTTGTCTGTTAACTTTGAATTCATGTTCATTGGTAATGGACTTGATTATCACGGCACCATGGGAGAATGGTTTGACAACTTTGAATGGTCCCGATCGTCTTGATTTTAGTTTTCCCGGGAAAAGTTTTAGCCGAGACTTGAATAAGAGAACTAGTTGCCCTGGCATGAATTGCCGCGGCAATAGTTTCTTGTCCTGCCATTGCTTTGTTTTCTCCTTGTAGATTATTGCATTGTTATAGGCGAGTGCACGGAATTCTTCTATCTTGTTGAGGTCCAACAAATGCTTTTGCCCGGCACTTTCCCAATCCATATTCACGGTCTTGATTGCCCAATATGCCTTGTGTTCGATTTCCACCGGTAGATGGCATGTTTTGCCATAGACAAGTCGGAAGGGGGACATACCTAAGGGTGTTTTGAATGCAGTGCGATATGCCCAAAGTTTGTCATCTAGTCTTGCTAACCAATCCTTCCTAGAGGGATTTACAACTTTCTCGAGTATACCCTTCAATTCCCGGTTGGAAATTTCTGCTTGCCCATTGGTTTGTGGGTGATATTGCCCGTCCTATAGCAACGATCACATTGCTTGTAAAACTCTTGGGCATCTTTGTACAGTGTTGGCCAATACAAACCGAATTGCAAAACTTTGGCCGTGGTACGAGTTCCTCCAAAATGTCCTCCATGGGGTGAAGAATGGCATTACCGGAGTACATTATGCTGCTCTTCTTTAGGGACACATCGGCGTATGACCTGATCTACACATTGTTTTAAAAAAAGAGGCTCGTCCCAAAAGTAATGCTTAGCATCATGGCGGAATCGCTTCTTCCATTGGTGAGTAAGGCCATAAGGTAAAATACCACAAACAAGGAAATTAACTAAATCCACGTACCAGGGTATTGCCAAGGCATGTGCTGCCGTGGCGACTACTCCCAAGGTTGTCGAGGCGTGTGCGTCTAGATTTGCCGAGGCATACGCATCCATGGTTGCCGAGGCGTGCGTATCAGTGGTTGCCGTGGCGTCGAGGGTTACCGAGGCATGCACATCTATGGTTGCCGAGGCGTCAGGGTTGCTGAGGCGTGCACGTCCATGGTTGTCGAGGCGTGCGTATCAGGAGTTGCTGCGGTGTTGAAGGTTGCCGAGGCATGCACATCCATGGTTGTCGAGGGTGCGTATCAGGAGCTGCTGTGGTGTCGAGGGTTGCCGAGGCATGCGCATCCATGGTTGCCGAGGCGTCTAAAAGTTGCTCATCTGGGAATGCATCACATATCTCTAAATCCGCGTCCTCCTCCCTATTGCGTTCTAAACATGATAAGTGATCGGCCACTTGATTTTCTATTCTTTTCCTGTGTGTTGGCCTAGGACTGCTCCTACCGCCAAATCACTTGCATCACACATGAGCTCAAAAGGTAACGTCCAATATGGTGGAACGGCAATGGGTGCCGAGGCAAGCTTTTCCTTTAGGGTTTTTAATGCTTGGGCGCAAGAATCATCAAAATTGAAGACTTTATCTTGGTGGGGGTAATCTCTCGATCACGCCCACCTTGGCTTTGTCTACTTCAATTCCCTTGGATGAAATCTTGTGGCCGAGCACTATTCCTTCATCTACCATAAAATGGCACTTCTCCCAATTAAGGACTAAATCGGTTTCTTCACATCTTGTCAACACCTTCTCTAAATTGCTGAGGTAACTGTCGAAGTCATTACCAAAAACGAAAAAATCATTTATGAAGATCTCAAGGAAGTCTTCGACCATGTCTGAAAAGAGTTCCGTCATACATCTTCTAATGTTACTGCATATCTGAGAAAACTTGAGGAGAGTCATTTTTGATACTTCTTATAGTCCATCCGTACCCTCCATTGGGTGACAATATTGCCCAAAAAGAGTTGGGCCAATGTGCTCCCAGCTACTCCCTTTTGCATTACCATGGTGGATGTGTCTTTCTTTCGTGTTCCCTTGTAGTCCATGCACATCTTCCACCTTGCTACTGTTCCTGAAAGCATGGATATATTATTAGGAAAAATTATATCAACATCCAACCATTTAATTGCCTCATTCTCGTCGGGCTCCATCATGGTTGGATGTAGCCTTTGTTGTAGTGGAAATTGCTGCTCGAGCCAATTGCCGTGGCTATCAGTTGTCAAATTTTGCTTTAAGTCAAGGGAAGAACCAATTTTCTGAAAAGCTTTATGAATCCAAACACCTTTTTCTTTTGGCCTCTCAAACATCTCCATCAGTAGAGATTTCGATGGCTTTATATCTACCAACATCGGTTCCTCAAGACATACCTACAATGGAAAAGGTGAGTTTTTAAAGAATTCGAAAGGTTCAACCATTACCTGCTCATATTCAATTGGCAAAATATTATCATCTCGTTGATCTTGCATGTAGTCATGTAATTGTCGTGGCAATTGTAGATGAGAGCAATCTACAGATTCCTGCTTCAAGATCAATGTTGTAACCTTCTGGGCATCAGATTCCTCATAATTTGCTGTAGTATTGTTGTTCTCAGCTTCACTGAGTGTTGTCGCGGCATTGCTCTGTTCAGGCTCCTTAATCATTGCCGAGGCAATTTGTTGTTCAGGCTCATCATGTGTTGGGCAGTCTCTCTCATTGGCATCCTCTTGACTTTGAGGTTCTAGTTGTTCCCCCACACATCGGAGAGCTTTCTTTGCATTGCTTCTTATCCTCTTGCCTTGGGACGTCAATATCCCTAGGAATGAATTGTTGGTGCATGTTATCCATGACATATGTGGATCTCCCCAATTGATCTTCTGAATCCCTTAAGGTTGCATCCCACTGAGCTATCCTCGTATCCATAGATTTTGATAGCTCTCGAATCTCTTCAATTGATCCGTCAAGTCTAGCCAAGGAAGCTAGTAACGTTTCCTCCAAGGAATTGGAATGCTCTTGAAAAGGACTACATTGCCATGGCATATCATTCTTTCGGCAAAATTGTTATGGTAAAAAAAAATTTGAGCTTTTTGACCATACCATGAAGAATTTTGTTGCTGGTTCCCTCTATGGTCCTCCATGTAGTTATATGCACCGAAAATGTGAGGGCAATTTTCAAACACATGATGTTCTCCACATATAGCACAAGATTTTTCCACGGTATAAGTTCTTTGGGCTTTTCTCGGTTGGTATAGGTAATCATCAAAGGGTGCAAGAAACTCTTGATTGGATTGATTCATATCTTCCAACATCATCTCTCGAATAGATTGGCTTTTATTTCCCGATATGTTGATCTCCCTTAACTTATAGCGCACCTAATTTTTTTTGATAAAACAAACAAAAAGAAAAGTTAGTAAAACTAAGAGAAAAAATGCAATAACAAAAACAAATAACACCAATTGCCAATCCCCGGCAACAGCGCCAAAAACTTGTTGCGTGTAATAAGTGCTACGCAATTGTGCAAGTTGCACGTCGCAAGTAATAAAGTGATATGAGTATCGAGTATCGTCTCCACAGGGATTGGTTTGGGCCACTTTGCTTAAGTTACTGCACTGTGAAAATAAAAACATAATTGATAATAGAGGTTTTAATTAACGAGAAAACTAAGAGCAATAAACTAAAAGAATAGATGAAATTAAAATAGAGTAAATAGGCTAGGTTATCGTGAGTTGAAGTGTGATAGCCGATTGGATTGTCTTGGTAAAAGAGTGCAAGGGCAACTCAGTTGCCGTGGCAACTTGCACAACGGGGTTGCCTTGGCAACTAATCGATGGTTGACTGGGCGACTAGCTGGGCAACTACTTGGGCGTCTGGGCAGCAACTTCAAGGTTCGGCAGATCGTTCTTCAATGGTTTCTTCTTATCCCTAAGTCGAAACTCTAGCTACTTGTGCATGCCTTGATAATACATCCCTGCGTGAATCAAGGGTGAACAACAACCAATCTTGCTCTCCTCTTAGCCGTTGAAATCCTTAACTTATTCCTAAGCCAGATTAATCTTCACCATCAATAGATTGAATAAAGACCATACTCATTCGTTTCTTGAATCTAACTCTCCCGATATTAGATAAATAGATGAAGTTACGAGATCCTCTCCCAATTCACTCGCAAACAAGAATAAGAACAAATAATGAATAAACCTTGAATAGAAAAGTGCAAACTCTTATTACCTAAACAAAATCCAATAGTTTCTCACAACAACAAAACACAATAACCCCAACCAATCAAGTTAGTTCATGGTTGGGTTCAAAAGATATACAAAGAATAATCCCTAAACCATGAATCTAATGGAAGCAAAGAAGAAGAAGAAGAAATCAAACTCTCTCCCCTTGCTCTTTTGTCGAAATCTCTTCCTTCTTGCCCTTTGGAGTTGTCGAAATTTTCCCTCTTCTTGCCCCCTTGGAGTTGTCTAAATTTTCCCTCTTCTTACCCACCTCCAAGTTGACGATATGGCCTTTAATTTATAGGGCTAGGTCAAAGTCCTTCTTTGAGGAGGAAGTTAAGTTGGAATTAAATTATCTTTAAAGAATATAATTCTTTTGTTATAATTATATTCCTACTAGAACTTCTCCTATCTTCTTGGAATTTAATTCTTCTTTAATCTCCTCATGGAAATCAAATTCCTTTGTGATTTAGCTTTGCTCCACGTCATCTTGGGCTTGTCTAGTCATCAATTTCGACTACCATATCACCTTATTCTTTGTCGACATTTGCCCTGGCAACTGGCTCGGCGTCTCCTTCATGCATTGCCCTGGAAACTAGCTCGGCATCTCCTTCATGCACTGCCCTGGCAACTGGTGCTAGCCTTGTTTAGGCATGTGATTCTGCACAAACACAAAAACACACCAAAGCAACATCTTTTTCCACAAAAATCACCAAGTTAAGTAATCAAGCTCAACGGTGGAAAAAAACTTGAATTAATGCATGAGTGACTAATTATGCAACTAATATGAGCTTAAGTCTAACAATAATATGAGTAAAAAGGGTAATAAAAATAGTACTTTTGAACACTTATCAATAGTCTTTAAGTAACTCTAGCCATCTCCTTTGCCTCAAGTTCAAGTCTTTCTGAGTTAGGAGGTATTTGAGGTTCTTGTGGTCTGTGAACAAGTTGCATTTCTCCCCGTACAAGTAATGTCTCCAGACTTTGAGTGCAAGCACGATAGCTGCCAATTATAGATTGTGTGTAGGGTAGTTTGACTCGTGTGGTTTTAGCTGCCTTGAAGCGTAAGCTACCACGTTTCCATCTTGCATTAGGACACATCCTAGTCCTAAATGAGATGCATCACTGTAAACAGTGTACTCCTTGCCTGATGCTTGTTGGATGAGAACCGGAGCATGAGTCAGAGCTTGTTTAAGCTGATCAAAGCTTCGTTGTTGGTTCTCCGACCAAACAAATGGTGTATCTTTGTGAGTTAGCTTAGTCAAACTTGCGGCAATGGATGAGAATCCCTTGACAAAACGTTGATAATACCCGACTAAACCGAGAAAGCTTCTGACCTCACCAACATTCCTCGGAGGTCTCTAATTCAAGATGGATTGAATTTTCCTTGGATCTACTTTAATCTCTTATGCCGAAATGACATGGCCAAGGAATGAAACTTTCGATAGCCAAAATTCGCATTTAGAGAACTTCGCAAACAATTGACGTTCTCGGATAGTTTGCAATACAATTCGAAGGTGTTCAGAATGTTCTTCCTTATTCCAAGAATACACTAGAATATCATTAATGAAGACTACTACGAACTTGTCAAGATAGAGCTTGAATACATGGTTCATGAGATCCATGAAAGCAACCGGAGTATTTGTTAATCCGAATGGCATTACAAGGAATTCAAAATGGCCATATCGAGTACGAAAGGCTGTCATGGGTACATCTTCTTCTTTTACCCTCATTTGGTAGTATCCCGATCGTAGATCAATCTTTAAGAATACTGCAGCATCCTTGAGTTGATTGAAAAGATCTTCAATCCTAGGGAGAGGATATCGATTCTTGATAGTAAGTTTGTTCAATTGTCTGTAGTCAATACAGAGTCTCATAGTCCCATATTTCTTCTTCACGAACAAGACTGGAGCACCCCAGGGAGATGAGCTAGGCCTAATGAAACCCTTGTCTTGTAGCTCTTGGAGTTGCTTCTTGAGTTCTTTCAACTCAACAGGTGCCATTCGATAAGGTGTGATGGACACCGGAGTTGTTCCAGGTTGGACATCGACCCCAAACTCTACTTCTCTGGTTGGAGGAAGACCAGGGAGTTCCACGGGAAAAACATTGAGATATTCAATACAATAGGCACACTAGGTAAGCCGAATTCAAGTTCATCTTGTAGGACCATATGAGCAAAGATTGAGGCTGGTTTCTTGTCAATTAGAAGGATTGATTCCTTTCCTAAACCCTGAAGGTAAAGTCTCCTATTTAGGCAATCTACCCAGGCTTCATGCTTGCTTAACCAATCTAGTCCAGTACTAGATCGAATTCACAAGTTGGTAGTACATATAGATTAACAAGAAAGGGTATATTTCGAATGAATAGGGAACAATTTCTATAGATAAGGCTTATATTTGTAATTCCACCTATTGGGTTCGAAAGTACAAGGCTTTATTTTACAATTTTAGGCTTTAAGTTCAACTTTTCAATCAAGGTTGAGCTTGCGCTCTAGGTTCAGCTTGTTGCTGTGGAGGATTCTGCTCCATCCTTACACTATCTCCTTCATTCGAGGAGCCTACGGGACTTTCATCATCCCGGCCAAGCTGTGTTTCAGACATGCTACATTCAAAGAGAAAAATTAGGGGTTTAGTTTAGTTAAGCAAAGACACAAGCTATACAATACAAGTCTTCTAGGTGGCACAAGTATCCTATATGATGCAAGAGAGCTCGGTTCAGTCCTAGAACCGACTAAAAAGCTTTGATTACTAATAAAATGTAACACCCCCTACTCGGGTTGGCAGGAAACCGGTTCGGGAGCGTTACCAATGAACAATACAAGCAAGGAAATAAGCTAACTCATCCCTCTTAGATGAGTTATTTAACTAACAAGTAACCAAACAAACATTACTTAACATGTAAGCAATCTCAATTACAAGACATTATAGGTTATCAAAAATTTTCAAATAACATCATTATACAACATCATCATTCGAAACCACAAAGCAAACAAGTTTCAATTTTCATTTCATTGTTCATTAACTTGATTACATATAACATTTCATGCATAACTTACTAGACATGAACCATTGCACATACCTTGATTCCAAGCAAGCATATGCCACCCTTACCATTCGGCATTTACCATTCCACTTATAAAAATACATATACACATAGTATGATCATACAAAACTATCACATTTCACAAGTTAATCGAATGGTACAAGGCTAGATCAATTGTCTTTGAACATTCAATATACATATATCATTATGCGCACCAAAATACTTTCAATACATACAATTAGAGTTCATTGCTTGATTTCACATTAACAAACAAGTTCACAAAATAGTAAGCCCATTCAAGAACATATATACATATATACAAGATCAAGTATTCAAAACGCATGCACTAGACATTATATACAACTAAGTGCCACCAACTAGGGGAGTGCAAAACAAGTATGAACCATACTTTAGCTATGCTTGTGTCTTGCTTCGAGCTCAAGAATTCAGGCTTCAGGATCAAGCAACGATCGAATCCTTTATCGGTGGTTGGGAAGAATAAAAACAAGAGTGATAAGTACAAGATATGTACTTAGTGAGGTAGCAACTAGTTCTAACCAAATTCATAAGACATATATCGCTTAACTAAGTTGCTTAGTCCAAGTTGGAAGCAATTCAATTCAAGCTTTGCTCAATCTTTATTTCAAGCCAAATAGAATACTCAAGCAATATACACATTTCCATTCAAGTCAAGTACATATTAGTTCAAGTTTACATGTTTGTCTTTTCAAGAATACATATCAAGTAATCCAAGTAGCAAGTTATTCAATACAAGGTTCAAGCATAAGAAATTATCATTTCAAGAGTTCCATGTCAAGAATCAAGCATTACATGTCAAGAAATTCGAGTAATCCAAGCTTTCATATTAAGTAATTCAAGTATCAAGTAGTTCAAGAATCAAGTAATTCAAGAATCAAGCAATCTCAAGTATCATGTAAGCTTTATTCTTTAATTATTTCTCATTTGCTTTCTTTAGTTTATGCCCTTGGTATTTAGTTGTCCAGGTAATCGAGTCTCCAACCAACTATCGCCACAAGATGTGCCGTAGCACGCAAGATGTACCGTAGTACTGTGCTAATCTTGGATCCAAATTCCTTTGTGTCTAGCTTTTGAATGCTCCTCCTTAGACCCTTCTCCAATGTTCCCTTGTCGTTCTAACATTTCATACAAGTGAATCATGATCAAGACAAGTACATTCATGTATTCAAAACAAGGCAACAATACACAATTATTCAACATTCATTTCAAAACATCATGGTTGCTGCTGCTGGCAGCATGTGCACAGTTTACTTAAACATGCATATCTTTCATTCTGTACGTCGGAATTTCAATTGGTTTACACCGTTGGAAAGATAATTTAATTTCTTTCTAACCATATAGGCCTTTCATTTTAATTATTTACCAATTAATACAGTTTTTTTACTTAAAGACAGGGTAATTACAACACTGGACAGCTTGCACTGTCCCTATTGTTTCATTTCTACAGTCCATTCTACATTTCCGAATTCAATTCCGTTTTCTCCTAATAAATTTAGACACATCAAGGTACTATCCATTAAATTTTCATCCTTAAATTCCATTTGTACAATTTATAGAGATTTTTCAAAGTTGGTGCCCAGAACTGAGCATTCTGGGCAGATTACACTAGCTTAGGTTTCTAACTTCTTTAATCACTTAGTTAACACTTCTAAGATGCCAATTGAACTTATATGCATATTCTTACATGTCTAGGTCAGTTTCATTCTCCTACCAATGTGATCAAAACAGGGCATAACACAAAACCAAGCATGTTTACACATTTCAACTAGCAATGTGATCAAAACAATTCTATTCTATGTGGCATTTAATTCATACCAATTTAGTACTTAATTTTCGAATCTCCCAGCAAATTCCAGCATTCATTTAACCACATAACAGCCCTTAACTTCTAAAACAGCCATTAACACTTCACTGTAATACCCCAAAACTTACTAAGTTGATTAAGGGTTATTTAGTACTAAGATAATAGCTTAAAAGCTAACTTAGTGACTAAAATGACAAAAATGCAAAAGTTGGGATTTCTTTAATTATGGGTTTTGGAAAGGAAATTTCTAAGGTTTAAGGGTCTCATGTGATAGATAGTGAATTGAATAAGGTATTATTAAAGTTTGGTTGAATTCCAAGGAAAATTGGAATGCGAATTGAAGTTTAAAAAGTTAGTGACCAAAATGTAAATTTTGGAAATTTTATGGCTAAAGTATAAACTTTGGAAAAGTTTGGGGACTAAAGTTATAATCTCCCAAAAGTTAAGGGTTTTTATTTCATAAATAAACATATCACCTAAGGGTGTGAATCAAATGCGGAATTATTGGTTCGATCTGATATTTTGATTATTGGGAAAATCGTAGTTAAAGTTTAAGTGCAATTCGGATACCCGGATCGAACTGGAAAATTTTGAAATTTTTCCATATGATAGATAAGGGTTATAAAAGTCATTTCCAAGTGTTGAAAATATTTTTAGTTTGATTCAAGATGAATCCTACAGTTTATTTCTGAGTAAAGGATTATTTATCGGTATATTGGATCGAATGGAAATTTTGGAGACTGATTCAAAAGACATGGAAAAATTCATAAAATATTATTTTATGAATATTTTATTGTATTTGGTTGGATTCCAACTAGATTTAGTTGAATTTTTATAAGAATGGCAAACTAGTAAATAAAAACTAGTTGGAGGGCAAATTGGTCATTTGGCCCCAATGGCATTTTTGAAATATTTAAAAAGTTATAAGGGCAATTTTAGAAATAGAAAATATAAGATTAAATCTTGGCCCTTGATTGATGATAAAATCAAACTCAACCATCGGATAAAAAGGGCAAAATTGTAATTCCACTATTAAATGAATTTAATATTCATTTAATAGATATATGTGTAAAATAATGGTGAAAAAGATGAACATTTTGATCATCTTTTCCAGCCAAAAGCGTGAGGTCTAGGGAAAGAAAGAGAAAAAAAGTTTCCAAGCTCGATTCAAGCCCCGAAACTCGGTTTTCAGGTAACCTCTTCAACTACAAAGTTGTTCTACTCTTCAAGCTCTATCTTTTGATATCAATAATTCATGTAATCCATGCTTGATTGATGATAATTAACATGAGAAAGAAATTAGGGTTTATGGATCAAATTGGGGCTTTTGAGATTCTATGATTCCATGATTGAATTCAAGTTGAAATCAAGCTAGTATGATGTTAAAATCATGATATTGAGTTGGGATTTAAGTTTTACATGTTTTGATTATTATGAAGATGATTAGGGTTTATGGATTTAAGTTTAATTTAGGGTTTGTGATGTTGAAATAATGATCTAGTAAGCTTGAATTGTTGTTTGGAAGCAAAACCCTAAGTTAAATTGTGTAGGGACCATTTCAGCAACTTGAAAAGTTGAAGGAACAAATCTGAATTTTTAGAATTTGGAGTGTATTTGTGTTATTAATGATGTTGGAGATGTGAAATTGATGTTAGAATGCCAAACCGATGTTGAATTGAATTAGGGACCATTGTGGCAAATTGTCAAAATCAAGTGACCAAATAGGCAATGAATTCTTGGATGGGGATTAAATCTGATTTTTGGTTAAAATAATAGAATTAAGGTAGTAGTGTTGATTTGAGGACTAAATTGCAAAGTTAAGAAGTTTAAATCTTTACTTTTGCATTTTAGTGACTATTTTGGGCAAAGAAAGAAAATTAGAGGGAATTATTTGAATAATTATTTGATGAAGAAGATGATAAATTGATGTTTTGAAACAAGTGATGGGACTAAATTGATAAGTAGAAAAATAAGAAGTTAGTATAAATTAGAAGTTGATTATGGAAGGCTATGGTGAAGATTGAATTTTGGCAGTCACTTTGAAAATTTACCATAAATTCTACAAAAATGTTTAGATGATGAATTTTATACCGTTATAAAGATATGTTTGTCTAGTTTCGTATCCAACAAATGGAAGCTGATTTCGAGTTTCGAGTCATAAGATATGAATTTTTAATCGAATGAAGGTCAGAAAATTTACAGAGCAGTTTCTGTCTGTGACAGGAGTTTGAAGAATTTTCATAATTTTTGTAGATTTTATTAATTTATGTGGCTTATACCGTTAGAGCTGTTATCGAATCTAGTTTTTCTAGTACAAAGGAAATTAAGATCCGGTATGTATTCTTCCCAGTATAAGTAAATCTTTATAGGTAGCACAAGCTGTCAGAAAATAGAATTTGAAACATTTGGTATTTAAATGTGAGTTAACAAGCTCGGAAGAATTATTAGAAGTTCAAATTGGTCACTAGGGACCATAATGAGTTTGTGAAAAATAAAAGGAAGAAAGGAAAAATAATTGAAAATTTTATATTCGAATGATTATATTAGACCACATGGTTAAGGTATTGTTAGATTTGAATCTAACAAATAGTTTATCTTATTCATGTGAATAATGAAGTCAAGGCCGAATCAAAGAAAGTTCGAGGTTCTATAAAGGAAAGGATCGAGTAGAATTTAGTGAGGCGTGCTAATAAATGGCCCAGGTGAGTGCAATGCATACATAACATGATACATGGTTGTTTTATACATCATTGGTAAGACTTGCGATAAGTTTACATGATTTATATGTTGGCGTGATATTTATGTCATTGATCATATATTTGACATATTTTAAAATGTCAATGGTTGAAAACAAATGCATTGATCATTAGTTACTGATGATGGCATGCTATGAATGTTATTTCGGGTATGAACTACCCAATATTAAATTATATATATATATATATATATATTGCCATGGATGGAATAAATTCGGGAATTTTGCCCAAATGAGTCATTGAGGGACAGGGTATAGTTGGCATGCCAAAGAGTCCAGCAGCACGCTGTATAATTAGGAATTCGGGATAACACTATAGTGTTAAAAGTACACTTAGTGTATGGTAAGCACGGCCTTATAAACGTGCAGGATAATGGTTAACACGACCTTATAAACGTGCAGGATAATGGTTAGCACGGCCTTATAAACGTGCATGATAATGGTTAGCACGACCTTATAAATGTACGGGATAATGGTTAGCATGGCCTTATAAACGTTCGGGATAATGGTTAGCACGGCCTTATAAACGTGCGGGTTAGCACTTCGGTGCATATTTGACTCGCGTACCCAGGGTTCTCAAGGTTATATTTGGGCTATGAAATTCGGGCTATAAATAAAGGGATAATAAATGGTAAACAGGTTAGAGAGTATATGAACTCTCGGGACATATTTATATGAACACTCAGGGCAAATGGCAAGTATATCGGTAAGAAATTTATATCTGGTTTATATTATGTTGATACATGATTGGTATGATGGTAATATTTATATAGTGATCATGATGCATATAAGGCATATTATGATAACCAGGCATACATGAAAATCTTATGACATTGACATATATCATGCTATATAAACGTAGCCATGAACTTGAATAAAGTTTAAATTATTGTTATTAATTTCCTTTATTGCCTCACTAAGTTCGTACTTAGCGTGTGTTTGATTGTACACACGTAGGTAAATCAAGATGAGAGGGGGAAAAGCATTGCATCAATATTGGAAAGCTCAACAGGTAATCACAGTAATGACATCCTAATTGAGGTTGATTTTTATAGTGGCATGTACGCTTGCTAAACTTATTCGAGTTGAGATTGACCTTTAAAGTTGTTATGGGTTTTAAGATAATTGATTCATGATTAGAACATGAATAAATAATTTGTGTCGATTTTAAGTAAAGTTAAGCGTGCTTGGGCTAGAGAAATTTCAGGATGGGCAACCATCGGGAAGTTTTCTAAAAATTTTAAATTACCCTGATCTTTGAGTAAAGAAGTTATAGCATCTCCGACTCATATCCGGTGTACGGATAGAGGAAGGGGGTATTACACTTCACAATATAACTTCTCATTTCAATTACTCAAGCAATCTATACACTTTCAGATTTATACATAAAATAGTTCGGGTTTACCTATTATACATAGGAGTATACTAATTTTGAGTCTAGCATTAATATTTCATTAATAAGGATTCGTTCGAATGATCATAACTCCAAACATAGTTTATCCTAGCATTTCATCTTGCAAAACTCACGACATACTAACAAGGATAATGGTATACACATATATATTGTTCATTTGGGTCTATAACTTATTTTATGAACTTAATTATCTAACAAATCAAGCAAGTTCATCCATGCTTGTTTGTTGTTCGAATATACATCAATATCTCAAACTATTCTAGTACTCAAATTCATGTAATCCAACCGAGTCAAACTATATTTCAGTTTTTAAACATGAGCATTCATACAAACATTATCCAAGTTAATCTAATTCTCATACTCTACTAACATATCTACCAACAAGCACAAACTTTCCTTTAATTATGGAGAAAGAAGTCGGTAATTTACCTTTCCCCCAATCTGATTCAGAAATAATACAAACAAAATGTGGTTATCCAAGCTTGGTGCAAGCTTTTACTCCTCTCTCACTCTTTTACAAGGTTTCGGTCATACTAAGAGGTTGAAGAAGATAATAATCCACTTTTGATTATCTTCTTCCACCTAAGCCGTTCCCTCCCTCTCTCAATTACACATGTTCCCACTCAACATGCCACTTGGTAAAGCCCTTTTATTTTATTTGAATTTTGCATGCAAAGTCCAAGTTTTGAAACATAGCCTTTTAAGTTCTTATAATATGGTTCTTAACTTGCCAAAATTTTCAATTGAGTCCTAATTTCATAATTTGATTATTCTTAAGGATATTTCAATTAATTAAAGCTATATCGAATCTTACCAAGAATTCTAAGCCATAATTTGGGGTATTACAGAGCTCGAATGAGCTTCTTTGAGGATATCGGTGCAAAGAGATTCATCATCAGGTAAACAGATCTGGTCGCAAAAACATAAGAGTCCTTCAAAATTCATTCTAAAATCAGGGTTATCTTACAACTTGGAAATGGTGGCTTGAAGTTTAGAATCCTGTCTTTGCAATGCTTGAATCCTCGTTGTAATGGTAGACTAAACCTGAAGTTTAGCTACAAAGCAACGATGCTTCATGTTGCGCGTAATAAGTGCTCCGCAATTATGCAAGTGTACACGTCGCAAGTTATAGTATAAAAGATATCGTATCCACAGGGATTGGTGCCACTTCAAGAATCTAATCTCTTGCACTGTAAAAAGTAAAAGAACACAAGTAGAAGATTGTAGGAGTTTTAACTAATAACTAAACTAAAAAGCAATAAAGTAAAAGAATAAGTAATCAAATGAGAGAGAACAGGCCAGGTTATCATGAGTTGAGGTATGATAGCCGATTGGATCGTCTTGGTAAAAGAGTGCAAGGCCAACTCAGTTGTCGTGGCAACTTGCATAGCGGGGTTGCCTTGGCAACTAATCGATGGTTGCCTGGGCGACTAGCTGGACAACTACTTGGGCGGCTTGGCAGCAACTTCAAGGTTCGGCGGAGCGTTCTTCAATGGTTTCTTCTTATCCCTAAGTCAAAACTCTAGCTACTTGTGCATGCCTTGATAATACATCCCTACGTGAATCAAGGGTGAACAACAACCAATCTTGCGCTCCTCTTAGCCGTTGAAATCCTTAACTTATCCCTAAGCCGGATTAATCTTCACCATCAATAGATTGAATAAAGACCATACTCATTCGTTTCTTGAATCTAACTCTCCCGATATTAGACAAATAGATGAAGTTACGAGATCCTCTCCCAATTCACTCGCAAACAAGAATAAGAACCAAGAATGAGTAAACCTTGAATTGAAAGTGAAAACTCTTATTACCTAAACAAAATCCAATTGTTTCTCACAACCACAAAACACAATAACCTTAGCCAAATAGATTTAGTTCATGGCTAGGTTCCAAAGAAACACAAGATAAAGAATTCCTAGCATAAACCTAATGGAACAAGGAAGAAAAAGATGAAGAATGGATGGAGCTTTGTCGAAATATCCCTTGCCTTTGATCTTGTCAAAAATTCTCTCCCCTCTCTCCCTTGTAGTTGACGGCTTGATCCTTAATTTATAGGGATAGGTCAAAGTCTTTTTTGAGGAGGAAGTTAAGTTGGAATTAAATTATCTTTAAAGAATATAATTCTCTATTATATTTAAATTCCTTCTAGAACTTCTCCTACCTTCTTGGGATTTAATTTCTATTTAACCTCTTCATTGAAATCAAACTCCTTTGGGATTTAGCTTTGCTCCACGTCATCTTGGGCTTATCTAGTCATCAATTTTGACTACCATATCATCTTATTCCTTGTCGAAAATTGCCCTGGCAACTACCTCGACATCTCCTTCATGCATTGCCCTGGCAACTAGCTCGGCATCTCCTTCATGCATTGCCCTGGCAACTAGCTCTAGCCTTGCTTTGGCAAGTGATTCTGCACATACACACAAAATACACCAAAGCAACATCTTTTCCCACAAAAACCACCAAGTTATGCAATCAAGCTCAACGATGGAAAGAAACGTGATTAATGCATGAATGGCTAATTATGCAACTAATATGAGCCTAAGTCTAACAATAATATGAGTAAAAATAGTAATAAAAATAGTACTTTTGAACACTTATCACACCCCCAAACTCGAACTATTGCTTGTCCTCAAGCAATGCAAACTAATAATTACCCGCCAAAACTTCAATTTTCACAAACTTAGCTTTGAACTTGATTTCAATTCTCAGAACCGGGGCACAAAGTATGATTGGCTTTTCATTTTTCGGAAAACTTAGGAGTTACTCGGAATCAAACTATAATGTTTGTGAGTGTGTGCAGAGTTGTGTGCAAGTTGATTTTTTGGATTCTATTCAAAGAAGAGGTTTTCAAATTACTTCATTGGGTTCTTTTAACATGTTTTAACTAGAGCCAGTTTCAGGCACCTCTAGTGTTTTATTTTTTTAGTTTTCTTAAGTTAATTAATTTATTCGACTAGAGCCGGTTTTAGGCACCTCTAGCGATCAAATTTTTAGTTCATACTAGAGCCAATTTTGGGAACCTCTAGCAATCAAATTTTTAGCACATACTAGAGCCAATTTTGGGCACCTCTAGCATTCATCTAATTCATCGAATATTCATGAAATGTAGGCAATTCTTGTTCCAACTAAAGGCATGGCAAGCAATTTATGTATCCTAAATGCAATAATTAAGATGAATGCAACTAAACATGGTAACTAACTAATAACAATCCCCCCAAACTCGAGTGAGGCATTGCCCTCAATACATGCGACAAAGAAAAATAAAAATAAAGAAAAGTAAAATGCAAACGAGGACTTACTCCGAGAGTTCATCATCGTGGATGATTAGTTTCCTCTTGGTCGGTGTCTTGATTCTTTTGCTTGAATGCGGTGGTTGCTTCCTTGTTGCCGATGGTGGAATCGATCCTCGTATGAGTTTTCCTCGTTGTCCTCTTCATCAATGTCATTGGCTTTTCGCTTGGGCATGAAGGATTTGAATGGTGCGGTCTTTGTTGGTGCAATGGAGGACTCATCCTAATCTAAAAAATTAGTCAATGATTTCGTACGAGTTGATTCGGGCATAGGTGCTTTACCTTTGGGTTTTACAGTGGTTTCTGGGGTGTCTTTAGCTGTGGTTGCCGCTGCATCTTCAGTGTTGGTTGCCGTGGCATCTGCTTGGGCAGGCGCAGTGTAGGTTGCCACGGCATCATCTGTTGCGGTTGCCGTGGCGACTGCTTTATTAGTTACCATGGAAAGGATTTTGGTAGGAAAGATTGGGAACGGCACGCGGCTGTCCGAGTACTTTTCCATGATGACTTGGGTGATGGCATTGTTGTGATCCTTCATGTACTGCATGAACATTAGTTGTTGGTCTTCAATTTGCCTAAGGCGATTCGCCAACGGTTATTAGGTGCTTGGGCATTAGGCGTTGCCGAGGTGGCAGGGGTTGCTGCGGCAATTGGAGGCATTGAGGATTTTACCATTACCTCTCCCATTAGCTTTCAGATTTGTGCTCGATTCCAACCAGACTTTGGTAGGGTCTTTTCATCAGTGGACTCACTTGGAACATGCATTTCCTTGCAAAGATTGGAAATTAAGCATGGGAAGAAAAAAGAACCCTTGTCTTTTGAGCTACATACAAAGATCTCATCACAAATAATTTTTCCAATGTTAATGATGCGAGTATGCAAGATAGAATGTATGAGCAAAAGACGAGGTGTATCAACGGTAGTATTGTGTGTGGTGGGCATTAAAGAAGTTTTAACAAACTTATTCCATAATTTTGCCTCGGGTTTAAGCCGAAGGCGATTTACCGTGCCCTTGTATTTACCGTTGTTCCAATGAGTCCCCGGTAGAGTGAGTTCTTGAAGCACCTTGTCAAGTTGCTTGGGCGTGAGTTGATCAACAAAGGCTTAATGCTCGTCCTTCTCAATGTAGAGCTCGTAAAAGGTGTTGATGTTTTCGGGGCTTATAAGTATAGCCTTGTCACGAACAAAAACATAAGGATTATTCGGGTTAGGTGAGTGAGCATAGAATTCTCTTACCCATGAGATGTTACTCGGTTCTGATTGATGGAAAAAGATTTGCCACTTTTGATGTGCAATCCTTTCGAAGATGAATGGTTTAAGGTCGAAATCTTGATGAGAGTTGGAGTATTCGAAGCCTTGTTCTTTGCAAATCTTTCGGCTTTCAAACTTGGAGTGAAATATTTCTTGAACCACCGGTGTAGAAAACTTCTTGTATCTTGGTTCTTTGGAGGAACTTGGATGAACCAAAAATTCGATTTTGGATGCCATGGATGATCTTGGTTCTGAGTTTTGTAAAAACAAAGAAAGAAAGCAAAAAAAAAAAACTAAAGAGTTGCAAGATGAAAAGTAGGAATATGTTTCTTGGAAGTTAAGGGTGATGGGTTATATAGAAAAGATATGTAGTAAATATGGTGGGTGGGATTAATTTTGGAATAAAGAAGAAAGAGGTTTCGATTTAGGGGAAGGGTGATGGCTAGAGGGTTTATTTAGGGTAAATTGGAGGCTTAATATAAGCCTTAGATTCAGCCCATTAATTTCTTTGTTGAAGAAGTTTCCTTCTTGAATCAAAATTCCTCTTTATCTTGAACTCTTTTCCTACAATTCAAAAACAAATAAAATAAGGATTAAAATTAAAGATAAACTAATAAAAGAAAATAAATAAAGATGTGCAAAGAAATTCTTAAACTTAAAAAGATAAATATGAAAGAAAGATGTAGTTTTAATCTTAAAGAAAATAAATAAATCTATTCTAAAAAGAAAAATAACCAAAATAATAAAAAATAGAAAATTAAATAGTTCGAAAAAGATAAAAATAAAAATAAAATATCAAAAGGAGAGCATGCTCATGCATCTCCTAAGGTGACCACTTCTTTTTTGTGTTCCACATGGGCACCGTTGTAGTGCTTTAATATTTGTCCGTTAACTTTGAATTCATGTTCGTCAGTGATGGACTTGATTATCACGGCACCATGGGAGAATGGTTTGACAACTTTGAATGGTCCCGACCATCTTGATTTCAGTTTTCCCAGGAAAAGTTTTAGCCGAGAATTGAATAAGAGAACTAGTTGCCCTGGCATGAATTGTCGCAGAAATAGTTTCTTGTCATGCCATTGCTTTGTTTTCTCCTTGTAGATTCGTGCATTGTTATAGGCGAGTGCACGGAATTCTTCTATCTCGTTGAGGTCCAACAAATGCCATTGTCCGACACTTTCCCAATCCATATTCACGGTCTTGATTGCCCAATATGCCTTGTGTTCGATTTCCACCGGTAGATGGCATGTTTTGCCATAGACAAGTCGGAAGTGGGACATACCTAAGGGTGTTTTGAATGCAGTGTGATATGCCCAAAGTGCGTCATCTAGTCTTACTGACCAATCCTTCCTAGAGGGACTTACAACTTTCTCGAGTATACCCTTCAATTCTCGGTTGGAAATTTCTGCTTGCCCATTGGTTTGTGGGTGATATGTCGTGGCAATCTTGTGTGATACGCCGAAGTGTTGCAACATCTTGGCAATAAGTCTATTGTCAAAATGCTTGCCTTCATCACTGATAATTGCTCTCGGCATCCCAAACCGTGTAAATATATTTTTCTGCAAGAATCATTGCACGGTCTTGGAATCGTTGTTGGGAACTGCAGCTGCCTCAACCCATTTAGATACGTAGTCAACGGCAAGTAGAATGTAGAGGTTACCGAATGAAGATGGGAAAGGTCCCATAAAATAGATCCCCCATACATCGAACAATTCCACCTCGATGATGTTTTGGAGCGGCATCTCATGTCGTCTAGACATATTGCCCATCCTCTGGCAACGATCACATTGCTTGTAAAACTCTTGGGCATTTTTGTACAGTGTTGGCCAATACAAACTGGATTGCAAAACTTTGGTCGCGGTACGAGTTCCTCCAAAATGTCCTCCATAGGGTGAAGAATGGCATTGCTGGAGTACATTCTGCTGCTCTTCTTCAGGGACACATCGGCGTATAACCTGATCTGCACATTGTTTAAACAAAAGAGGCTCGTCCCAAAAGTAATGCTTAGCATCATGGCCGAACCGTTTCTTCACTTAGTGAGTAAGGCCATAAGGTAAAATACCATAAACAAGGAAATTAACTAAATATGCGTACCAGGGTATTGCCGAGGCATGTGCTTCCGTGGTTGCCGAGGCGTGCGCGTCTAGAGTTGCTGTGGCATGTGCGTCAAGGGTTGCCGAGACATGCGCGTCAAAGGTTGTCGAGGCATATGCATCCATGGTTGCTGAGGCGTACGTATCAGTGGTTGCCATGGCGTACGCGTCTGGAGTTGTTGAGGCATGCGCGTCAAGAGTTGCTGCAGTGTCGAGGGTTACCGAGGCATGCGCATCAAGAGTCGCTGCGACGTCAAGGGTTGCCGAGGCATGCACATCCATGGTTGCCGAGGCGTCCGGGGTTGCAAAGGCGTGCGCATCCATGGTTGTCGAGGCAACTAACAGTTGCTCATCCGGGAATGCATCGCATATCTCTAAATCCGCGTCCTCCTCCCTATTGCGTTCTAAACATGATAAGTGATCGGCCACTTGATTTTCTGTTCCTTTCATGTCCTTAATTTCAATATCAAATTCTTGTAAAAGTAATATCCAACGAATCAAACGAGGTTTGGCATCCTTTTTAGCAAATAGATACTTAATTACTGAATGGTCCGTATGAACAATTACCTTTGTACCAATCAAATAGGATCGAAACTTGTCAAATGCGAAAACTATAGCTAGTAACTCTTTATCCGTTGTTGTGTAATTCACTTGAGCACTATTAAGAGTTTTACTAGCGTAGTATATCACATGAAAGGTCTTACCTGTGCATTGGCCTAGGACTGCTCCTACTGCGAAATCACTTGCATCACACATGAGCTCAAAAGGTAGCGTCCAATCTGGTGGAACGACAATGGGTGCTGAGGCAAGCTTTTCCTTTAGGGTTTCGAATGCTATGGCGTAAGAATCATCAAAATTGAAGACTTTATCCTGTTCAAGAAAATTGCACAAGGGTTTAGCAATTTTAGAAAAATTATGAACGAACCTCCTGTAAAAACCTGCATGTCCAAGAAAGCTTCGGATTCCTTTAACCAAACTTGGTGGGGGTAATCTCTCAATCACGTCCACCTTGGCTTTGTCTACTTCAATTCCCTTGGATGAAATCTTGTGGCTGAGCACTATTCCTTCATCTACCATAAAATGGCACTTCTCCCAATTAAGGACTAAATCGATTTCTTCACATCTTGCCAACACCTTCTCTAAATTGCCGAGGCAACTGTTGAAGTCATTACCGAAAATGGAAAAATCATCCATGAAGATCTCAAGGAAGTCTTCGACCATGTCTAAAAAGAGTGCCATCATGCATCTTTGGAAGGTTACCGGGGCGTTACACAATCTGAACGGCATCCTTCAGAAAGCATAAGTACCGTATGGGCATGTGAAGGTTGTCTTTTCTTGATCTTCTGGTGCTATGGCAATTTGATTGTAACCTGAATAACCTCTAAGAAAACAATAAAAGGGTTTACCTGCAAGACGGTCAAGCATTTCATCAATAAAGGTAATGGGAAGTGATCTTTCCTAGTGGCTTTGTTTAACTTTTGATAATCCATACAAACCCCCCAACCGGTCACAGTCCTGGTTGGAATAAGTTCATTGTTTTCATTACTTACCACCGTTATACCTCTCTTTTTCAGTATACATTGTACCAGACTTACCCACGTACTATTAGATATAGGGTATATAATGCCGACGTCAAGCCACTTGATTTCTTTCATTACAACCCCTTTCATGGCATGATTCAGTCTCCTCTGGGCCTCAATCGAAGGTTTGTGATCATCTTCCAACAAAATCTTGTGCATGCACACTGTCGGGCTAATTCCTTTCAAGTCGGCAATTGTCCACCCTGTTGCCTTCTTGTGTAGAATCAACATTTTGATCAGCTTCTTTTCCAGCTCAGGCTGTAACTTAGAGGAAATAATTACAGGCAATGTATTATCGGTTCCCATGTAAGCATATTTAGTTGCCCTGGCAATTGTTTCAACTCAAGAATCGGTGGTTGTTCAATAGAGGGCTTTTCGAGTTTACCTTCCTTACCTGAGTAATCCAGTGGTTCAAAGTATGTACCTGGTCGATTGACTAACCAATTTGCCTCTTCTTGTTGTTCCTCATCGATCAGTTCTTCATACTCATCAGGTTCCTCTTGGTCGGCAATGTAGTTACCGAGGCAACTAAATTCCTCGTCGAAGTTAAACTCTATCGTGGCATGAAGAAGTTGGCATTCTTCCTGATCATCGGCATGCCTTAGGGTTTGGAACACATTTAGTTTAACTTGCTGGTCATTCACCCTCATGGTGAGTTCTCTTTTTTCAACATCGATCAAGGTTCTCCCTGTTGCTAGGAAGGGTCTCCCGAGAATGATAGGTGCATGTTCATCTACTTCACAATCCAAAACAATAAAGTCAGCGGGAAAAATAAATTTATCAACTTTTACCAGTATGTCTTCGATTTTTCCCTCTGGATGCACATAAGATCTGTCGGCTAGCTGTAGCATAACTATTGTAGGTCTTGCCTTCCCGATTCCTAGTTTCTGGAAAACCGATTTAGGCATCAAGTTTATGCTGGCTCCAAGGTCACATAATACTTTCCCGACATAGTGGTTTCTGATGGAACAGGGTATTGTGAAACTTCTGGGATCCTTCAACTTGGGTGGCATGCGATTATGAAAGATGGCCATGCATCCCTCTATTGCGACAACTGTTTCAAACTCTCCTAGCCTTGTTCTCTTGGACACAATGTCTTTAAGAAACTTGGCATAGTTCGACATTTGTTCAATCGCTTCAACCAATGGCAAATTGATGTGGACTTGCTTTAGGATATCAAGGAACTTCTTGAATTGATATTCTTGCTTTTGTCGCTTCAACCTTTGTGGGAATGGTGGTGGAAGTCGGATATCTTCGATCCTTTCATTGGTCTGAAACTTGAATGACGGCATTGCTGAGGCAACTGGAGTTGCTGAGGCATCATCAACTGGGGTTGCCGTGGCGTGCCTGTCGTTGGTTGCCGAGGCATCCTTGTCACTGGTTGTTGAGGCATGCTTATTGCTGGTTGCCGCGGTAATTCCTGGTTCAGCATCTGAGGCTTTGTCGCTTGGTTCATCTTGATCTTTTTGTTGAGTTTTGTTTGGTGAGCGAGCTTGAGCCTCTTTAAGTTGTTGGCCACTTCTAGTGGTGATCGCCTTACATTGCTCATGGCCAGTTCCTCTTGCGACTTCAGTATCGCTAGGTAAACCTCCCTGCGGTCTAATATTCAGGTTTTGAGCAAATTGTCCGACTTGATTTTCCAATGATTTGATTGCCGCCTCTTGGTTTTGCAATCTCATCTCGGTCCTGTTAATAAAAGCATAAGTTCTTTTTATGAAGTTACTGTTGCCGTGGCATATTCTGCTGGAATCCCGATGCTTGTGCATTCTGATTGTTCTGGTTTAGAGTATTGTTGGGATTACTCCATGAAAAATTTGGGTGCGTCTTCCAAGCTGGATTATATGTATTAGACATCACATTGTTGTTCTGGTTGTAATTCCCCACATAGAAGCTGGATTTCAGATTCTGCATACATTCAGAAGAATCATGATTACCACCACATAACTCACAAAATGAATCCATTACCTTGACCTCCTGTGTGTTGTTTGGTTTCTGCATGTTCTGGACCATCTTGGCTAAAGTGGCCAATTGTGCCGAAATTGAGTCTGATGATCCAAGTTCAAGTATTGTGGCTTGGCGTCTAACTCCTCCTCTTCTAGCAGAGGGGAATTGATAATCATTATTGGCAAACCTGTTTAGAATTTGCATTGCTTCCTCCGACGACTTATCTAGGAGTATGCCGTTTGCCGAAGCATCTAGAATCATCCTTGTTGGTGTATTCACAACGTTGTAAAATATTGTTACTTGTGTCCATACTGGGAATCCGTGTAGGGGCATTTGTACAGAAGTTCTCTATATTGCTCCCAATCCTCGTACATGGATTCATCATCTGCCTGCCGAAAAGAAGTAACTTCGCTACGAAGCTTATCATTCAAGTTTTTAGAATTAAATCGAGCAAGGAAATCACGACAAAGATCGGTCCAAGATCCTATTGATCCGGCAGGAATACTATTCAACCATGTTTTTGCCCTATCCCTTAGTGAATAGGGGAATAATCTTAGTCGTAAAACATCGGGGGTGACTCCTTGTATTTTGAATGAGTTGTAAATCTCGAGGAAAGATTTTAGATGTTGTCGTACATCTTCAGTTGCTGAGCCGCCAAATTGACCAATTGTGTTGATCATATTAAACATCACCGGTTTCAATTTAATGTGGTCAGCTTCAATTTCAGGTGTGACAACTCCTGGATTAAGTCCATCAAGATCTTCTTCAAGATAGTCTCAAATAGTTCTGTTTCGTCCAAGAATCACTCCTCATCCTGCTGGAACTTCTTGATTCATATTGCCATCTTGATTAGTCATTGCTACTCTTAACCTTCGTCTAAGTCTTTGTAAGGTTCGTTTGATTTCCGGATCAAAGGGATATTTTGGTGTAATCGGTCTTGCTCTGGTCATATACCAATGCAAAGCCAAAGTTTGTTAACCCTTTGAATCTTAAACAAGAAAAATAAAAAGTGCAAGAAAATAAAAACAAAGTTGCTATTGTCAATCCCCGGAAACGGTGCCAAAAACTTGTTGCGCGTAATAAGTGCTCCGCAATTGTGCAAGTGTACACGTCGCAAGTTATAGTATAAAAGATATCATCTCCACAGGGATTGGTGCCACTTCAAGAATCTAATCTCTTGCACTGTAAAAAGTAAAAGAACACAAGTAGAATATTGTAAGAGTTTTAACTAATAACTAAACTTGAAAGCAATAAAGTAAAAGAATAAGTAATCAAATGAGAGAGAATAGGCCAGGTTATCGTGAGTTAAGGTGTGATAGCCGATTGGATCGTCTTGGTAAAAAAGTGCAAGGTCAACTCAGTTGCTGTGGCAACTTGCACAGCGGGGTTGCCTTGGCAACTAATCGATGGTTGCCTGGGCGACTAGTTGGGCAACTACTTGGGCGGCTGAGCATCAACTTCAAGGTTCGGCGGAGCGTTCTTCAATTGTTTCTTCTTATCCCTAAGTCGAAACTCTAGCTACTTGTGTATGCCTTGATAATACATCCCTACGTGAATCAAGGGTGAACAACAACCAATCTTGTGCTCCTCTTAGCCGTTGAAATCCTTAACTTATCCCTAAGTCGGATTAATCTTCACCGTCAATAGATTGAATAAAGACCATACTCATTCGTTTCTTGAATCTAACTCTACTGATATTAGATAAATAGATGAAGTTACGAGATCCTCTTCCAATTCACTCGCAAACAAGAATAAGAACCAAGAATGAGTAAACCTTGAATTGAAAGTGCAAACTCTTATTACCTAAACAAAATCCAATTGTTTCTCACAACCACAAAACACAATAACCTTAGCCAAATAGATTTAGTTCATGGCCAGGTTCCAAAGAAACACAAGATAAAGAATTCCTAGCATAAACCTAATGGAACAAGGAAGAAAAAAGATGCAGAATGGATGGAGCTTTGTCGAAATCTCCCTTGCCTTTGATCTTGTCAAAAATTATCTCCTCTCTCTCCCTCGGAGTTGACGGCTTGATCCTTAATTTATAGGGCTAGGTCAAAGTCTTTTTTGAGGAGGAAGTTAAGTTGGAATTAAATTATCTTTAAAGAATATAATTCTTTATTATATTTAAACTCCTTCTAGAACTTCTCCTATCTTCTTGGGATTTAATTTCTCTTTAACCTCTTCATGGAAATCAAACTCTTTTGGGATTTAGCTTTGCTCCACGTCATCTTGGGCTTATCTAGTCATCAATTTCGACTACCATATCATCTTATTCCTTGTCGAAAATTGCCCTGGCAACTAGCTTGGCATCTCCTTCATGCATTGCCCTGGCAACTAGCTCGACATCTTCTTCATGCATTGCCTTGGCAACTAGCTCTAGCCTTGCTTTGGCAAGTGATTCTGCACATACACACAAAACACACCAAAGTAGCATCTTTTCCCACAAAAACCACCAAGTTATGCAATCAAGCTCAACGATGGAAAGAAACGTGAATTAATGCATGAATGACTAATTATGCAACTAATATGAGCCTAAGTCTAACAATAATATGAGTAAAAAGGGTAATAAAATAGTACTCTTGAACACTTATCACTTCCTAAGACAGAAGTGGCCATTGATAGCTCGAGGAGCTACAACACAAGGGATTGTAATGAGTCAGTGTACAAATCATTACATTAAACTTGAGGATCAATAACAATACTTACCAGGTAGAGGTTTGCGGTTGAGTGCATCAGCTACAACATTGGCCTTGCCCAGATGGTAGTCAATAACAAGGTAATAATCCTTGAGGAGTTCCATCCATCTCCGTTGTCGAGGATTCAACTCTTTTTGAGTTAAGAGATATTTGAGACTTTTATGATAAGTAAAGAGGTAACATTTATCCCTGTAGAGATAATGTCTACAAATTTTAAGCGCAAAGACAACTGTAGCCAACTCTAGATCATGAGTAGGATAATTCATCTCGTGTGGCTTGAGCCGTCTCGATGCATATGCAATGACCTTGCCTTCTTGCATTAATACACATCCTAACCCGAGATATGATGCATCACTGTAAACTGTATAGTCCTTACCTGACTCGGGTTGGATTAGAACTGGTGCATGAGTCAAAACTTGTTTCAATTGATCGAAGCTCCTTTGTTGATCCACAGTCCAAACAAATGGAGCTTCCTTTCTCAATAACTTAGTCAAAGGGGCTACTATCATAGAAAACCCCTTGACGAATATCCTATAGTAGCCAACAAGACCAAGAAAACTTCTTACCTCGCCAACATTCTTCGGTGGATGCCAATCAAGAATGGCTTGAATCTTCTTCGGGTCAAATTGAATGCCTGAAGCTGATACAATGTGCCCAAGGAAGGCAACTTCAGTAAGCCAAAACTCACATTTTGAGAACTTGGAAAATAATTGCTTCTCACGGAGGGTTTAAAGCACAATGCAGAGATGATCACGATGTTCCGCTGTATTCTTGGAATAGATTATTATGTCATCAATGAATACCACTACGAATTTGTCGAGGTAGGGTCTAAAAACCTGATTCATCAAGTCCATAAAAGCTGCCAGTGCATTGGTTAGCCTAAATGGCATCACCAGGAATTCATAGTATCGTATCTCGTACGGAAAGCGGTTTTAGGTACATCACATTCTTTAACTCTCACTTGATAATAGCCAGACCTTAAGTCAATCTTGGAAAACATAGTGGCATCCTTGAGCTGATCAAATAGGTCATCAATCCTTGGAAATGGGTATTTGTTCTTGATGGTCACCTTGTTCAACTATCGATAATCAATACATAGTCTCATGGAACCATTTTTCTTCTTCACAAAGAGAACCGGAGCTCCCCAGGGTGAAGAATTTGGTCGAATGAAACCTTTATCAAGAAAATCTTGAATCTGAACTTTCAACACCTTCAACTCAACTGCTGTTATTCGATATAGTGTAATAGATACTGGAGCAGTTCCAGGTTACACGTCAATGCTAAATTCAACTTCACGGGTTAGGGGTAAACCCGTGAGTTTATCGAGAAAGACATCAGGAAATTCACTCACAGCGTCAACATCTAATAACTGTGGCCCATCCTTAGCTTCTATTATCAAAGAATACAAGGAAGGATTTCTTGAATTCATCAGCACAATGCTTTCCTTGCCAAGGCCTCGAAGATACAATTTTCTTTTGTTACATCCACCCACGCTTGATGTTCACTAAGCTAGTCCAGACCTAGTATCACATCAAACTCATGGATCGGTAGAGCTAATAGGTCAGCCACGAAAGGAATCCCTTGAATCACCAAAGGGCAATTCTTACGTACAAGGTTTATGGTGACACAATCACCAAGTAGATCAGTTACGGAGATTCTCGATGCTATAGGTTCACCAGTCATTCCATACTTCTTGACCAGTTCAGTACCTATAAAAGAATAAGTAGATCCAGGGTCAATCAATGCATATAAAGAATAAGAATACAGTTCAATGATACTTGCAATGACATCAGGCTCATAGTACTCCTTGCTCCTCACATGATACATCTGAGTATGAGTCTTGGATTCTTGCTTACTCGGTGTCTTGCCAAAGCCATTGGGTCTCCCTATAGTTCCTGACGAACCTTGTCTTAACCCCTTACCTCGGAAAGACTGAGTAGGGGTGTAGTACTTGCCGGTGTAGCCATAGACTTGGTTGCACCCAAGGGACAATCACGAATAAAATGACCCTATTCACCACAGTAGAAGCATGCTCCAGTCTGCTTACGACACTGACCTACTAGATGTCTTTTCTGGCAGTAATTACAAACTGGATTCTGTGTATTTCGATTAGAGCCTCCAGTGCTTTCAACTGAGGCCGTCTTGGCAAAAGACTGGGTCACCATTTGAGTTTTCTCGATGTTCTCAAAATGAGAAGGTTGAAAATACACATTTTTCTTGGGGCCTTGATTCTTACTCTTTTTATTCCACTTAGAAGGTCGAGAATCATCCCTAAACCTCTTTTCAGTCCTGCTAGTTCCACCTAATATGAAGGTCTTCTGAGTAGCTTTAGTGGCCTTGACTCGATTCACAAGATCTTGGAAATCGGCGATCACCAAGGTAGTAAACATAGGGCGTAATTCATCACTAAGCCCAGCAATAAACATCCTGCACATGTCTTCTTCCTTCTTGATGTACTCTGCACCATAACGGTAGTACTTGCAGAAATCATAAATGTACTACTCAATAGATCAACCGCCTTGCTTTAGGTGAAGGAAGATGCTACGTCTCTCTGCAATGTAGTATTCACTAACATATTTCTTTCAGAATTCTTGGAGGAAGAACTCCCAAGTGACAATTCCTTCAGGAATAGTGAGAATAATGGTCTTCCACCACTAAAGTGCTTCAGCAGCTAACAATGCGAGGGAACACTCCAACTTGTGTTCATCATAACACTGTAATTGCTTATTCAAAATCCTCAACGTGTTGTCCAGCCAGTACTCGGCAACCTCGGGATTAACATCATCTTGACCGGTAAAAGTGTATGCCCGAAGCGAGGCCAGCTTATCGATAGGGGCTCGAGCATATTGGACAACTGGTGGGGTTGGATACACCACCGTCTTGGCCCTCATAGATCCCATTAATTTCTTGAACATGTCATCCATGTAACACCCCATCCCTGGGTTAGCCGTAACCCGGTTCATGAGCATTACCAAAACGAAAGCAAAGCAAAAGATAGGTTACTTGTCGAACAAGTAACCTCAGTATACTTAACTTGCAACCCAAGTAACCTAAACATAACCATACAAGACATATAAAAAAACATAAAAGCATACTTTTACACATTAGGCATACTAAATAGGGTACAAATTTATTCCTTTTTCATTTCATTTCAAGTATGCATTTAGGTTACACTTTTCATTCTTAATTAACAAACCTATTTGCTTATCACATATACATTCCGTTAGCAAGAACTAAGCATAACTTTAATCTTTCAATTAGCTTACTTGCATCTCACGATACTACTTATTTAACCAATCAACATGATCAATGCAAGGCATCCAACTTACATTCTTATTACATGATCATACACCCTATTCGAATAGCTAGGTGTTCACTTAGTACATTTCATTAGTTTCTTTTTCAATCAAGTCATAATATTTCATGGCATACTTGTCTAGTACATTGTTAATGCATGCTTGAACATACCTTAGCTCCAATCCAAGCATTGCCGAATCATACCATAGCCACAAGAATTAATGCATGATCATACAACATTGGTCTATTGTTCGAATGAAACAAGGATTCAACAATCATTGTATAATTTTCACAATTTGCGCAGCATCTACTTATATATATATACATATCAACATGGTTCATATACATAGCTTAAGTCATCAAAGTTGGTTACATGATAGGCCCAACAAAACAATACATATACTAGTCTTAAACACAACAAAATGCAAGATCAAGGCTACCTATTACAAGTTCTAGTGCCACCAAACTAGGAGCATACAAAGAATATGAAATCATACTTTCAAGCTTACTTCAGAACGTTGTTTCGAGTATAAGATTTCCTCTTGAAAGTGTCCTTAATTTGTTATGGGAAGAATGAAGAGTAGAGTGTTAAGTACAAGTTATGTACTTAGTGAGGTAACACTAAGTCTAGCCAATTTCCAAGCATACCTATCCAAATTTACATGTATTTCAAAGAATCAAGTTCATCTCTACATGACATATACCATTCGAATGAATAGGGTAAACATAGGCAAGCTTCACATACCACATATTCAACATAGCAACATCCATCATATAACCATAGCATACTATTCGAATTATCTTGCTCAGAAGACAAGCAACCCAAAAATACCAAGTACCAAGTAGGCATTCTTACACAACAAGCATCAATTATGCATAAATTCCATATGAAATAACTAGTTGTACAATCATTCATGTGTTATCTTTCAAGGCAACGATGTTCAATCAAGAATCTTACAGAACAAGTAATGTTCACATCACACATTCAAGACAAACAATATTCATTTCAAGTTTTAGTTCATCTTATAACACCCTTGGTAAGTAGTTTACTAGATAATCAAATCTTCAACAATATGCACCGAAGTGCCAATATGCGCAGTAGTGCCAAAATACACCGTCGTGCCAATATGCACCGTCGTGCCAATATGCACCGTAGTGTCAATATGCAGTGTAGTGCCAATATGAGCTCAAGATTCTAAGGCATGCCCTCCTATCTATCTAAACTAGCTACCAAGGTTGTTGATTATCCATTTCATTCAAGCTTTATACAATTCATTATTCAATACAAGATTATGCCATTCAAAGGCCAAGCCCTTTGGCTTATGGAGTCTTAACTCCCAAGACAAGTTTATCCATGCCATTCGAATGGCATGAATACAAAGTGGTACCATTGTTAATTTCATTTCAACCCGCCATGTATATCAATCACAGACACATGCATATGTATGCAATGTGCGTAACTTATTCTCCAAGCAAGCATGTCATTTCTTACCTTTGGCATAAGCAATGCAACATGTCAAGCATTACATTTCATTTGCTTAACACTCAAGTAAACAAATAGATCATGGCATCAAACAAGTTGTCATTCATATCATTCTTCCCTTAATTAGCCAAATATATATTAAGTCATGTTACATGGCAATGTCATTGAATTAAGACAATAACAAGGTTGGTTAGGACCTAAGTCCTAACCCTAAGGATGGTTACACTCACAATACTCCTAGCTAATCACTTGTCTTGTATCCAAATCTCTTTGCCTCTTGGTTTGGGATGTCCACTCGTATCTTCCTCTTCCCCAACTTGCTGCCCTTGGTCTAGCAAGCATAACACATACATTTCATCAAAACAAGCACATAGTGTCACACAATTATAGTAGCAATGTTACCACATTTGTACCTAACATTTAGCTGCTATTTTTATGCTTTCTTTTAAGCATTTCTTACTAGTTCATCTCCATATATTTATTACCTCATTTTAAGACATAACTGGACAGGTTACAATGTCCCAAAACTGTTTTGGAAACAGTTTGCATCTAGGTGTAAAAACAGTCCCAAACTGCCCAGGACACTGCTGCCTAGCAGTTTGCACACTGTCCCTTTAAATGGTCATATCTTTTAATCCGTACGTCGGAATTTTGATTACTATACACTGTTGGAAAGCTAACAAAATTGTCTTTAATAACATATAAGACTTACATTTTAGTTCTTAGCCAATTAATACAGTTTATTGTTCAAAGACAGGGCATTTACACTGTATGAACAGTTTGCACTGTCCAGCAATTTCTATTTACAGTTTCCAGCATAGGGCCCAGTTTTCAGTTCTGTTTTCACCTAATGAAAGTAGACATACTAAGGATCATGTCATTAAAATTTCATCCCTGAATTTGATGTATACAATTTTTGGTGAATTTTCAAAGTGGCTGCCCAGAACTGAGCAATTCTGGGCAGATTGCACCTATTCACATTTTAATTCCTTAAATTCATTTTAACCAATGTTTTGGCCCTATAATTCATTTCATATTACATACTAAACATATTTAGTCAATGTTAACTCATTATTCAAGGCAGACAAAACAGAGTAAGTTGGTTACAATGCTTAATTTTGCATGTTTACACAATTTCAATCAACAAAACAGTTTCTATGTTATATGACTATGTTCATACTTTTATCTTTCATTTCCAGCATTGGTTACTAACAATTCAGTTTGTTTAACACCTTCTTTACAATATCTAATCATGATCATTGTAACACCCCAAATCCTAGCCTAGAAGTATTGGAACCAAATTGCATAAGTTGATAGCTTAATTGAATCTAGAATTAAGCTAAATTGATTAGTCAAGGGTCTAATTGAAAGAATGAAGGAAATAAGTGACCAATTTAAAGTGACTACATTGAATTAAATAAGAAAGAAGGGGAATACATGCTAAATTTCTCATTTCCTCTAATTCCCTTGATTAAGTTAAGATAAGGATTTACTTAAGGGACATTTTAGACAATTCATAATTCCATTAAGATGGATATCATCTTCATCCAATTCTTCATTGTACCGTTTGGAAGAAGAGAAAATAGAGAGAACGAAAGCTTGAGAAAATCAGCCATTGAAGAGGGAAAATTTAGCTTGCATGTATAGGATTTTGTAAGGAAATTAAAGCTAGAAGCAAAGTAAGTATGATTCTACCTTTGTTCAATTGAATAGGCAATTATACTTGTGGAATTGGACTGTTTTGATGATGTTAGATGAAATTAGCTATTGAATATGTGATTAGATGATTAAATGGTTGTAGAATCATGCAAATTTGAAGAATGAACACTAGGTATTATGCTGGAAATTATGTGTTTGTGATAGTGTAACAAAGCTAGGTTGCTGGAAAATTGAAATATGATGTTGAAGTAAGAATTGAATGGTTAGAACTTGAAATTGAGCTATGGAATTAATGAATTGAACATAATCATGATAGGGTATAGTAATTAAGGTGTTAAACAAGCTAAATTGATAGCAAACAATGCTGGAAATGAAGGATAAAAGTATGAACGTAGTTTCATAACATAGAAACTGTTTTGTTGAATTGAAATTGAGTAAACATGCAAAAATTAAGCTTTGTAACCAACTTACTCTGTTTTGGCTACCTTGAAAAATGAATTAACATTGACTAAAAATGTTTAGGATGTCATATGAAATGAATTATAGGGCCAAAACATTGGTTAAAATGAATTTAAGGCATTAAAATGTGAATAGGTGCAATCTGCCCAGAATTGCTCTGTTCTGGGAAGTTACTTTGAAAATTCACCAGAAATTGTATAGATAAAATTAAGGGTTGAAATTTTAATGACATGATCCTTAGTATGTATAATTTCATTAGGTGAAAACAGAACTGAAACTGGGTTCTATGCTGGAAACTGTAAATAGGAATTGTTGGACAGTGCAATCTGTCCAGGCAGTGTAAATGCCCTATCTTTGAGCAATAAAACGTATTAATTGGCTAAGAACTAAAATGCAAGTCTTACATGGTCTTATAGATAATTTTGTTATCTTTCCAACGGTGTATAGTAATCAAAATTCCAACATACGGATTAAAAGATATGGCCTTTTAAAGGGACAATGTGCAAACTGCCAAGCAGCAGTGTCCTGAGCAGTTTGGGACTGTTTTTGCACCTAGTAGCAAACTATTTCCAAAACAGTTTTGGGACATTGTAACCTGTCCAGTTATGTCTTAAAATGAAGTAATAACAATGTGGAGATGAATTGGTAAGAAATGCTTAAAAGAAAGCACAAAAACAGTAGCTAAATGTTAGGTACAAATGTGGTAACATTGCTACTATAATTGTGTGACGTTATGTGTTTGTTTTGATGAATTGTATGTATATTGCTTGATAGACCAAGGGCAGCAAGTTGGTGAAGAAGAAGATAGGAGTGGACATACCAAAGCTAGAGGCTAAGGGATTTGGATTCAGGACAATTGAACTGCTAGGAGTATTGTGAGTGTAACTATCCTTAGGGTTGGGACTAGGTCCTAACCAACCTTGTTATTGTTTTAATTCAATGTTATTGCCATGTAACATGACCTAAAACGTATTTGGCTAATTAAGGAAAGAATGACATGTATGATAACTTGTTTGATGCCATGATCTATGTGTTTACTTGGGTGTTAAGCAAATGAAATGAAATGCTTGTCATGTTGCATTGCTTATGCCAAAGGTAAGAAATGGCATGCTTGCTTGGAGTATAAGGTACGCACATTGCATACATATGCATGTGTTTGTGATTGTTATACATGGATGGTTGAAATGAAATGAACAATGGTACTACTTGTATTCATGTCATTCGAATGGCATGGATAGTTTTGTATTGGGAGTTAAGACTCCATAAGCCTAAGGGCTTGGCCTTTGAATGGCATAAACTTGTATTGAATAAAGAATTGTATAAAGCATGAATGAAATGGATAATCAACAACCTTGGTAGCTAGTTTGGATAGATAGGAGGTCATGCCCTAAAATCTTGAGCTCATATTGGCACTACGGTGCATATTGGTACGACGGTACATATTAGCACGACGGTGCATATTGGCACTATGGTGCATATTGGCACTACGGTGCATATTGTTAGGATTTGATTATCTAGTAAGCTACTTACCAATGGTGTTATAAGATGACTTAATAAATCAAATGAACATTGCTTGTTTAGATGTGTGCTATGAACATTGCTTGAATTACAAGATACTTGAATGAACTTCCTTGCCTTAAAAGATGACACATGAATGGTTGTATAACTAGTTACTTCTCATGAAAGAAATGTATAAATGATGACTTTGTGTAAGAATGCCTACTTGGTAATTGAAGTATTGGTTGCTTGTCTTCTAAGCAAGATGTTCGAGTGGTATGTTATGATTATATGATGGATGTTGCTATGATTGAATGTGCGATATGTGAAGCTTGCCTATGTTTTTCTCCATGCAATTCGAATGGATTATGTTATGTAGAAATGATCTTGGTTCTTTGAAATACATGAAAACTTGGACTTATATGCTTTGAAATTGGCTAGACTTAGTGTTACCTCACTAAGTACATATCTTGTACTTACCACTCTACTTTTCATTCTTCCCATAACAGATTAAAGATACTTCAAGAAGATATCTTGAGTTTGAAGCAACACCTTGAAGCAAGCTTGAAAGTATGATTTCATACTCTTTGTATACTCCTAGTTTGGTGGCACTAGATCTTGTAATAGATAGCTTTGATCATGCATTTGGGTGTGTGTTTAAGACTAGAATATGTAATGTTTTGTTGGGCCTATCATGTAATCAACTTGATGACTTTAAGCTATGTATATAACTATGTTGGTATGTGTATATAAGTATATGCTGAGCAAGTTGTGAAAATTATACAATGATGTTTGGATCTTATTTCATTCGAATGATAGACTAGAATGGTATGATCATCCATTGTTTCCTATGGCTATTGGCATAATTCGGCTAAGTTGGGTTTGAGGCTAAGGTGTGTTTAAGCATGCATTATCAATGTATTAACCAAGTATGCTATGAAATGTGATGACTTGATTGAAAAAGAAACAAATGAAATGTGATTAGGGATCACCATGTTGCCCGAATAGATGTATGAATGTGTAATAAGATGTAAGTTAGATGCTTTGTATTAAACTAGTTAATTGGTTGATAAGTAGTAACTTGAGATGCAAGTAAGCTAGTTAAGACATGCTTAGTGACCGCCTAGTGTTATTCGAATATGGCACTTAGAATTGTAGTAAGAATGAAAGTTGAACCATGTTTAATAGTATCTTAAAATGAAGTATGCCACACTTGAGTTTGTTGTTTGAATGATGTATGTGATTTGAATTGAATGTTAATATGATAATAGTAACTTAGGTTATAAGTATGAAATGAAACAAAATGGTACCTAAATTCGTATAATATGTATGTTGGTTTTTGTTTATATGTGGATTGCTTGAATGTAATGTATGACTTGAAGGGTTTAGTTTGGGTTACTTGCGCCACAAGTTAAGTACACTGAGGTTACTTGTTCCACAAGTAACCTATCTATTGTTTTGTTTTCACTTTGGTAACTCTTCGGAACTGGTTTACGGCTAACCTGGGGATGGGGTGTTACAATCATGTTCAATTTATTAATTCCATAGCTGAATTATAAGTTCTAACCATTCAATTCTTACATCAACATCTCATTTCAATTTTCCAGCAACCTAGCTTTGTTACACTATCACATACACATAATTTCCAGCATAATACCTAGTGTTCATTCTTCAAATTTGCATAATTCTACAACCATTCAATCATCTAACAACATATTCAATAGTTAATCTTATCTATAATCATCAAACAGTCCAATTCAACAAGTATAGTTGTCTATTCGATTGAACAAGAGTAGATTCATACTTACTTTGCTTCTAGCTTTAATTTCCTTACAAAATCCTATACATGCAAGATAAATTTTTCCTTCATCAATGGCTGATTTCTCAAGCTTTCTTTCTCTCCAATTTCCCTCTTCTATTAGGCCAACAAAGAGGAATGAAGAAGATGATGACAACATCTAATCCAAGTTATTGGATTTGTTAATTGTCCAAATTATCCCTTAATTAATTCTTATTATTAACTTAATCAAGGGTATTAGGGGAAACAAGGAATTTAGCATGCATTCCATCTTTCTCATTTAATTCAATGTAGTCACTTTAAATTGATCACTCTTTTCATTCATTCTTTCAGTTAGACCCTTGACTAATCAATTTAGCTTAAATTCTAGATTCAATTAAGCTATCAACTTATGCAAATTGGTTCCAATACTTCTAGGCTAGGATTTGGGGTTACAATTCTCCCCCCCTTAAATTAAATTTCATCCTCAAATTTACCTGAATCGAATAAGTGAGGATATTGCTTCCTCATGACTTTTTCAGATACCCAGATAGCTTCTTCCACCTTATGATTTCTCCATAAGATCTTAACAAGGGGAACAATCTTGTTCCGAAGCTTCCTTACTTCCCGGTCAAGAATCTGAATAGGTACTTCTTCGTAGGACAAATCAGGATTTAATTCTACTTCTTCGGGCTCAAGAATGTGTGAAGGATCAGATCTATACTTTCTGAGCATTGAAACGTGGAAGACATTGTGTATTCTATCGAACTCTCTAGGAAGAGCTAGTCGATAGGCCACTGGAGCAATTCTTTCAATAACTTCAAATGGTCCATTGTATCGGGGACTAAGCTTCCCTTTTCTTCCAAATCTGAGCACTTCCTTCCAAGGTGATACCTTTAGGAATACTTTCTCTCCAATAGCATACTGAATATCTCTCATTTTTAAGTCAGCATACGCTTTCTGTCTATTGAAAGCTGCCTTCAATCGATCGTGAATGATCTTGATTTGTTCTTCAGTTTCCTAAAGCAATTGAGGTCCCAATACTTTGTTTTCTCCCAATTCAGACCAGCATAAAGGAGTTCTACATCTTCTACCATATAGAGCTTCGAATGGTGCCATTTGAATAGAAGATTGATAGCTATTGTTGTAGGCAAACTCTACAAGAGGTAGGGATTTCTCCCAATTCTTCCCAAAGTCAATAACACAAGCTCGTAGCGTATCTTCTAGCACTTGAATGATTCTCTCAGATTGGCCATCTGATTGAGGATGAAAGGTCGTACTAATATGTACTTTAGCTTCTAGAGGTTTCTGTTGAGAATTCCAGAATTGAGAAGGGAATTGAGGGTTACGATTGGAGATGATTGTTGTATGCACACCGTGTAACCGAATCACTTCACGGATGTACAGCTCGGCAAGTGTTTCCAAACTCATGTTCATACGAATAGGGATAAAGTGAGTAGATTTAGTGAATCTATCAACAATCACCCATACATCATCATTCTTTCTTGGAGTAGAAGGAAGACCGGAGACAAAGTCCATAGCAATTCGATCCCACTTCCACTGGGGAAGTTTAATAGGTTGGAGCAGTCCAGTAGGGACTTGATGCTAGGTTTTTACTCTTTGACAAGTTAAGCACTTGGATACGAAGTCTGTGATGCAGATTTCATGCCTGACCACCAGAATAGTGGCTTTAGGTCCTTATACATCTTAACCGATCTAGGGTGGATCGAGAAAGAAGTTTGATGTACTTCTTCTAACATTTCCCGCTTCAATTGTTCGTTGTTAGGAACACAGACTCTATCTTTGAAATAGATGAGTCCATTTGACTTGAGGGAGAAGTCAGAGCTAGACTCAGAAGTAAGCTTAGATATGATCTTCTTAAGATCTGGATCAACTTGTGGAAGTTCTTTGATCCTCGAGACTAGACTGGATTGAACTTAAAGTTCAACAAAAAATTTCAGCCCTTGGATAGTCAGAAATGAGCATTGATAGCCGTAGTAACTACAAAAGAATTAATAAGGTCATTAGAATGATTTTCAATAGATTTCTTGTAATGCAAGGCACTGCTCAAATTGTTTCTTGAAGAACAAGGCATTATTCGAATACTTTCTTATAAGTTAAGAAAGATTCAATTTCAATGGTTACATGTATTTTAGGCACAATTCTTATTTGAATGGTAGTTTACTTTTCAAGGATTGTTCGAATGGTAACTTGTAGCTTAAAGAAACTCTAGATTCATTATTTGCAAAACAAGAGAAGGCACGATTCAAATGAATTTAATCAAAATTCTACATTTAGGAGTTACCCGAGTATGGTCTGAGACTAAGGGCGTCAGCAACCACGTTTGCTTTCCCCGGATGGTAGTCGATAACCAAATCGTAATCCTTAAGTAATTCGAGCCATCTTCTTTGCCTCAGATTCAAGCCCTTCTGAGTTATGAGGTATTTGTGACTTTTATGATCAGTAAATAGATTGTATTTCTCTCTGTATAGATAGTGTCTCCATATCTTGAGAGAAAACATGATAGCTTCTAGTTCTAGGTCGTGTGTTGGATAATTAGACTCATGTGGCTTCAGTTGCCTTGAAGCGTAAGCAATTATGTTCCTATCTTGCATCAGGACACAACCGAGTCCTAGATGAGAAGCGTCACTGTAAACAGTGAATTCTTTGCCTGATTTTGGTTGGATGAGTACCTGGGCATGAGTCTGAGCTTGCTTAAGTTGATCAAAGTTTCGTTGTTGGTTCTCTGACCAAACAAAAGGCGTATCTTTGCAGGTAAGCTTAGTAAGGCTTGTGCCAATGGAGGAAAAGCCCTTAACAAACTTTCTATAATACCCGGCTAAACCGAGAAAGCTTCAGACCTCGCTTACATTCTTTAGAGGTCTCCAATTTAGAATAGACTGAATCTTGCTTGGATCGACTTTGATTCCTTCAGCCGGGTTAACGTGGCCGAGGAAAGAAACTTCTGGTAACCAAAATTCACATTTGGAGAACTTGGCATACAATTGATGTTCTGGGAGTGTTTGCAAGACAATTCGGAGGTGTTTAGCATGTTCTTCCTTATTCCGAGAGTACACCAAGATGTCATCGATGAAGATAACTACGAATTTGTCGAGATAGGGCTTGAATACCCGATTCATGAGATCCATAAAAGCAGCCGGAGTATTCATTAACCCGAATGGCATTACGAGGAATTTGAAGTGGCCATATCAAGTACAAAAGGTTGTCTTGGGCACGTCTTGTTCTTTCACTTTCATTTGATAGTACCCTAATCGAAGGTCGATCTTAGAGAATACAGAAGCATCCCTGAGTTGATCAAAAAGATCTTCAATTCTGGGCAGGGGATACCGGTTCTTGATAGTGAGCTTGTTTAGCTAACGATAGTCAATACAAAGCTGCGTGTCCCGTCTTTCTTCTTTACGAACAGGACTGGAGCACCCCATGGAGAAGTGCTAGGTCATATGAAACCTTTACCTTGCAACTCCTGAAGTTGCTTCTTTAATTCTTTCAACTCGACAGGTGCCATTCTATAGGGTGTAATGGACACCAGAGCTGTTCCAGGCTAAACTTCAATCCCGAACTCTACTTCTCAGGTTGGAGGAACACCAGGGAGTTCCTCGGGAAAAACATCAATAAATTCAGAAACAACAGGCATGCTAGGCAAACTGAATTCAATTTCATCTTAAAGGATCATATTAGCAAAAATTTAGGTTGGTTTCTTGTCTATTAAGAGAATGGATTCTTTCCCTCAACCCCGGAGATACAGTCTCTGATTTTGGCAATCTACCCAGGCCTCGTGTTTACTTAACCAATCTAATCCCAATATCAAGTCAAATTCAGAAATGGCAAGACATATAGATCAATGGGAAATGTTATGTTTTGAATGGTCAAGGGAGCTTGCTTGTGGCACAAGTTAATGGGTGTTTTCCCCCTAATGGATTTGAAACTGTAAGATTTGATTCAATAATTTCGGGTTTTAATTTTAACTTGTTGATCAAGTTAGAACAAACAAATGAATGGGTAGACCCCGAATCAATTAAAGCATATGCAGGACAGGAATTTAACTCAACGGTACCTGCGATAACATCGGGAGCTTCATCATCATCTTTACCACGAATGTGGTATATACGAGCAGCGGCTTGAGATTCCTGATGAGTCTGAGCATTCAAATAAGGGCCCTTCTATTTCCCCTAATTCCTGACTGAGCTTGTTTGGGTGCTTTGTTTCGGTTAGGAGGAGCTGAGCTAGCAATTGCAGAAGCTCGATTCGTAGCCTTGTTGGGATTCAGGGGACAATCCCAGATATAATGATCAGAGGCTCCACATGAGTAGCATAAATTCTGTTGAAGTCTGCACTGACCAGTATGATGTTTCTGGTTGAACTTGTAAAGAGGGTATTGATTAGCTTTAGCCTGATTCCCCGTGCTATCAGCAGAAAATAACAGGGGATGAAGTCTTTATAACCGTTTGAGGTTTTGGGATGTAACTACTCTTTTGATTAGGGGTATGTTTCGAATAACTATAGAACATTCCTTGCAAAGGAAGTTAATGGATGTGATTCCCCTTATTGGGTTCGAAACAACAAGACTTTGCTTTACAATTTTAGGTTTCATCTCGAAAGATTATCTCTTACATTCGAGAAGCCTATGGGACTTTCATTATCCCGACCAAGTCTCGTTTCAGACATTCTAATTCAATTAGAACAATAAGAGTTTTAGCTTACACATTTACACATTTAAGCAACAATACAAGCTTATATCAAATCTCCTAGGTGGCACAATATCTTATATGATGCAAATGAGCTTAGTTCAGTCCTAGAACCGACTAAAAAAAGCTCGAATTACCATTAAATGTAACACCCCATCCCTGGGTTAGCCATAACCCAGTTCAGAAGCGTTACCAAAGTGAAAGCAAAGCAAAAGATAGGTTACTTGTCGAACAAGTAACCTCGGTATACTTAACTTGCAACGCAAGTAACCTAAACATAACCATACAAGACATATAAAACAAACATACAAGAATACTTTTACACATTAGGCATACCAAATAGGGTACAAATTTATTCCTTTTCATTTCAAGTATGCATTTAGGTTACACTTTTCATGCTTAATTAACAAACCTATTTGCTTATCACATATACATTCCATTAGCAAGAACTAAGCATAACTTTATTCTTTCAATTAGCTTACTTGCATCTCAAGATACTACTTATTTAACCAATCAACATGATCAATACAAGGCATCCAACTTACATTCTTATTACATGATCATACACCCTATTCGAATAGCTAGGTGTTCACTTAGTACATTTTATTAGTTTCTTTTTCAATCAAGTCATAATATTTCATGGCATACTTGTCTAGTACATTGTTAATTCATGCTTGAACATACCTTAGCTCCAATCCAAGCATTGTCGAATCATACCATAGCCACAAGAATGAATCCATGATCATACAACATTGGTCTATTGTTCGAATGGAACAAGGATTCAACAATCATTGTATAATTTTCACAATTTGCACAACATCTACTTATATATATACATATCAACATGGTTCATATACATAGCTTAAGCCATCAAAGTTGGTTATATGATAGGGCCAAAAAAACATTACATATACTAGTCTTAAACACACAACAAAATGCATGATCAAGGCTACCTATTACAAGTTCTAGTGCCACCAAACTAGGAGCATACAAAGAGTATGAAATCATACTTTCAATCTTGCTTCAGAACGTTGCTTCGAGTTCAAGATATCCTCTTGAAAGTGTCCTTAATCTGTTATGGGAAGAATGAAGAGTAGAGTGGTAAGTACAAGTTATGTACTTAGTGAGGTAACACTAAGTCTAGCCAATTTCCAAGCGTACATATCCAAATTTACATGTATTTCAAAGAATCGAGATCATCTCTACATGACATATACCATTTGAATGAATAGGGTAAACATAGGCAAGCTTCACATACCACATATTCAACATAGCAACATCCATCATATAACCATAGCATACTATTCGAATTATCTTGCTTAGAAGACAAGCAACCCAAAAATACCAAGTACCAAGTAGGCATTCTTACACAACAAGCATCATTTATGCATAACTTCCATATGAAATAACTAGTTGTACAATCATTCATGTGTTATCTTTCAATGCAAGGATGTTTAATCAAGAATCTTACAGAACAAGTAATGTTCACATCACACATTCAAGACAAACAATATTCATTTCAAGTTTTAGTTCATCTTGTAACACCCTTGGTAAGTAGTTTACTAGATAATCAAATCTTCAACAATATGCACCGAAGTGCCAATATGCACTGTAGTACCAATATGCACCGTAGTGCCACAATGCACCATAGTGCCAATATGAGCTCAAGATTCTAAGTCATGCCCTCCTATCTATCCAAACTAGCTACCAAGGTTGTTGATTATCTATTTCATTAAAGCTTTATACAATTCATTATTCAATACAAGATTATGCCATTCAAAGGCCAAGCCCTTAGGCTTATGGAGTCTTAACTCCCAAGGCAAGTTTATCCATGCCATTCGAATGGCATGAATACAAACTAGTACCATTGTTCATTTCATTTCAACCAGCCATGTATATCAATCACAAACACATGCATATGTATGCAATGTGCGTACCTTATTCTCCAAGCAAGCATACCATTTCTTACCTTTGGCATAAGCAATGCAACATGTCAAGCATTACATTTCATTTGCTTAACACTCAAGTAAACAAATAGATCATGGCATCAAACAAGTTGTCATTCATATCATTATTCCTTTAATTAGCCAAATATATATTAAGTCATGTTACATGGCAATGTCATTGAATTAAGACAATAACAAGGTTGGTTAGGACCTAAGTCCTAACCCTAAGGATGGTTACACTCACAATACTTCTAGCTAATCACTTGTCTTGTATCCAAATCCCTTTGCCTCTTGCTTTGGGATGTCCACTCTTATCTTCCTCTTCCCCAACTTGCTGCCCTTGGTCTAGCATGCATAACACATACATTTCATCAAAACAAGCACATAATGTCACACAATTATAGTAGCACTGTTACCACATTTGTACCTAACATTTAGCTACTGTTTTTATGCTTTCTTTTAAGCATTTCTTACTAGTTCATCTCCATATGGTTATTACCTCATTTTAAGACATAAGTGGATAGGTTACAATGTCCCAAAACTGTTTTGGAAACAGTTTGCATCTAGGTGTAAAAACAGTCCCAAACTGCCCAAGACACTGCTGCCTGGCAGTTTGCACACTGTCCCTTTAAATGGTCATATCTTTTAATCCCTAGGTCGGAATTTTGATTACTATACACCATTGGAAAGATAACAAAATTTTATTTAAGACCACATAAGACTTTCATTTTATTTCTTAGCCAATTAATACAGTTTATTGTTCAAAGACAGGGCATTTACACTGTCTGGACAGTTTGCACTGTCCAGCAATTTCTATTTACAGTTTCTAGCATAGGACCCATTTTTCAGTTCTGTTTTCACCTAATGAAAGTAGACATACTAAGGATCATTTCATTAAAATTTCAGCCCTGAAATTGATCTATACAAATTTTGGTGAATTTTCAAAGTGACTGCCCAGAACAGAGCAATTCTGGACAGATTGCATCTATTCACATTTTAATTCCTTAAATTCATTTTAACCAAAGTTTTGGCCCTATAATTCATTTAATATGACATCCTAAACATGTTTAGTCAATGTTAACTTATTATTCAAGGCATCCAAAACAGAGTAAATTGGTTACAATGCTTAATTTTGCATGTTTACACAATTGCAATTCAACAAAACAGTTTCTATGTTATATGACTATGTTCATACTTTTATCTTTCATTTCCAGCATTGGTTACTAACAATTCAGTTTGTTTAACACCTTCTTTACAATATCTAATCACGATCAAGTTCAATTCATTAATTCCATAGCTCAATTACAAGTTCTAACCATTCAATTCTTACATCAACATCTCATTTCAATTTTCCAGCAACCTAGCTTTGTTACACTATCACATACACATAATTTCCAGCATAATACCTAGTGTTCATTCTTCAAATTTGCATAATTCTACAACCATTCAATCATCTAACAACATATTCAATAGTTAATCTTATCTATAATCATCAAAACAGTCCAATTCAACAAGTATAGTTGTCTATTCGATTGAACAAGAGTAGATTCATACTTACTTTGCTTCTAGCTTTAATTTCCTTACAAAATCCTATACATGCAAGCTAAATTTTTCCTTCATCAATGGCTGATTTCTCAAGCTTTCTTTCTCTCCAATTTCACTCATTTCATTCATTCTTTCAATTAGACCCTTGACTAATCAATTTAGCTTAAATTCTAGATTCAATTAAGCTATCAACTTATGCAAATTGGTTCCAATACTTCTAGGCTAGGATTTGGGGTGTTACAATCCATGTTCTGATAACATTCTATCTGTGCATCAGGCACTACTGGCCCAGCATGCTAAGGTAGGGGATTAGGTGAGTTCGTTGGGTCCCCCCTTACTTCCTCGCCATGAGTCGAGGAGCCGGTGGCATGCTCGTTAATGTGAGCCTCGTTTGTCTCAGACATACCTATAATATAAAGAGTTTGGATTAGTCGACAAGTCATAATATACAGAATGTACAACTCCTAGGTGGCAAAGTAACACAATAACAATGCAATAAGCTCCAGTTTAGTCCTAGAATCGACTAAACTCTGGCTCTGATACTACAAATGTAACACCCCCTACCCAGCCTGGTCTAGAAACGGGTCATAGTATGCTACCGATGAACTAGACGGTGGTCGATATGATAATTCCATCCAATAGGTGATGATATTAGGACTAACATTTAAGAATAAGCAATACAAAATTCCAATTAATCTATTACGAGTCTGTGATTATCGAATTAGGACCAAATTATAACATTTACAAGTTTTAGGAACTTAATTGTAATTTTAGTATTTTAGAGGTCTAATTCGGAAACCTATCTTATTACAATGAAATTCATCATGCAAGCAGTGAGCGTACAAATTTTCATACTATTCAGAGTTCATATGCCCATTCAATTAAGCCATGCAATACTTAGTGACCATTCTGTAAACAATACAAAACTGGGTTCCTTAAGTTTTAGCAGAATTAACTGTCACCGTACTGATACCCTTATGGTCGTATCGGTATGCTAAACCTAATTCACAAAATCCAAATTCAAGGGCTAAGAGTCTGTATCGATATGGTTGAGGGTCGTACTGATACTGGTTGACCGCGTTGACCACGTATCGATACGTCTTGACCCCGTATCGATACCATTTTTGATCCCAAATTCCAGTAGCTAAAATCCGTACCGGTACGCCTATGCCGTATCGGTATGCCCCCTTTTGACCAACATTGACCTGACCAAATATGCAAGGCTATATCGATACGCCATCAAACGTATCGGTACTCCCTGCCCTATAATGACAGCTTTTGTTGGTTTTTACTCAATTTAACCTATCAAACAAGGTCTTAAACACTATAAACTACTAGCATGCCAAATTTCGTGCTAATTCGAATCTATTTACTATGTTTTCACCTTTTTGAGCCAAATATGCATTTTTAGTCCTTTTTAAGCCATATACAAAGTTCATTTTTGCACTAACATCCCACAAGCACAAAATATACATATCAAAAGAGCCTTATATGACTGTTTTAGGTACTTTGCCACCCTACTAGGAGTTCATAGGTTCGGTATACATTACTTTAGCTTGCTAGTGACTTGTCTAACGCTTCAACATCTTCGATCTCCAACGGTAAATCCCTTAACCTAAAATGGATGAGATGCAATGCATTAGGCATACTTTGCCTAGTAAGGTAGTCACAATTAAAACACAATATCAAGGAAATGCATTCCAACTCATAACTTGACAATGCAATAGATCAATAGAAAGAATGCAATGAACATAATCAATAACAATGAATCCTTAATTCATCAATAACCCTTGGATCAATTCAAGATAGTGGATACGCGAATTCCTACACCTCGTCAAATAAATGAATGGTCTAGTCCCTCTACCTCGCCAATATGACCAATATCACAACACATCCCTCCGCCTCGCCATATCAATATAGGTCGTAGCCCTAGGACCATAGTCCACCCGTACACTGAGCTCATGAATTCTATAGCATGCCAATTGTATCCAATGTCCTTCGAATCCAAGGTCCAGTGACAATATCAATAATTCATGTTCAATATCAATAGCCATGTTCAATATTCTTACCGATAAACAATATTCCAGTGTCTATGTTCAATGACAATATCAATAACAATGGCAATGTCCAATGATCCCAATGACATCAACAATGATCGATGCTTCATTTACAATGTTTCGATAACAATAATGATTTTGACTTCAATAATCAATGACAACGGCTATATCAATGGCTATATCAATGCTCTATACCAATGTCCCATACGTTCATGATTCAATGAAAATGGCGATGATAATTGCAATAACAATACTCGATGAAAATAATGATACCTACGCCCGATGTTCAATAACAATGACGATGGCATTGACAATGCTTAATACTCGATGCGATAACTTACCAATGCTTACCATAATGTTCGATAAGTGATTCGATGTAATAATCCTTAACAACAAAGTTAGCAATGACAATTCTATTAACGATGAAATCGGTAAAGGCACCTAACCTAATCCCAAGAATCCGACTACACTCACCTCAATAATCTAATTCTTTTATGGCTCTTCGACAATGATCCCCTTGTTCCTTTGCTTGGTGGAATCTGAGGGTGAAGGCGATTGTTCGCCTAGATTGTTTTGAGCTATTCAAAACAAGATGGGACAAGGGTTACAACGTATTTGATATCTCAATAGCAATATTGAATTTATAAAATCAATAGAAAATTAAGCTTGAGGTTCTCGTAGAACCAAACTAGGGTTTGTAATTTCCATAACTCAAATCCTCTCTAGAATTGATTTAAAATCAATAACCAATAGTTGGGCTTACCTTATTCAAGCTATTGAGATTAACTATGATCAATATTTCAAGCAAAACCAAAGCTTAAAGGAAGCTTTAATGGAGGTGCTTGCTTATCTCCTTAAAGCTAGATGATGAAGATAACTATGGTACTTGCCTAATCGGGTAAGCCCTTCCAAGTCTCATCAATTTATTATTTTACATTCAATAGCCGCAAGGCTTTCCTTCCTTTGAAGGAAAGTGTTCTGATTACTCCACGCATGTGGAAATTAAAATAGAGAGGAGTTAATCGCAAGGTTAGTCCCTCACCCTTTCTTACTTTAGGCTTTTGTCCTCAAACACCTAATTTTTCCCGATTTGGTCACTAAAGAGTTCTCAATGTATTCGATAAAGTCCTTAAAAGTGATTTGACTCAATTTAAGTCCAATATCAATATAATTGCCCTCATGGTCAATTTCAATAGAATATTTAAACAATTCTGATGTAGGGTTTCTGGTCGCTAGAACCCAATTCCGACTAGGCCAAATTTCAAGGTGTTACACTTACCGCATGTTAGAAACGTTCCCCCCTATTTTTTGAGTTGGTTCTTTATGACATAAAATTTAACCACTTTAAGGGTTTTTTTCTTTAGGATTTACTTATTATTGTTATTGTGTTAGGGTTTACGATGTTGTCTATGTTTATTACTTTACGTGATGATGTTTTATTACTATAGGGTTTAAGATTTATAATTTAGGGTTTATAATGATTGTGTCTCAGATTAGGTTTATGGTGAATTTAATAGTTTGTAGATTGTGAGGTTACTTTGTATGGTTTACGGTTTAGGGTTCAGCTTAGTGTATGAGATAAGATTTCAACCATTAACTAGTATAATAATATTCTGCGACAGTACGGCTACCACTGGCCGCCTCAACTACTCACCATGTCTGTTGAGTTAATGGTGTATGAAATTAAATTTAATGGCTTTAAAGTATTTTTTTGTTTAAGATTTAGGTATTACTGTCACTTTTTTAGGGTTTATGGTGTTGTCCACGTCTATTACTTTACGAGATGTAATTTTACTGTTTTGTGGTTTAAGGTTTACAATTTAAGGTTTACAATTATCGTGATTGGGTTTAAATTTATGAAGTTAATAGTTAGTGGATTGCGAGATTGTTTTGTCTAGTTTAGGGTTTAGCTTAGTGTATGAGATAAATTTCAAGTATTAAATAGTCCATATTCCACTTAGAAAAATATTTTCCACGTAGGCCACAAATTCACGATAGGGTTTATTACTTCTAGATTTCATAAATGTATGCCGGTTTGGGGACTATTTAAAATGTTTTGGACCTTTGGGAATGATCAGTAAACTAAAAATCTGTAAAGTATAGTTTCAATTGTGGGTTGGTAGTCGAGATAGCAGAATATTAGTACCGTTTCGAAATTGCATATTAAGACTACTCTGGAAACTATTCTGCTCAATGCAACAAATGAAAAGACATATATGTTGCCGACGTATCTGAACGGGTTACAAAGATTTGAAACTGAGATTTGAAAGTCACAGTGAAGAGACAGTTTTATATTTAGAACATGTATCTTTTGGAATAACAAAATCCAGTGAAATAGCCAATTATGTACATAAAATATTACAACAAAAGAGGCAGTTTGGAGCAGGAAACACAAATTTTAATTAGTTTCAAACATATAAATATTGGTTTCGATATGTATGAAGCAAAACATTAATTGAAATCGTTAGTACTACATTTAATATTTTAGATAGGACGTGAAAAGTTTGATATTATAAATGTAAATATTCGATACTCGTCGTATTATTTTACTCTATTTAAAAGGAAAAATTCCTTCAACTGACCTTTTACTTGTTCATTCTCACAAACATTAGCATTCTTAACATATTATTTACTTCCTAAGATTTCACATTTTTAGCCTAATAATATAGTCTAACATAAATGTCTATTTAATGTATTATACTTATACGTGAATAAGTCATGTGTTACATGATGAGAATTCAGGGGTTATAAGATTATAGCCTATAGGTTTATGCGACACGTTGTGTTTAGGAGATTAGGTTAAGGATGAAATTGAAGCACGTGTTATTTTTCATTTATATAATTATGTCTAATAAAGTAATGATGGTGTCATTTTTGTTTATTTTAGTCCATAAAATTATAATTCTATCCAAAATTGACCCATATTTATTTATAACTTTTACTATAATTTTCTCCGAACCCAATAATTTTTGTACTTCACATCAAACATTATTACTTATAAGTCTACATGGAAAAAATAATGAGATGAGTGATTTTTATTGGATGATCCCGTAAGTAATGTGGCGGGAATGACATGTGATATAATGTCTCCCATATAAGAGTTCAAAATCTACACCTCCACTTTCAACTAGAAACTAAATTGGAACTCCATTCAATTAAATAAAAACCTAAAAGTTCCTTTCATGCCATGACCTGACTTAAAGTTCAACTGAATCTTAATTAACCCGTTAATTACCTGATTTATACCTGAGCTATTTTGGCCTAATCATAAAGTGGAACATGTACATTACGAATACATGTTACACTATAGGTATAAAGCTGCATAATATCTTTTTATATGATTCAATTAAATACATGTTATCGTTATTGTTTAGGGTTTAGGTTAATATTGTAGGGTTTCCAGTTTGACTTACGGTTTATTGTTTACTTTTTAGGGCATATAGGGTAGGGTTTAGGGTTTAGCCGGTATGAAAAACTCATAAACTTTATATCAACCTGCTCATATATAAAGTTTTTGGACAAAATAAGCCTTGAAGAAATGATTTTTTTGGATCCTTCGTATAAATTAATTGTAAATAGGAAAAAAAATTCTTGATGATATATATACGGGGGAAACGGTCAATTTCCAACGCACATCAACAGCTTCGACAGTGCGATCTGCATTGTCCTTTGTCTTATGAGTTCGCAGTCCATTGGTTGGAGACCATCTGCTAAAATCAACCTTGTTCTCATGATTACACAATTTTCTAGACTTCGATTTGCGTTGGCCGCCTCCAAATGTAGTTCAAAACAAAAACAAACAATAGTATTTGAAAAATCATCAGACCAAGGTTTTTCAAATACTCTGTCTATTGATGTTCATCCCCACAAATGGCTACTCATAGCCTTCCAAATATCATTGTTTGTCGACAAGAAAAACCTAGAAACAATTAGCACTCCTCCAATATATATAAAATGAAATCTCTGCACAGTAGTCATCGCCACCAGTAAAAAACATCAACCACACATATAATTCTGTCTACAAGAGATGAAAAGTAGGAAGGAAACAAGAGCTGATTAGGGTATGAAACTATGGCCTATTTATAATAGAAAATGGAATATCAAACCCGGGGTTTAAGATTATTTTTAATAGAAAAAAGATTTTCAATGGGATATGGTCCTACTTTTACAATTCCTATAGTTAAACTAGTGTCAGACCTCTATAAAATGTTTCGAAACAATGTTCATTATAAATAAACGCAAAATCGTTAAAAGTTTAATATAAATTTCGATTCCTATGCTTGGTTTCAGAATTTGATAACCAGTTTGGGAACTGCTTACTCAATTCAATTATCTGCAAAGTGTTTTGCCCAATGCAACAATTGAAAATACATATTTGTTGATGACGTATTGGAATGGGTTACAGAGATTTGAAACTGACATTGAAAATACCCTTTTATATTAGGAACTACAAGTTTTAAACAATTTCCACCCTAGGAAATTGCTTTTTGCTACCTATATAGCAAAATTTTAACTGAAATCGATACTAAAATATGTAATTTTTTAGCTTTGTCCATAAATGTTGGAGATACTCATCGTTTTATTATACTCTATTTAAACCCCAAATATTCTTTCACCGCACGTTATACTTATTAATTCTCACAAACATTAGAATTCTTATAATATTATTTAGCTCCTAAGAATTGATGAAGAACTATGAACCTATCGAACAGCATTCAAGACGTCGTTAGGCATGTCGACCTACAGACTTGTCTATGGCAAGACTTGCCACATTCCGGTAGAGATCAAACACAAATCTTATTGGGCGATCAAAACTGTCAACATGGATTGGGAAAGTGCTGGACAAAAGTGACTACTGGACCTTAACGAAATTGAAGAATTTCGTGCCTTACCTTACGACAACGCAAGAATCTACAAGGAAAAAACGAAGCGTTGGCATGATAAGAAGCTATTGCCGCGATAATTTTTGCCCGGGCAATTAGTTCTTCTCTTCAATTCTCGGTTAAAACTCTTTCTGAGAAAATTGAAATTGAGATGGTCAGGGCCTTTTGAAGTCGTCAAACCTTTCTCCCATAGTGCTATGATAATCAAGTCCACCATTAACGGGCATGAGTTCAAAGTTAACGGACAAAGATTAAAGCACTCTACCGAAAACCATGTTAAGCGCGACAAGGAAGTAGTTACTTTAGGAAATGCATAACCATGCTCTCCTTTGGTATTTCTTATTTACTTTTAGTTTTATATTTTTAGACTTATTTTATTTTTGGATTTATTTTTAGGATAAAAGTATGTTTTTATTTTAATTTTTATTCTTTTTATCTTTATCTTTCCATTTTTTCTTTTTTTCTTTTTTTTTGATTCCACAATCACCATGGCCAAGAACATCAAGACAATTCCTCACTAGCTAAAGAACAAGAACTGCCAAAGAAAGCCACAACAGCGAAGCTTGCTTGGGCAAACAAAATTGCCTTGGCAAGTCTTGATGCCCAGGCAACCGACCTTACTTCGGTGAACATGGAGGCCCGACAATTGACTTACTCACCCCAGCAACTGAGAATGCAACATCAGCCACCCGCATCCAACCACCGTGAATCAGCAAAGAATCAAGCAAACGGCCCGAAAGAAACTCATCATTCAAGGTGACAACCTTTCCGACTAACTCATTTGCATTTTATTTTAATTTTTCCATGCATTGAGGACAGTGCTTCTCTCAAGTTTGGAGGGTATTTGTTCCTAGTTAATTTCATGTTTAGTTGCATTCATCTTTAGTAATAGCATATATGTTGCATATGTTACTTGCCATGCCTTTGATTGGATTTAATTGCTTGAACTTGTTGAATGTCCGATGATGAATTTTTGCCATTGCACTTAATTGAAAGAACCTTTAAATTTTAGGATTGTATGAAAAGAACTTAGAATTTTACTATGATGCTAAATATTATGAACACGGTTGTGGCTTGTTGATTGAAAGAAACTTGGTGAACTTAGGTTGTTTAAAATTTGGGTAAATTTAAAATTAAAAGTTAATTTCTTGCTAGAGGTGCCTGAAATTGGCTCTAGTCGACAAAAAAATTAATTAAAATAAGAAATTGCTTGCTTTGCTAGAGGTGCCTGAAATTGGCTCTAATAAAAAAAAGATGAAAAATACCCCGGTAATTAAATTGATAAAAGCCTATTGTTCACATATAATCTTGAAAATCAACTTGTACACAACTACGCACACACATTGTCACGAGCATTATAGTCTGGTTCTAGGAAATTTTGTGTCATCCGAAAAATTTAAAAGGTGATCATACTTTGTGCCACAGTTCTAAGGTTTGAAGGCAAATTTAAAGCATGTCTTTGATGATTAAAGTCTTGGCAGGTAATTGTCAGTTTTCATTGCTTGAGGACAAGTAATAGTTCGAGTTTGGGGGTGTGTTAAGTGTTCAAAAGTACTATTTTTATAACCCTTTTTACTCATATTATTGTTAGACTTAGGCTCATTTTAGTTGCATTATTAGGCATTCTTGCATGTTTTCATGATTTCTTTCATCGTCATGCTAGATTTCATAATTTAGTTGATTTTGTGGAAAAAGGTACCGCTGGTGTGTGTTTTAGTGTGTGCAGGATCTAATTGCCCAAGCGAGTAGGAGATTGCCGTGCCAGCTAAGGAAGGAAACTGAAGGATCGGCCAAGGCAAATGAAGCTGCTTTCCAAATGCCAAATTGGAAGGTCTGCCAAGGCAATCGAAGCTGTCTTCTATGTGCCATGCTGAGCAAATTGCTGAGGCATGTCGGGACAAATCCACCTTATTAGGGATAAGCACGAAAAGCAAGAGATAAATCCCAAAGATTTGGATTTCTGTGCAGCATTTAATGAAGATTTAAATTCTGATTTATGAGGAGTTATTGGAGATCAAAGGGAGATTAAATTCCAAGAGTTTTAGGAGAAGTTTTTGGAGGAATAAATATATAATAAAAGAGATTTATTTCTTTTATTATATTTAATTCCAACTTAACTTCCTCCTCAAGAAAGACTTTGACCTAGCCATCTCCTATAAATACAAGCCCTAGTCGCCAACTTCAAGAGAGGTGCGATTGGGAGAGAAAACCCTAGGGGCTATTTCAATTTCTTCTTTCTTTTGCTTCCATTAGATTCATGTTTAGGGATTTTATTCTTGAGTTTATTTTGTGCCTAGCCATGAACTAAACTTATTTGGCTTGGGTTATTGTGTTTTTGTGGTTGTGAAAACGATTGGATTTGTTTAGGTATTGAGTTTGCAATTTTACTTCAAAGTTTGTTCATTCTTGGTTCTTAAATTCTTCGAGTGAATTGGGAGAGGATCTCCTGAATTCATCCATTTATCTAATATTGGGAGAGTTAGATTCAAGAAACGAATGAGCATGGTTTTTATACAATAGATCGATGGTGAAGACTAATTCGACTTAGGGATGAGTTGCGAATTTCAATTGTAAAAGGAGCGCAAGATAGGTTGTTGTCCACCCTTTGTTCACGCAGGGGTGTATTATCAATGCATGCACAATTAATAGGGTTTTGAGTTAGGGATAACGAGAAACTATTGAAGAATGCTTCACCGAACTTTGAAAGTTGTCGCCCAATTACCCAGGCAATTGCTCCATTCCCAATTGCCCAGGCAAACACAGACCTGCCCAGGCAATTGCAGAATTGCCCATGTTTTCGTAGAATAGCCCCAGTAATCCGACTAGATTCAATTGTTGAAGCAATTGAGCTACTCTGGCACTCAATTACCACGACATTCCATTCAATTATCACACCACGATTCACGATAACCCGGCCTATTCTCTCTTATTCAATTACATCTTCTTTTTATTTACTTACTCTTTTGTTTTCTTGTTAATTAGAACTCCTATTATCACCTACTTGTGTTTTTAATTTTAGTGCGAGAAGTTAGATTCCCGAAGTAGCATCAATCCATGTGGAGACGATATCTATACTATATTATAACTTGTGGCGTGTACACTTGCACCAATTGTGAAGCACTCTAAACACGCAATAATTAGCCACCCATTCTAAATACTTTACCACTTCGAGGAATCTGGCGTCATACTGCTTTTCCACCTCGTCTCTGATCTTTAGAAGCATTTTGGGTTTCATCCTTCGAAGTTTCTATTGTATAGGCTTACATCCTATCTTTATGGGCAGTCGGTGCTCTACAACATCTATGTTCAGACTAGGCATATCTTGATACAACCAGGCGAACACGTCCTTCTACTCTTGAAGGAGCTCAATTAATCTTTGTGGGGTTTCAGCGGTGATGGTGGTACCAATCTTTACCTCACGTTTTTCTTCTTCATTTTTGAGATTCAAAACTTCCAACACTTCCTTATGGGGCAGAATCAGTTTCTCTTCACTTTCTATCAACCTGAGCATGTCATTAGGCAAGTCATATTCTTCTTCGTCATCGCAGTTTTCAATCTCTCCTAAACACATGGGCGACTCAAAATCAAATTCTGAGTCGGACCCAGGGTCCTTTATGACATTGATATCTAGAAACCTAAAAAGAAAAAGGATCAAATATATACAAAGGTGATGGATAAACAAATGAATGAACGGAATGTCGTGCATTTTTTTGTTTTTGTCTTTTTGGCTAATTTGTCTTTTGGGTTTATTTTTTTGTGTTTTATTCGTTTATTTACAAGAGAGTGTTTGCCACATAAAGTTTATTGAAATGCATCCTTTATTAATGATAATAACCATCATGGTTTAACATAGGTCATTTACAAAAGGTCCCTTATTGCCCTGGGACTAAGGTAAAAGGGTTGGTTTTGGGAATTACTCTGTAAATGATTTAAAGACTACAATAATTTCTTCAGCAGTCCAATTGTTAAGCTTAGAGCTAGGGCGGATCATAGACAGGTGCTTGTTCCCTTCATCCTAGTCTATTATAGCATAGATGTTAATGCCCTCTAAAATCTCATCCAAGTCACTCGTTCCCTTCTTCTTTTCCACATCAAGATTCACGAAGCCACCATATTTGAAACTATTACTCAAAGGTGGGAATGTCATTGGTTTCCACTGTTGGGTCACCCCGGTACACCCCATGGCGTAGCGAAAAATTATCCGACGATTACCACCAGAGATCCATGTACGAGGAACGAATCAGGGTGAATAAGGGTGAAGAATTACCTATTTAAAATATGGAATTCTGAATTTGGAGAAGATAAATATCCAATCATGATTCCACGATGTCGATTCCTAAGCCGCAACGATAATGCTCCGACCTCTACATAGTTCACCCAATTGAAACGAACATATAAAACTCTCTAAACTATTTAGAGAGTTTTTCCAAAAGCATTAATGATTGCTAGATCTCTCATGCCTTTATATAGCCTTTGAAATCCTAATTCAACTCATATTAGGATTTCAATATATATATATTAATATATATAATCCTAATTTAACTTTAATTAGGATTTCAAAATATATATTAAATATATATAATCCCAATTCAACATAATTAGGATTTCAATATATATATTAAATATATATAATCCTAATTCAACTTAAATTAGGATTTCAATATATGTATATATATATTAATTATATATAATCCCAATTTAAATTAACTAGGATTTCAATATATATTAATATATATAATCTCAATTTAACTAATTAGGATTTAAATATATATATATTAATATATATATATAATCTCAATTCAACTTTAATTAGGATTTCAATATATATTAATATATATTAATTTAAATCGAATTATATTATTTTTATATATTAAAAGAGTCATAATTAAAATATTTATTTTCTTTTAATATTTATCCAATAGTTAAATTATATATATCTCAAATATATATTAATTTAACTAAATTTGTGTACAACAAATTTGTACATATAAAATTCATTTGATATATGCTCATTTCAATCGTAGGTGTGACCCTGTAGGTTAATGTAACGTTAGTAGTAAATATTAGAACATTTCTAATATTACAAACAATGAGTGACATCTAGCAATATGTCATTGTCTCCTAAGTTACAAGAAATCATGATTCGATATAACTTTTTTGTGATTAACTCTTTTTCATGTATTACATCATTTTGTCCTTTATATCTAGATTGGAAACAAATCATGGAACAGTCACACTTGTATAGTCCATCTAATATTTCTTGATATCTTGAGTAGACTATTATAAAAAAATAACTATGATATCTCATATCAACTTATTCGATCATGGCCATGCATTTCTAGTCTCACTCAGTTAAGTGGCCTACGATATTACTCCTATTATGTAGGAGGGACAAATCCTATCTTGATCAACCATATCCCACTACATAGATTGTGATATATCCAATATCAATCTTTATAGAGTAGTCAGTTACGACATACGTTTGACTGTATCAAAATATGTCGCTCACTATGTTGAAATAATGATGATCTCAAGTGTGAGGATCATACATGTAGTTATCACTATGAGCAATATTGTGACTGTCACATACCACGAAACATGCACATAGCGGGTCAGTCCAGTATGTCGTTCTCTAACACATACTTATGTATTGATTTTGACATCTCCATGTTAATGACAACACTTTGTCATCAATCAACTACATATTAGTCTTAATGCATTATTGTTGTCCATTCCCACAATAATACTCGACTAAGAACATTTAAGAATAATCATATTATTCTAAGGACTTTATTATTATTCAGTTTATTTATGCACGTAGAATTGTAACTAAAAATAATAATGACAATCCCTCTTTATGAATGAACAAGGTAAAAACAAATATCATCTGCGTCAGAGGCTTTGTTAGTGGATCGACAATGTTATCATCTGTTGGTACTATACATATTTCCACATCTCTTTTATCTATAATTTCTCGAATAAGATGGTAACGCCTAAGTATGTGTTTAGATCGTTGGTGAGATCTAGGTTCTTTTGCTTGTGTGATGGCTCCGTTGTTATCACAACGTAGATTTATAGCATTCAAAATGCTTGGCACAACCCCTAGTTCAGATATGAACTTCTTGATCTTAACACCCTCTTTTGCAGCATCGCATGCTACAATACACTTGGCTTTAGTTGTAGAATTAGCTATTGTATCTTGCTTTGAACCTTTCCAGCTCACAACGCCTCCATTAAGGTAAAACACAAAACCTGATTGCGATCGTGAATCATCCTTATCGGTTTGAAAGCTGACATTAGTATAACCTTTTATACTTAGCTCTTCCTCACCTCCTTATATAAGGAATGTATCCTTAGTTCTTCGTAAGTACTTAACGATGTTTTTAACTGCGACCTAGTGACCTTCAGTGAGATCAACCTGGTATCGACTTGTCATACTTAAAGAGTATGATACATTTGGACGAGTACATAGCATGGAATACATGATAGATCCAATTTCTGAAGCATATGGAATCTTACTCATTCACTCTCTTTCTTGAGGTATTGAAGGATACATTTCCTTCGAGAGTGAAATTTCATGTCTCATAGGTAAGAACCCTATTTTGGATTCTTCCATGCTAAATCTTTTCAGTACTTCTTCTATGTATGTATTTTGACTCAGTCCTAGCAGTCGTCTTGTTCTATCTCTATAGATCTTGACTCCTAATATGTATGTTACCTCACCCAAGTCTTTCATGGAAAAACATTTTTCCTAACCAAGTTTTCATAGACTGTAAGCTAGATATGTCATTTCCTATTATCAGTATGTCATCCACATATAGTACCAAGAATATGACCGTGCTCCCGCTAATTTTCTTGAAAACACGTGACTCATCTTCAATTTTGATAAAATCAAGCTCTTTGATTGCATCATTAAAACGAAGATTCCAAATTCGAGAAGCTTGTTTCAATCCATAAATGGACCTTTGTTGCTTGCATATTTTTGTCATCTTTTGGATCGACAAAACCTTCAGGTTGTGTCATGTACACATCCTCATCTAGTTTTTTCATTAAGGAAAGCGGTTTTTAACATCCATTTGCCTTATCTTATAATCATAAAATGCAGCTATCACAAGTAAGATCCGGATGGATTTAAACATAAAAATAGGTGAAAAGGTTTCATCATAGTCTGTACCGTGAATTTGACCCAAACCCTTAGCGATTAATCGTATTTTTTATGTTTGTACATTACCATCCATGTCGGTTTTCTTTTTAAAAATCCATTTGCACCCTATGGGCTTAATCCCTAGAGGTGGGTCAACCAAGGTCCAAACTTGGTTTTTTGACATGGAATCCATCTCGAATTTCATGGCCTCTAGCCATTTTTCAAAGTCTAGGATTGTCACTGCTTCTTGATAAGTCATAGGCTCATATTGATCCATAAAGAGAACATCACCATGCAATGTGACAAGAAATCCATATTTCTCAGGCGTATTGCATTCTCTCAAAAATCTTCGCAGTGGTTGTGTTTCCAAAACTGTTGAATGTTCCTCAACAACTTGTGGAACTTTTTGTTGTTCAATCTCTTGTTCAATGATATGTGGTTGATCTTGAATTTCATTGAGTTTAATATTTCTCTCACTTCATTTTTGGAAAACAAATTATCTTTCTAGGAAGATTCATGTTTGAGCAACAAACATTTTTTCTTGGTAAGATTAAAGAAATAATATCCTTTAATTTCTTTAGGATAACCCACAAAATTACATTTATGAGATTTGAGTTTGAGCTTTATAGACATCTTATGTTTAACATAAGCTTCACATCCCCAAATTTTCATAAAAGACATACTATGATGTTTCCCAGTCCATATTTTATATGGTGTCTTTTGAACTGATTTAAATGGAACACCATTTTGTGTGAAAGCGATTAATTTTTAGTGCATGTCCCCAAAAAGAAACTAGAAGATCAGCGTGACTCATCATTGATCTAACCATGTCTAACAGTGTTTGATTTCTTCTTTTCGAAAACTTCATTCCATTGTAGAGTACCAAGAGGTGTGAGACAATCCTACGTTCCTTAAGAAGGTCACCAAACTCTAAGCTTAAGTATTCTCCTCCTCGATCTAATCGAAGAGCCTTAATGTTTTTTCCTAGTCGATATTTTACTTCATTTTTAAATTCCTTGAACTTTTAAAGGGCTTCAGATTTAAAATGCATTAGGTAAATGTACCCATATCTACTGAAGTCATCTGTGAAAGTAATGAAGTATTGAAAACCTTCTTCTGGCTTGTGTATTCATTGGTCCACATATATCATTATGTATTAATCCCAATAAATCACTTGCTCGCTCACTTTTACCATTAGAAGGAGCTTTGGACATCTTTCCCAATATGCAAGGCTCGTATACATCAAGTTGTTCAAAAACAAATGAATCCAAAAATTCATCTTTATGAAGTTTTAAAATGCATTTTTCACTTGTGTGACCCAAGTGAAAATGCCAAAGATGAGTTTGATTAGAGTCATTTGTTTTAATCTTTTCGTATTTATGTTGTAACTGGAATTCTCTTGATCCAAAATATAGAGGCTGTTTATTAATTGTGCCACACCATAGAAAACATTATCGACATAAAAGAACAAAAAATATTCTTAATAATTATCTCAAATCCAATCTTGTCTAAACAAGAAATTGAAATGATGTTTTTAGTCAAAGTAGACACAAAATAACAATCCTCTAAACATAAATTAAGTCCACTAGGCAACGATAAAGTATATGTTCCTATAGCTAATGCTGCAACTCTTGCTCCGTTACCAACCCGTAGGTCCACCTCTTCTTTTCTCAAATTTCTACTCTTTTGTAGTCCTTATACAAATGTAAAAATATGATAACCACAACCGATATCCAATACCCAAGAAGTAGGTGTTGATAAATTAATATCAATAACATAAATATTTGAGGCAGACGCTCCGCTTTCATTTGCCTTCTTGACTTTTCAAGATAAATGGGGCAGTTTCTTTTACAATGACATGTCTTATTACAAATGGTAACATTTTCCTTCCAGTGACTAGTGAAGGTAGTTTACGTTGTTCAACTTGTCCTTCTCAAGGATCGATCGCAATGATAACAAATTCGTATAATAAGTCTACAACAATAAAATATGAATTTTGAGTACATTTACCAATGTTTGCTTATAAAAGGACTTGATACTCCTACTATTTTTATTAAAATTAATAACCCTCAAATATTAATGTTGAAAATACTTTCTATAAGGTTTTTCTACTGGCAAGGATCCAAATTTCACATTCTCTTAAGTCAACTTTGGCTTTTCTCTTAAGATTATAGTCTATCTAGGTAAGCAACACTTGCTAATTACATCTCATGTAACTCTTCATTTGGTGAACAACCCTTGTTCATAACCATCCTATGATTATCCAAATAACTAACCTTTAGGTTTCTAATCCTATTAGAGTAACCTAGTTAAGTCTTTAACCAATTTTACAACCAACGAATATCAGTTGCTTATTCTTTGCGATTGGCCAAGATAGATACAAGTGCCTCGCTTTAGCAGAACCTACATTGTATCGATCTAGACTTTAACGAGGGTTAACATTAGGAATCAATAAAAGACTTAATATTTTATTGAGGGGTTTCATGAATATTATTTCACCATTTAACATTTGATCTTATCAATTAACTAGCATGTATCTCATACATTCATTTTATCACATATATGAAAAGTAGTAAATATGAATGCAATAGTTATAGCCCATATCCTAAGGTGGCACGTCCCAAGCCAATGGGAGAACCAAATTATTCTAAGGATAAAAACACTTCTCAAGCATCTTTCTGTCGGCCCACACTTTTGTTCCTCTGGTCCATGCTTCTTCGTATAGATTACAATTTCAGAAACTCGTTTTACATACGAGGGAGTAAGATGAGAAGGGAATTACAATAGAAGTAGAGAAAGGCACGACACGTAGGTTGTATTTATAAAACATTATAAATAAAACTAAATGGGCTATTAGGCTATAACCATGCATTCCAAACATCGTGCATATCAAACATAATAACGACGCAATTTGTTATTAAAGTCTTACCAGATTGTTCCTACGCATGTGTCAAGCCCCTTGCGAGGTTTCGGCGTCCCCATAGCCGCTGGCGGGGTTGTCACTACTTGGTTAGCTGCAGGGAAGTTTTTAAAGATTAGCATCTTAATTGTTGTGTAAAAACCTCACAATTTGATAACTTTTATCAACATTATCTTGTTTTTCAGGATTTTAAAATCCACGAGGTTTTTACTGAAACAACTCTTGTTACTTTCCTGCACGAAATCTATAGACTAACCATTAGTCTAATATATAACTATAATTCGCGTATGTTAACACTTAACATCTAAACCCCTAAAACTATATTTTGAATATGTTAACAATTAACATATAATATTTCAAACCATATTGACAAAGATCCTAATGATTAACTCTTAATCATCGATCTTAGGAACATCTTTTAAATAGATTAACAAATTAACCGTGATTGAATAGATTTGCTCGAACAAATATTATATATTCGCTAAATGAATCAAAAACTAATATGTATATCATAAAATTACATCACCCAAGTAATTAAAACCCGAATTCGTATTGTACAAGTGGCTCTGATGCCACTGTTAGGTCATGTCGGTACACCTCATGGCACAACGAAAAAATCATCTGGCGATTACCACAAGAGATCCATGTATGAAGAACGAATTAGGGAGAATAAGGGTGAAGAATTACCTATTTAAAATCTAGAATTCTAAATTTGGAGGAGATAAATATCCAATCGCGATTCCACGATGTCGATTCCTAAGTCGCAACGATAACGCTCCGACCTCTACGTAGTTCACCCAATTGAAACGAGTATATAAAACTCTCTAAACTAATTAGAGGGTTTTTCCAAAAGCATTAATTATTGCTAGATCTCTCATGGCTTTATATAGCCTTTGAAATCCTAATTCAACTCATATTAGGATTTCAATATATATATTAATATATATAATCCTAATTTAACTTTAATTAGGATTTCAATATATATATATATTAAATATATATAATCCTAATTCAACTTTAATTAGGATTTCAATATATATATATAATCATAATTTAACTTAATTAGGATTTCAATATATATTAATATTCATAATCTCAATTCAACTAATTGGGATTTTAATATATATATATATAATCTCAATTCAACTTTGATTAGGATTTCAATATATATAGTAATTTAAATCGAATTATATTATTTATATATTAAAAGAGTCATAATTACAATAATTATTTTCTTTTAATATTTATCCAATAGTTAAATTATATATATATCAAATATATATTAATTTATCTAAATTCGTGTACAACAAATTTTTACATATATAAATCGTTTAATATATGATCATTTCAACCGTGGGTATGACCCTGTAGGTTCATGTAACGTTAGTAGTAAATATTAGAACATTTCTAATATTACAAACAATGAGTGACATCTAGTAATATGACATTGTCACCTAAGTTACAAGAAATCATGATTCGACATAACATTTTCGTGATTAACTCTTTTTCATGTATTACATCCTTTTGTCATTTATATCTAGATTGGAAACAAGTCATAGAACAGTCATACTTGTATAGTCCATCTACTATTTCTTGATATCTTGAGTAGACTATTATAAACGAATAACTATGATATCTCATATCAACTTATTCAAGCATGGCCATGCATTTCTAGTCTCACTCAATCAAGTGGCCTATGATATTACTCCTATTATGCAGGAAGGACAAATCCTATCTTGATCAACCATATCTCACTACATAGATTGTGATATATCCAATATCAATCTTTATAGAGTAGTCAGTTACGACACACGTTTGACTGTATCAAAATATGTCACTCACGATGTTGAAATAATGATGATCGCAAGTATGAGGATCATACATGTAGTTATCACTGTGAGCAATATTGTGACTGTCACATAATAATCCAAGAAACATGCTCATAGCGGGTCTGTCCAGTATGTCGTTCTCTAACACATACTTATGTATTGATTTTGACATCTCCATGTCAATGACAACACTTTGTCATCAATCAACTACATATTAGCCTAATGCATTATTTTTGTCCATTCCCACAATAATACTCGAATAAGAACATTTAAGAATAATCATATTATTCTAAGGACTTTATTATAATTCAGTTTACTTATGCACGTAGAATTGTAACTGAAAATAATAATGGCAATGCCTCTTTATGAATGAAAAAGGTAAAAAAAATGTCATTTACAATCATCTTATGCTTGGTCTTTGGGCATACTCTAACACCCACATAATATTTTCTCCACTCAATCTCTTCTTCCTTTTTTCCTATTTTCTCTTCATCATGGTCTTCATTTGTAGAATACTAGGCTTGTAGCCCAATCTGAACTGATCTTTTTTCTCAGGGATGAACACAGGGTACAACCTTTCTTGGAGCTCCTTCCCAAAGCCCTTCCCGATTTCTGCCCCTCTCTCGAGGGTTTCCTTCACTTGCATCATGGCGCAATTAGACAGTCCTGGTATATGGAGCTTACTCCCTTCAGTAACGAACGTAGCATTGATCAGCTCCAGGGTTCTAAAATGACACTTAAGTGCCCCTTCATCAATCTCAATGTAAGGTGCGTCGGTGGATACTGAGGCTATGATATCTTCTTCAACACCAATGGTTACCAACTGACCGTCAACCATGAATTTCATCTTCTGGTGCAGGGTGGAAGGGACTGCCATGTAGTATGGATCCAATGGCATTTTAATATCCATCACCATGAAGTCAATGTCAAAAGTAGATGGTCCAATTTGTAGGGGAACTTCTATTTTTCCTAACACATCTTTTTGGGTTCTGTCAAATGCTCTCACGGTATTCTGATAGGCCCTTATGTAAGTACTGTCAACTGGAAACTTCTTCATGGTTGTTAGGGGTAGAACATTTAGGGCTGACCCATTATCAATGAGGACTCTTGGCAGCATATGTCCTCTGCACCGAGTTGAGATATGGAGGTCCTTGTACGTCCCTCTCCCACCTTCTGGAGTTTCATCATCACTAAATGAGAGGAAATTGTCCACTACGATGTTATTGACCAACAGGTCCATCTTGTCGGTCGTTATTTCCTTGGGCACAAATGTCTGATTCAAGATCTTCAAAATGGCATCTTAGTGGCCCTTAGAGCTCAGCAGTAACGATAACATAGAGATTTGTGTTGGAAGCTTATGAAGCTGTTCTACCACACTATACTCACTGTGTTTGAGTATCTTCAGGAACTCTTGAGCTTCTGATTCTTTCACTAGCTCGTGATACATCAGGGTTTGTTCTAAAAAGAAACCTTCCTCAGCTTCTTTCTCCGGTTCATTGGATGAAGCCTTCCTTTGGGCTACATCCCTATTTTTAACTGCATGTGGTGAGTAACACCTCCTACTCCTTGTGAAGTTACCCACCTCATTAACCGGTTCTTCTTTAGGCTCTTTTGTGCCCGAGGTATTTCTTGGGGTTGTCACCGTGCAAGCATAGTTTGAAGGTACTTGCTTGCTATCCTTATACAGGAAAGGGGTTTGTGCCTTTATTATTACCCTCGGGGTTGCATTCTTTGGTGGTTCATTGACTTTTACCTTGACCTTGATCACCAAAGGCTTAACTCCTATGGAATTCTCTCTGTTTGGAGACTCTTCCAATGCACATATATCTGGGACCTGGTTCAAGTTTTCTTTCTCAAAGAATTCCAGTTCCTTACTATCCATCTTAGTCAGGACCAGCCGCCTAAACTCTGGACAAAACTGAATCTCATGCCCTTCTTCTCCGTAATACTCACAGTAAGCTTCATTGTCGCCTCTTATACATTGGTTCCCTACCTTCAATACTCTAGCCTCAATCATTTTGGCCTATACCAATTTTAAGGGTGTCTTGACCTTTGAGACACACTCTTTGACCAATCTATCATCATCTTCGATCACTGCATTTACTCCCGCCTTCTGGTGACTTGGTAAGGGATTCCCATTCTCCTTCGTTGTTTCAAATGACAATATCTCTGATTTCCGCATATCCTCTACTACTTTTTTGAAAGCAGTACAATTTTTGATAGTATGTCCCATATTTCTGGTGTGACATTCACACTGCGCTTTTTCATCATACCATGGTGGGTATGGGGGTGTGAAAGGAGGAACATGTCGTGGTAACACTACTCGTGCTTCAACCAATTCTGAGAATAATTTTGTGTAGGTCATAGGGATTGGGGGAAGTAGGCCTTCTGATTCCCTTGATATCTTTGTTCATCTCTAGGTGGGTTTGAGGCCACCGAATTTATGGTTGGGACATTGGGATTATTGAGGGCTAACCCTTTCAAGTAGTTAGGGTTGTAGACACTTGTCATGCTAACCTCACAATCTCTCTTCTTATACGACTTCTTCGTATCACCTCCATCAAGTTTCCCACTCTTAACAGTTGCCAAGATTAGCTCTCCATTCATTAGCGTGTTTGCAAAGCTCTTAGTTACGTGGTGTATCATCCAAGCATAGAAAGTGCTTTTCAAGGTTTCTACGAATATAGGGGTAATCTCATTTTCTAGCAGTGGCGGTTGAACTTAAGCTGCCACACCCTGCCATCTTTGTGCATATTGACGGAAGCTTTTATTATGTTTTTGCTATATCCCTTGCAATATGAGCTAGTTCGGGACCATATCAGTGACATGTTTGTACTACTCGTTGAACATCCTCGATAGATCTCTCTATATTCGTATATTTGCATGACTTAGATGTGTGTATCAATGGGACGCAAATCCTATCAGACTATCTTGAAAAGTGTGAATCAAGAGCTTCTCATTATTCAGATACATTGACATCCTTCGGCAGTACATGGTCAGATGTGCCATAGGGCAAGTTGCTCCATCATATTTGTCAAACTCAGGGGTTTTAAACTTTGGCAGAATCACCAAATCAGTCACCAGGCTCAAGTATATGGCGTCCATACCGCCGTGGACGTTTCCTTCCTGGAAGGCCCTAACGATCCCCTCTAATTTGTCACAACGGTCCTCCAGCTTTTTGTTTGCCTTGTTCTTATCATTAATTTCGTCAAGGTCAGGTACCTCGACATCTTGAGTTCCCTCCTTAGCTTCTGACTTATTCATTATAGGGACGGAAGATTCCCCTAAATGAAGTGGGAATTTAGCTTTAGACGTGATTGATCCCTTTTGAACTCCAAGAAAGCGGAGTGGGGCATTGACATCTCCCACTGCTTCATTCTCATATGGGTCCTTAAATCCTAACATAGCTACAATTTGGCTGACAATTTTCTGGTAGGCTAGTTCAATCTCTTGCTTTAGGTCATTTTCTATCTTGTCTAGCCTATCCTGGGTGCTTTGGTGGTTGACTTCTAAGGTCGCCAATCTACCCTCCATGTCCATTGCTTTAGTTTGGGCACGAGTACCGTACTTGTGTGAAGTTTTAACTATTTTAAGAATTCTGTCATGTAATTTACCTTGGTTAATTTCGTGTGGATGTATGCAATGATATTGACTATGCTAATGCAAAGAAGACAAACCAAATAATGATGCATGAATGCAAGCAAAAAGGTAAAATAAAGATGCATGAATGCAAGCAAAGGGCATTGATCACATGAGTCTTTGCTCTAGAAATAGTCTTTATTGGATATCAAAGGTCTTTATTATATAAAGTTCCTATTCCTCTATGAATACATCTCAACCCGAACACCAAGCTCCTTTATTTCTTCAATCAGCCACATGATTCTTGGTCCCACCTCTCCTACCGACTTGATGTACTAGCGAAGGGCTATGGCTTTCGTCGCTAACATCATCACGTGCTTAGCCACATCCTGAACCTGGGCCATGACGATCTCGTCAAACTTGTCTCGCTCTTGGAACCTTCTGCCATTATCCCTAAGCTGAGTGAACCAGTAGTCATTGCCTCCCTTATTGACATCCTCGAGGACTAAAATCTTCGTCCTATACTCTGGAATAATAGTCCCCATATCTTCTACTTGTTTTTTCAGCACCTCATTCTCACTTTTACTAGCCTGGAACTTCGTATAGGTGTAATGATTCTGGAGCTTGTGCAACGAATGACTCAAGTCTGCCATCTTGGCCTGTAACTCAACAACGAATGTCTGTCTTTGCTTCAGCTTCTCATTGGTCGTGTCGTACATGCTTTGTAGCTCGCACACATGGATCTTGTTGTCATGGGCCTTCCTCTTCCATGCAGTCACATTTTCTCTTTCTTTTTCAAAGGCTCGCTTAACCCATCATTCCCCTTTCTTCTTTTTATCAGTCAGCATCTACTTGTACTTTGCAATGTCTTTTTTGCCTCGCTCCCTTTTCTTCCCTACAGCTTGCTCAATTTCTTGCATCCACTACTCAAGCGTCTTTCACAAATTTGTATTTCAGACTGTTGCATGAAACTTGAGGAAATCAGCTCTCTAAACCTCAAACTTCTCTTCCAGGCTCTTGTATAATTTCACAACCCTGTCCATCTCCTCCTTTGTATTTTCCCACTTTTAGGCTTGCCTCGTACAAGTCTCTTTCATGTTGTTCCTACATGGACTCTATCATAGCCTTGGCCCTTCTTAATCACGGCGATCCCTAAAAATATCGATTCATTTGCTCTTCTTGGCAGTCGGCCACTCTTTTGCCAAAAACTCCCAGAGCGGCAAGAAGTTTAGGGAGAACACATTGGGAAAAGTCAAAAGTCTGACACCTTCAGAAATGACTAAGGGCCAGACTTTGAGCAAAGGGCCACACCCTTCGAAACGCACACCTTCTATCTTTCGGCACACATTTAAAGCAATGAAGGTTTCTACTAGTAGTGTTGCCACTGGATTAACTTCTCTATTCAACTGCTCAAAGAATTCAAGTAGAGCCACATCGATATTACCCAATACCTTAGGAAAGATGACCAAGCCGTAGACTGCTATAGCTAAAAGAATCACTCTCTTCTCCTTGTCCAGATGAGCAGGGATTATTTTTAGGATGCTCGATGTTGCGTGTTATGATGTAGTATAAATGATATACAAATAGTGCAAGTATACACATCGAACAAGTAATACAGTGATTAGTGAGTATCGTCTCTACAGGGATTGGGGCCAAACTAGCTTAGTCAAAACACATAAATTTGCAACTTAAAAATAAATGCAATAGCAATAGGAAACAGGTTCTGAAATGTTATAGCAAACAACTGTAATATAAACTAGATTGAAACAAGGATACTTCAAGCGTCCTTTTACGTGTAGGAAGCTCTCTATTGGGATGACAGGCTGGGCTTATCAAGGACTCCTATGTCTAAGTCTCAAGAATGTTTAGCTCTAACTTGCTCATATCATGCTCGTCAGAGTTTACTAAGGTGTTTCTAAACTATCTCTAGCAAGAAACCTGACAGCCATAATGCTATGGCCATGTAGATCTAAGCCTAACTCTCTCGAATATTAAGTTATCCAACACCTAAGCAAAGGCTAACTCTTGAAAGCACTTACAAGCTTAAGGTATACAAAATAATGGACAAAGCATGTAAAGGGCAAGAAAGCAAACTAAACATTCATTCAAACTTAAAACATAATCATCCAAAACAAGCCCAAGCCACTTAAAATCAGTTCATGGCTGGGCAAATATCATCCACAATCAATCATTTAAAACAACCCATCCAAATATAAGGAAATGACACAGCAAAAGCATCTAAAGAAATGGAAACTCCCAAGCTGCCTTGGACTACGGCGAACTGCTCTAAGCTTGCTACTTCTCTCAAAGGCCAGTAAGAACACCCCTTGGAGCTTTAACAATGGAGGACACCACGATGGAGAATATGAAGAAAGGGTAGCCGCCTTTTTTTCTCTTTCTTAGCTCACAAATATCCTTTTTTCAATTGTCCCTTTAATGTGGATGTCTTTTCTTTATATAGTGGGGGCTCCTGGGGTTTTGTGCCCTTAATTCTAAGGGAATATTTCCTTCACATGTGGGGACACAGCTGGCTGGTAGGTTCACGTGTGGAGCTGTGAAATATCTTTAGTTCATTGTCCTCTAGCACGCCCAAAAATGCTATCCAAAATGCTAAGGCATGTTTCTTTTTCTCCTACACTGATCCTCATTTCCCTGCACATCACTACACCAAACAACAACCTTCCCAAGCAGCACCATTCTTATAAATAAACAAAGATAATCAAACAAACAACACCAAATGCAACTATATGCAATGAAATGAGATGAAATAATCTTAATTTCTCGCAATAACCTAAGTAAAGAGGCGCGAAATGTTAACCTTTTACAAGGTTAACACGCCCCCAAACTTAAGTCATTGCTTGCCCTCAAGCAATAAATAGAAATAAACAGGAGAATGCTACGACATTAAATCAGTTCAATACAGAGCCATGGCAAAATTTCAATCCTCAGAAAATAAAGGCTTCAATGTGTTAGACAGTTTTGAGATTTTAAGAACTTTTCCTTAGGTCAAGATCCTTTGAATGTGTGTGTATGTGACTACACCCACCCTATGCTTGACAAATTTAGAAGATTTTTAACTAAGTTCTCAAGTTTTTCCTAGTTTTTGTTGACCTTTAAGCACAAGTTACTCCCGTAATTCTAACTCCTCTTTTTTTGTACTGCTATGAGGGGAGTCAGCTCATCACAACTATCTTCCTAGACTTGAAAATAAAGTGGAGCAAACACCCCATTCTCTAGCATATTTAGCAGAGTCATCCAGTGATTACTTTCATTCACTCATATGCTATTGTTGCCATTTATTAAAGGGGGTTTTCCAGGCAATGCAATGCATATAGGAGTGTCCCTCTACAGCTATGCCGAAACATTTAGTTGTAATTCAACACATTTGATAAGCATATCGGAGTTTAATAAAGTCTTTAATACTTTCACTTATCATTCAAGTTCATTAAGATCATTCATACTAAAGTATGCAAGAGTTCTTTCATAAAAATTTTCTACCAAGCATAGAGAACATGCAATCATGTAAGGTTCTAATTTCAAAGCATCAAGTCCTAAAGTAAGTTCTACCAATCTCGGCAGTCATAAACATTCAATCAATCCATGGCCAAAAGATTTTCATCATCGGACATCATCAACTTATTCATAAAACTGTCTTTAAACTAAACTAAATGTCATAGCAAAAGTCTGTTCATCACAACTAATGCAAATGTTTACTATGAACACTACTTCCCCCAAACTTGAAGAAGGTGTTGTCCTCAATGCATGATAACTAACTAAAACTAAACTAAAAGCAATGCAATGCAAGGTACCTTGATTAACTCTACTTTAATGGTGATGGGGTTGTCTTGTGTGCCATATGCTTGATGCGCCTTTTCTTTAGTGTTGAGGTGTTGTAATTTGTTGTGGCATTGTGGTAAGAGGGACATCATCATTCATCTCATCGTATGTACCAACAGCGAATGATCTTCTTCCTTAGTAGGTCCTGCATCCATGGGGGATTTACCCTTGTCCACATGTTTGGGAGTCTGTTTTGCTAAAAAACTAATGTTAAAATTAAACAATAAAGAAATAAAGTAAAGAAAAACAAACAAACAAAACAAAAATTGCTATAGCATAATTTAGAGAGGATTAAAGGGATGCAAACTTTCAAACATCCTAAGTTGATGTGGCAATTTTTGTCACATTCGATTGGAGAACCAGTATAGACCAAAATGCCCTGCACATATAACAGTTCCACCTTCAATATATTGTGCATTGGCATTTCGTGTCTTCGATTGGAGCAACCGTTCCTTGCCTGTGCACGTGAACGTTTCACCTCGTCTATTTTTGATTTCCTTTGCCCTTGTTTTGAACAATAAAACTCTTGCTGGTATTTATTTCCATTTCTAACCCGAGTTGTTCTACGACGTACACTAAATCCATTTTGATTTGCGTATTCCTCATAAAATTCTCATGCTTCTTCCACTGACGCAAATGTCATGCCAACAATTTTATTCGAACTCTCTACGGTATCTCCTCCTACTTTAGCATCATCTACTGTACTCAGAATTTCCATGATGAGTATACTACGCAGCCTAAAGAAATGAATATGAAATAACTGAAATATTGCATGGAATTAAGTTGCATAAAAGTACAAAACATTGCTTCTTATGAACTTGTTTACCTTCTTAAGACCGTTGCTACTGGAAACAAGCTTCATGAGCTTCGAGATAAACAACTTCTTCAATGGGAAAGGGATTAAGAGGACATATACGTGTTTTGAAGTTGGTAGTACCTGCCCTAGGATGGTAGGTGCAACATTTCTTCTAACTTTTATTCAACATTTCATGTTGGAATAACCAATTTTGCATAAACGTTTTTTTCAAAAAATTTAAAATTTTATGTGTAAGTTCCGATACTAATTAAATGTCTTATGATGTAGTGATTGCAATATTGTTTCAGATCTTCTATTTAAGTTTTGATACTTTAAAAATATTTGAACTTTGAATTCTAACAATTCCAGTTTTCAACTTCAAAGATATTATTTTTTTAGTTGTTGTTCCCACTTCTTTTTCAATTAGACGTAGCGAAGCCTATGATCCAGTCCCGCTACTTAACGTGGAATACATATATCAAAGTGGAATGTCACAACCAAAAATTAATGCCCTTTTTCTTCTCTCACTCAGTTGTTCCAATCGATTCCTTCATTCCTTCCATTAACTTTATCCTTTCACCAATCAAACCTTCAATACACCATCTCCTCAACCAATTTAATTTAATTTGAGTCTATTTCTGTGTTGTTTTAGCCAGATGTGATGTTCAATTCCTCAATTATTTTTTTTCTCATGTCGCCTCTTGGAATTACGTACACAAACATCGTCTGCATCTACGGATGGAGGAGAACCTCCTAAGATTCTTGATGAACTAACACTTTCATCAAATTTTACATACAGCTCGATGTTGGTACCCACTACACAGTTGTATCTCTTAAACATCTTATAAAGGTCGCTTGCATTACATATCTGTAGTATGTAATGAGCTTCAGGGTCAGGCTCATCGACTGGGATTTTGGCTTCCAATGAAAACAATTTCTTCCTTGTTGATTTGCTAACCTCCGTGGAAATCAACTCAAACAAATCATTCTTCTTAATGTTGTTGTTGAATGAAGTGTTGATGTATGTTCCTAAAATGAAAACAGTTGCAGAAAATCTTGCCATAATAATTTTTAATAAAGAATTTTTGCACACTCTGGTAGTGTAGGAATATTTATAGAAAATTTGTAAGGGTAAAATTAGGGTTCTGCACCTAAAATGTTATGGATATTTAGTTCAGGGTCCGGCACCTAAAATGTTAATGAAATTCAATTTGGGGTTCGACACTTAAAATGTTACCCAAAACGAGTTTCCGCCTCGACACCTAAAATGTTATCGAAAATTAGTTTGGGGTTCGGCACTTAAAATTTTATAGCCAACGAATTTGGGGTTCGTGACCTATAATGTCAATGAATATCAATTTTGTGTTTTGAATCCAAAATGTTGGCAGGAATCAGTTTGGTGTTCGGACCCTAAATGTTAATGAAATTCAATTTCGGGATCGACACCTAAAATGTTACCTAGGTTTCAGTTTGACTCTAAAATGTTAATGAAATTTAGTTTCGTGATTGGCACCTAAAATATTACCTATATTCAGTTTGGCGTTGGGGAACCTAAATTATTAGCGAGATATTGAACTTTTTAAGTTGAGTAAAATATTTCATTCGTCACCTAAAATGTTACCAAAAAGGAGTTTCAGTGGTTAGGAAACCTAAAATATTACGAGCATATTCCACTTTCTAAGTTCAAAGGGAAACAATTAACTCGGCACCTAAAAGGTTGGAAAACCAGTATATAGCTAAAATATTTCATTAGCCAACTAAAAACCTAAATCAAAACCTATTTAAATTGGTTGGTAACCTATAATTGAAAAAATAAGTGTCGCCGTATAGTAGTTGTATTTTAACCTACGCATATAAAAGCAAAAAAGAAAGGAGGACAAGTCTCAAAATTTTAGAGGGTGGCCCCATCATACTACTTAAGCATGTGGCATCAGCTCCGGTTGCAGACACCTACCCAACATGAATAGAAAAGCTCTTAAAGTTATTAAAAAATGATCGCATTTAGAAATTATATTATGGACTCTTCTCATTACGGCTTATAGTTAATTAATAAAAGTCATCAATTTTATTAATTTTTATGTTATTTTCTATTAAATAAATATTTATTTGATAAAAATTATTTTAAATTTAATTTACTATAAACATAATTAATTTTTCACTCGATAAAAAATAATATAAAATTTTAATAAAATATAGAACTTTTATTGGTAGATACACAAATAAAGTGATGATAGTACCTCATGATTCAATTTCTCTATCGCATCATTTTCAACTTTGTCTTTTCCTTGATTTCCTCTCATAGATTATGAGAGTAACAAGGCCCTCACGAGATTTCTTTTTAAATATTGTGAAAGTGACAAGCAAGAGTAAATAATTTGAATTTTTTTATTCGATTTAATGTGAGAAAATTTAATTTGTTTTGACTCAAATTATAATTTTATAAATTTGACTAAACTCAAAAAAGTTAAATTAAGTTTGAGTTATAAAATAAGATTTAAATTTGTGTCGAGACCCTCAAACATGTATGATATATGTATATAATATAAAAAATATGAAGAAATATATATGTAGGGTGTTCATGGTTAACCAACATAATACAACGGTTAATATGTATTTTTTGTTCTTGTAATTAGATGACAATGTCTAAATATAATGTGTTCTTATTATGGTTAACTAAAATACTATAACGGTTAACCATAAACCCTTCTGAATTGTATATTGTCTATAAAAAATTGTTTAAATGAGAACCAATAAGTACTATTCCCTCTGTCCCATGAATTTTGTCCAGTATTGACTTTTAAAAAGTCAAAAAATTTAACTTTGACAGCAATTATTTTAAATATTTGAATTAATTAAATTTTATAAAATATATATTTTTAAACTATTTGATATAAGGTTTTTAAAACATATTTTTTCATATTTTTACCAATAATACTTTTAAAGTAATAAATAGTCAAAGTTTAAAAATTTTGACTTAAAAAAAGTCAATACTGTATATTTTTAGTGGGACGGGGGTAGTATGACATTATAAATTTTTATAATTAAATTTGAATAGAAACTCAAACAACTCAACTCAAATTTTATTAATTCGAGTCGAAAAAAAATTCAAATAAAATTTAAATTTTATAAAATATGACTCGTCAACTCAATCAACTCAAAAAATATTTACCCAACTTGATCGAATACTCCCTTAATGACAAGCCTCTCGCAAGAGAAGACTGGTGTCTTTGCCTATTAATCTTCTATCCCATCTCATTCAAAGATTTAGAGGGAGAAATCTCAGTGATAAGTAAAGATGATAAATCAAGGGTCTATTTGAATAGACATAAGTATAACTAAGGGTCTATTTAAATAGACAATGTGTTTGATTTCGGTGATATTGAAAATAATAAATTAAATCTGTATAAAATATTTTTTAACATATTTAAAAAATAATAAATGATTTTAAAATATATAGAATATACATTTTTCAAATAAAAATATTCATGAAATAATATATACGTTGTTTATTTAAATTAATTTTTAAATTTGAAATAATAGGAGATCTAAAGTACCATAATAACATTAGTATTAATATTAATTAATTCATTTAAAAAATTGTACTTAAATATGTTTGCATTTGCCGACAATCATTTTATCTGCTGGAGTTTGTAGGGACAGAACTTCTAAAGCATGGGGAGGGCCTGACGCCCAAATCTTTTGATATAATTATTTTTTAAGTTTTCAATCATTTCGAAGTTAATTAATTTACTTTAAGTCTTTTTTTCTATTTAATTATTTCTAGGTTTTTATCAGCTTTGAAATGAGTCAAGGTTTGGCTTTTTTTAACAAACAAATATTATTCCTTTTTATTAAATCAAGAGGTATTATATTCTCGTATTATAATTCGAACTAATATAAATATCTTTAGCCACTAGGTTAATTAGTAGATCTCTTCGGCTTTTTTTTGTTTATATACGTTTTAGAACTTTGTAAATTTTGAAACTAAACAAATTAAAGTGTAATCCCTTTTACTTGATTAAATATTTCTTAGGTCCAAATCAAATTTAAAATTAACAATTTACCCTTCTATATGTTCTATTATAGTTTCGTACTTGGGTATTTGACTCCCATAAAGATCAAATTTTGATAACATAAAAGTTAGGTGCACATTTCTCATCTCGTACTTAAATGGTAAAATATATAAGTTAAGAATTTATTTAAGTATATTAAAAGGTGGTTATGAACATTTGTAATAGGTGCGACAATTAAAAGATGACATTATTGTGTTTAGGGTGGTTCAATTCTATTAACTTTGTTTTAACAGCTAGAATAAAAGTAGAATATGACAATTAAAAGCCAGCCTTAAAAGATGTAGATTATGACTGCTCAAGTCATATAGAGAATGATTTTTGCTTCTTGTTTTATTATGATGTATTACATAATTTATTAGATGATATTATTCTCAAATCTCATTGTAATAATTTTGAAAATATTTTTAGGAAAGTTGAATTATTTGATGTTGATGAAAATGTGTTATTTGTTGAGCTGAAATTACTTAGAGAACTTTTACCCAAGAAAAAATAGGAGCAATAGATTTATTAAAGATTTTAAAACGTTTTAATTGTTTCCAAAATGCGACAATTCCATATAGAGTCTTTTTATTACTATTCTTATTATTGTTGCTTATGCATAATAAAATTTTGCAAAATTAAAGTTTGTGAACTCATACTTATACGGACAACTATGTTGCAACAAAAACTAAATGAACTTGCTTTGATGACAACTAAAAATGATCTTTTAGGAGAAGTTGATATTAAATGCGTTGTTGATGATTTTGCTTTGAAATATGCAAGAACAACAATATTTTCAAGGTCGTTTCTTTTAAGGGCTTTGCCAAGCTTTAATTTAATTTGGTGCTCATAGTATTGTTGCTTGTAGAGGTGTAAATTAGACGAGTTGAGTCAGGCAATGGCGGATTTAGAAATATTTTTTAAGGTGGACACAAATATATCACACAAATTTTAGGACGGGCACAACTAGTAAACCTGATAATTAACATAAGGAAATTCATATTTTAATATACATACAATCAATAAAATGGATAACTAACCAATATTATACTTTTATATGTTTGTAAGTAATTTTTATATTCCTCAATAGAGCAATCTAACATTCTTGTATTAAGAGTACTTTATTTTAAAATATATTATACCTTCTTCATATTAAAAATTAAAGGCCTTATTTTAATAATTTACACAAAATCTCTTAAATCGTTGAACCATCCCCGAGTGTATTAAAGTATATAGGTAGGGACGGACGCATGAATTTTTGCTGGTGGGGGACGAACTTATAAAATTCTAAGGGGGCGAACTTATAAAATTTTAGGGGGTCAAAATAAATTTTTTTAAAATATCTAAATTACATATGAATTTCAAATTTTTAGGGGTGATTACACGTCGAAGCCGTCTTGTACGTAGGGCTTACCTGAGTTAAGTATAGGTAGGAGTTTGTTTTATCGATTTTTTTCTTACATTTAATTCATATAATAAATTTATAAAATTTATGGGGTAGTTATAAATCATTTCCGTACTTTCAAAACAGATATTTTGTCTCTCAAACTATAATCTTAGCTCTGTCATGCATATTATGGTATCTTAATTTTTTAATTTTCTTTTTAAAATGAATCAAATTGATTGATCTGATTTTTTTTTTGTTATATTTACATGTTCTTAGCTTATGTCAAGTTGAGTAATCAATTAATATGCATATGCACAGAATTGAAAGGTTTGGAATATAGTTGGAACGGCAGCTGCAAATGCATTCAATATTGGGAAATTGGAAAATTAAGATACCATAGTATGCATGACAGAGCTAAGATTCCAGTTTGAGGGACAAAATATCTCTTTTAAAAGTGTTGGAAAAAATATGATAAAAGTAGAAACTTTGAGACATATTTTTTATAGGCAAAGGTAGAGATTTGAACAATGAAGTTATGGCTTCGTATTCTACTCTATGAAACTTTTACAACGATATTTCATACGTTCAAAACGGGTGAGTGATGAATGAGAAATTGATGTTTAAAGTAGGCTGATTGTGAATTGAGTTAAAGGAAAAGCTTATATCCCATATCAATAGGTTACCAAGCTTAGTATATGTTTACATACAATACTCTATTTAGCGATTATTGAATATCTTAAGCTCATATGATATGGATAATATAAATATTCAAAATGGTTGGGTCCTTTGTGGGCTTTAAGATAATTTTTCTTAAATATAGTATTTTAATATCTCAAATAAATGATAAGATATTATCTTTAATTTTAAATATTTTAAAATTAAAAAGATAAAATATTATCTTTTAATTAGGATATTATTGTGATAATTTTATTTAATTAATACATTTTATTTCAAATAAAATTTAGATAATTTACAGATTTTATTTTCAATAAAACTTCTACCCATATAAATAGAATGCAAACCTACTAGGTTTAACTATATAAAAAACACAGAGATTCTCTACAGACGTGCTATTACAGTTGATCATCTAGTTGTTATATCTTGGGAGACAGACGACCAATGTATCTCAAACACCACAAGAGTGACTGAAAATTTGTTGTGTTTATTTTCAATTACTATATTTGATTTATCTTTAATTTCTAGGCAAATTTCTATTATTTGCCGTAAAGGAGATATGGGAGAAGTTGCATGTTGGTATTTAGTGGGTCACGTGGGAGAAATTGTATAAACATATTCAAGTATAGCAGCAGCGAAGGGACGATCTGAATGCATGGTTTGGTTTTACTCGTTACTCGTTTATTCGATTTTTTATTTTTAATATCATATTTATTTGTAATTATTTTTATTATGTTCGATATAATAAGATTATTATTATTATTATTATTATTATTAACGTACATTTTCTCTTAGAAAGTATGGGAATGATTTATAATTACCCCATAAATTTACATGTTCTTAGTATACGTCAGGTTGAGTAATCAATTAATAAGCATATGCGCAGAATTGAAAGGTTTGGAATACAGTTGGAACGGTAGCTGCAAATGCTTATTAACTTTCTGCGGATACAAAACCATGCACGTCGCCATTGTTATAAACCCTTTTCTTTCTTTGCTTCAAACACTTTCGGAACTGTATAAATAAATGGGTGGAATTTGGGGCTTACGAAATATTTCCTAAAAGTTAAAACAAGTATTAAACAGCAAAAGTAGATCGTATGGAAGGGTCATCTTTTAGTGCTATAAAAGGTGCATGGACTGAAGAAGAAGACATTCTTCTCAAGAAATGCATTGAGAAATATGGAGAAGGAAAATGGCGTCAAGTTCCTTCCAGAGCAGGTAAAAATGATTCAGTTTTTTTCTTTAAAATAAAACAAGTTTATTTGATTTTGAAGAAGATGATGAGCTAGAAGAGGGTAAAAGTGCAGGCTTGAATCGTTGCCGGAAAAGCTGTAGACTGCGGTGGATGAATTATCTGAACCCTAACATTAAGAGAGGAGCTTTCGCAGCCGATGAAGTTGACCTCATCATTCGTCTCCATAACCTCCTCGGTAACAGGTAAGTTCATTAAATTAGACATTCTTTTAAATCTGACGTCCATCGTCTATAATAACTTAGTAATTAAAAAGCAATACTCTTTTGACTTTATTCAATTAAACATTTTAGAGGTGATAAAGAAGTGGCAAGCGAATCAAAACAAACTTACATAATGTTTCGCAAAACAGATCTGAATACATCAACAAACAATCGCAAAAAGAGATCGAATCACTGAAAGACTATCAACAATCGCAAATCAGATATGAACGACGTGAGAATCTCTACACGATCGCAGATCTACCTCTGACAGAGATAGGTGAACAACATGCCTTAAGGCGAAGGAAATGTGCCACAAGAGCAGAGTTAAAACGTGTCACAAAGGCAGAGAAACAAACGTCAAATATGCGAAAAGAAAGAAGACAAATAAAAAACTTTTATTAAAAATTAAAATAAAAGCTGAAGAAAAAACGACAAGCCAAAACGGAATGTAAAAAACAAAAATAAAAATGCATATCGTTGATCGAGAACCAACATTAAAATTAATTCAATCGCTGGCAAAATAAAAATATTAAAAGAGAGCTAGCGGCGAAAGATAAAAAAGAGGAAGACTATGGTTAAAAAAAAAGTAATCACACAATCATCTAATGCTCATTAATAATAAAAATTTATTAGTTTTTATACACAATCTTTAATAACTACATATAACAAAACCCTTAAATTTAACATATAATTCATTTTTAAAATATTACATCAAATTAAATAGCTATATTATTGTATATCACTTATTATAATTCCCTTAAATTATTTCAATATAAAACCTTGTGTTAATAGCCATTTATATAATTAACTTCGGATCGTCGACTAGAAAATGGAGTTAAATTCGTCACGTGTGCATTCTAAACTATTTGTTTTCATGAAATTTACTTAACAAAATTCACATAAAATGATCTAATTAATAATCGAGAATTGTTATTATAATTTTATGAAATTATAATATTATAATTTATACAAAAATATGTCATTACAAGTTAAAAAATCAATTCATTACTAAGTAAAATAAGAATGTTTTCATAAACAATAAGCCAAGTTAATTGGCAATTTTTTAATTAATAAAAAATATTTTTCATATATATATATATATATTGTTTATACTTTGTTTTTATATATAAAGCTTATTAAATATGAATTTAATTTTTATTTTAATAATATTTAATTTTTTATTTAAATATATGAAATTATAATAAAAAAACAAAAGTTTTATATAATAATTTCTCCAATAACATTTAAAGAAGATTTTTTTAGTTTTTTAAATAATAATGCAAATAAAGAAAAAGAGACAGATGTTTTTCAAAAATATATATGTAACGTATAACCAATCACACGTGGACGAGGAGAACTATAATTATTCGCCAAATAAAAAAGTTAGAAAATATTGCTGGTCAAATTCTATTGTTAGTACATGTATCATGAATAATATAGAGACAATATAACTAAATTACATGACTAAAAATTATTAAATTGGAGAACATGAACAAAATCTACAACTAACCTGTAATATAAAGACTAAGGATAGACTTCAATTTAACCGATTTCACATATATTGTCTAGATTATCTCCAAAATTCTAAAACATGAAAAATGAAGGGACTAAATCAAACAGCTTATACTTAAAACAAGTACTAATCACAGAATTTAACCAATAATATCTATTTCCCGGAAGTAAAAAAGAAAATAGCAATAAAAATACAGAAAAATAGATTTTTACACGTATTTCTTATTTAATATATTAAATTTGTTTGTTCAAAAAAATATATTAAATTTAAGATAAATTACATGGTTGATCCCTTTTATTTTTGGTCTGTTTGATTTTGGTCATCGGTTTTGAAAAAGTTATTTTTTGGTCACTTACGTTATCGATTTGTAACAATTTGGTTATAGAACCGTTAACTTCCATTAGTTTGATGACTTGACATGTTAGTCAAAATAATTTATTTTTAATTTGACTCATGAACTTTAGATAAGATATCAATTTAACACTTGGCTTTTAAATAAATATCAATCTGACCTTGAATTTAAATAAAATATCAATTTGATCCTTGAACTTTAGCTAAATCTCTCGACGCCAACCTTTGCTCCCTTGCCCGGATACAACTTACCACTGTCGCCAACCACCATAGATTTGCGTCGACAAGGACCGTTGAACCCCAAAAATTTTAATTCACTATATAAATTTATATATGTTTATAAAATTAAAAAAAAACACTATATTTTAGCTTAATATTAAATTTGACACTTCATTTTTTGTCTGATAAAACTTACCATTATTTTTTATTTTCAATTGCAATTGTAATTCAATTTTAATTTTAAAGAATTCGAAACAAAATGGTAATGTTAATGTTAATTCATCAAGAGTTTTATATATAGTATAGTAGTATGATTTGTTTTCCAACATAAATATCAATGGCAGGTGGTCATTGATCGCCGGAAGATTACCCGGAAGAACAGCAAACGATGTGAAAAACTACTGGAACACCCACTTGTTGAAGAAAAAGGTGGATCCTTCCTCCAACCCAAACCCTTATCGTCTGAATCCATCGAAACCCAATCCCTGGGTCATCAGACCTCGCCCTCAGATCTTATCGAAGAACAGTTTCCCTGTAATGTTGAACGAAAACAAGAAAAACAACACGGCAACAGCTGCAACACCAGCAAGCAACAGTAGTCACTGTTTCCCTAACGAGAATGATGAGATCATGTGGTGGGAAAATCTGATGATGAATGAGAATGGGGTTGATTGTCAGCAGCAGCAAGATTGGGTCAATAATATCAATCTAAGTGAGTTGGGAGAGCAGCTACCGGAGGGGGTTGGGGAAGACAATTGTGGTACTTTTGATGAGCTTTATCTTGATGTGGAACTCTGGAATGTGTTCAACCCATAGGAAGACAATAATGCCTATGTTACTGCAAAAAAAAAAAAAGCACAATAAAATAGTTGGCAGAGTTGATATATGTTTTATTCTACAAACAAGATTAAAAATGATTGTCGTGTTTTTTTCCTTGTATCTTAAGGGCCGATGTTGCGTGCTGAATATAACGAATAGAAAACTATGTACTTTTTGGTGTCCCTGTGTACCTAATATTAAAAAATAGGGTTTAAAATTTAGTGTTGAGAGTTTAGGGTTAGATTTAAGGTTTAAACTGTATGATTTAGTTTTTAAGGTTTAGAAATTAGGGTTTAGAGCGTAGGATTTAGTTTTTTAGTGTGAATCATATATAAGGACACCAAAAAGGATAAAAAAAAATTTGTTCGAATATAACTATTTATGTAAGTGAGAATGATGTTGCATGCAATGCTATGTGGCACTGATATTGCATTTCTAAGACTTTGTTTGATAGAGTGAAACGAAAATTGATAAAGTAAAAAATTAAAGGATGGAAATATGGAAAATATGATGGAAAAGTTGGAAGAAAATATAATTTTCTTTTCCATCATTGCTTAATTGAGTTAAAAAATTAAAGGAAAAAAATTGAGCTTTGAAAAAATATTTTAAACTAATTCAGTCACTTCAGTTTTTCTTAACTTTTCTTTTTGATTTCTTTCGACACAACCAAAAAATTAAAGAATATTAATCTCCCAACCTGCTATTTCAGAAAGATATTGAGATCTTTATGGGGTACGCTTAAACCCAAGTTCTGCTGAAGATAGTAACAACTAACAACCATAGGTCCATATCAATGATCTTAAGACTTTGTCGGTAATATATTATTGAAAGTAAGTTAATGACCAATGAAATTGTTCATTCCTTCCAACTTTATATTTAATTTTATGTCCTTGCTTAGTAGTTGAACATTTATTTTGTCAACTATTTTGATATCTTACAGTAATGCCATCATGACATCATCATCTGAAATCTAATTAGAATTATAGTAAAATATAAAAAATATAAAATAATTATAAGATATATTTAAATATCCTAATAAAAATTATATGAAGTTTAAAATATATTATGTATAAATATATATCCTAATAATCAAATATATACTTTTTTTAGTAAATTAAAAACTAAAAATATACAAATATCTTAAAAAATCAAAAATTGTTTTATATATAATTTCATTTAGAATATTACAAATTTAAAAGCTTAAATATATATTTTGCCCCTAAACTTGTCTATTTGTAACACTCCGTTCCCGACTCCTTCCATCCCGAGGATCCAAAGTGTCATAGTAGGCCACCCAAGTAACTAACTCAAAAAATTTCAAATGGAAACCTTAAGTTCAACCATCATTTAAAACATGCTTAAAAGTCGTTATAGAAAGAGTTGCATAAATATTCAAATTAATACAAGTCAGAGCTTCGTACGTTAAAAGCATTGTATTTCAACATAATATTAATTAAAAGTTATAAACAGACTACAGTAAAGTTTTATGGATACAGAGCCCAAAACTAAAATCTAAGGTATTGTACTCTTATTTTAATCGATGTCAGGAAGTCCTACTAACATGCGAACGGAAACAATAACTTGGAACGTTGAGCATACAAAGCTCAGTGATATATTTCTACTCTACTATACTTTATGCATTTCATAAACATAAGCATGCATAATAAGCAATAAGAAATATGGCATGAGCATAACAAGCTATCTATGGTTTTACATCTAAGCTACACATGCTAACTATAACATAGATTTAGGAAATTATCATCATCAACATCAAGCTCATATCATCACAATTCACAACCAAGTATAAAAGAACTATGCACAGCCTGAGATCACAAAAGCGTCAGGCTTACTATAAACGTACTTGGAATCACCTAGCCATTAAGAACCTCACACAATTTTGAGTATTATCTAGCCATCAAATACAACACAACACAATCATATTTAGAATCACCAAAGTATCAGTATGATAGATGTTACACAGGATCACAAAAGCATCAAGTACACATCAAATATACAAGTACTGCAATACAATCATTGAGTACCCGGATCCCATCACAATCAATCAAACAATGAATCAAGCGCTCTCAAGGTCGTACATCACAACACTCAAGTCGACTAGAGTATATTACTAGATAGCTCAATATCTTAGTTCAACCAAGGTTTTAACCAATATTCAATCCAACATAAGGCTCAATCAATTTCTCTTTTATTATGCCGTAAAACAATAATGAGTATCAGTACTCCTATATGGATATCGGTACTCGCAATAAGGGGTATTAGTATTCGCGTTGAGTATTGGTACACAAAATAACCATTTGGTGTTTCTATTAAACAGACAGTGCCACGTCAGCGGAAAGCGATGACCATTAGTCAACTAACATTTTTCATACATAGATGGACTATTTTGACCCAAAATGAAACGTTAAGAGTTAAAATACTTTTAGAAAATAAGAGCTAAAGTGACTATTTTGTCAAACGTTAATGACGACTTTTGATATTATGCCATTAATATATGCTTGTATCTTTTCCTTTTATGTTATAATTAATGATCATAGTATTACATTCAAGAGTATACATGTTATTTGAATTCTTAACATTTTGATCATATTATAATTTCACAATCTCAAATATAAATAATATCAAGATGTTATAAAGGTCGAAACTTCTAAAAGTAAATATATCTTTATTGGGAGATTAATTCATAATCTTTTGCCAACATACGTCAACTTGCTCAGACGTATTTATAGACGCCTAACTATTTTTTGGTTTTTGAATTCAGCGTGTTGTCTTGTGATAAAGATAATGATGTTCATCTTAAGAGATATGAGTTTGAATAGTTTTGTTTGCAAGCAGGGGTGGATGCATCCAGCCCTTGAGGTGTATTCGCATCCCTATTTTTAAAATATTTTCGAAAAATATTTTTATTTAATGTGTAAAGGAAAATTTTGTTTTTTGCATACCCATTTAAGAATAAAAAATATTTTGGACCCTTATCTTTAAATTTCTAAATTTGCTACTGTTTGCAAGGTATGTATACCTTATCACAAAGTTTAAAAAATATATGAACATATATTACTTTATAGTCCTCTTAAATAAAGTTTTACACTTTGTATTTTGTAATTAAATGGAAATATGCACTGAATTGAAATTTGAATTTAACTACGGATGAAATTGAATTTCAGTTTTATTTTAGAGTTAGCTTGAAATCTTATCGTCTATAGAGGATTTAATTGCATTTTTTAAAAGAAAAAAGAAAAATTAAGTCAAAATCTTGTTTATTCCGGTTTAATTAGTCTTTAATTCTAAAGTAAAATTATTTTAACTTAATAAGTCATTTTAATGAAAATAATGCAATGGTGGGTATTAAAATAGAGCTCCACTAATTAGCCTAGTGTCTAAAGACATTCATATTGTCACATCTTTGTATAGGTTTGAATCTCGGTATGAGAATGTAATACCTCTTTATTTACTCAAAAATAGACATAAAGTCAAAATATAGCCCCTAACGTTTGACTGGATAATTATTTTGACATCTATTCTTTTTTTTGAACAATTTTAACCTCTCAACATTTCATTTTGAGTCAAGATGACCCTCTGCAGATGAAAACTGTTAGTCAGCTAATGATAAACAACTTGAAATGACTTGAAAGATTGACGAGTTAGAAGAAAAATATTTTATATTTTATACAATTTTATAAAAATATTTTTTGACTGATGTGTCATATGTAAAGTCAGCATATTTGTTTATATGGAATTGCTATTGCTGCGTGCACTTTCATTTAGGTTTGACACGTCATTTCAAGATGTTTATCGTTAGTTGACTAACAGTTTTCATCCGTAGAAAGGTCATTTTGGCCCAAAATGAAACGTAGAAATTAGTTCAAAAATGAATAAAGAACAAATGACTATTCAGTCAAACGTTATGGGCATCTTTTTGGCACTATGCCATTAAAATATTCACATTTGATATTCAATTATTCCTAAAAAAAAGAAAAAAAGAAATAGGTAGAACTCCATATTTAAATAAATAATATTTCTTAGTACCAGTTGACATATAATTCATTGATTATTACTTCGATTCACATAGTAGACATTGTTTAAGAAATTTACTATCTTATCCCGCTACACTAATTAGCAGTAGGTTAAATCTTGTTTTATATTGGGAATTAATATAAATTGATAAAAAGTCCAATTGGATAAGTCATTATAGGGAAATGGTCCAATTAGGGTCCAAAGGAATTAAAGAGCAAACTCGTGGTTTTTAAAGCCCAGGTCCAGTTTTACCAATAGGCCCAACTTTTGGAGCCTCTTAATTGTTACCACCCATAAGTCTATACCTTCTTTCTAATTTTTTTTCAACATTATCTATTTTCAACGTCCTAAGTAGCAACCCCTTCTGCACTGATAGTCTGATATAGGGTTTTAAGCTTTTAAGTACCGTCGTTTCTTGCTTCAAGTGGTAGCCACCCCCTCTGCACCTTCTTTCTCTTTTCTCTCTTTATTATTTTGCCTTCACCCTTGGTCAGTTCATTGTGGAGACTCCTCCCCTGATATCCATGGTCCTGTTCGGACCCTCTATTGTGAGGGATTATTTTTGGATCACGAACGAGAAGGGTTATGACCCATGCCTTCGGCTTCCCAACGTCTTTTCGATGGTGGTCGGGGGTTTCGTTTCTGTCACCAACGGATGATCGTTTCCTTCGTTGCTTTCCTTTAGTCATCGGCGAGCTTAAGTCTGGACGCGATGATACTGTTAGTTTTCTCGCTGCATCTCTTTTATCGTTCTTATCCTTGTACGACTAAAGAAGAGTCCATGCAGTTTGAAGAATGGTTATTGACTATGTTTTTTTCGCTCTCCCTCTTTGGATCTGCTCTCTCCCGTCATCCCGGGGTGTTGGGCTGCTTTCCCTTGTGTTGCTGCTTTTTTCCTTATGTTCACTCTGATGTGTTGTAGTTTCCTTTTTGCTATGTTTTTTTTTCATGTGTCTGTGTTTTGGTTCTCTTTCCCTTCCCGCTGTTTCTTGTTGTTTGTTCTCTGTTTTGTGTTTAATAAAGCTGTCATTTGTTAGAAATATTTTTTTCCATGGGTTTGTATTTTTTAATAGTTCTAAGGTGATTATAAGGTAATATATGTTGATACATATTCTTAACTCTTTGATAATGCATACACTTTTGAACTTGAGTCTCCTATGATGAATAAAATCCGCTTTTTCACTGGACCACTTATTGGGTTCTCATGTTTTTTTATGAATTAGTCAAACTACGAAATCTAAATTTAACTATGTATAATATAGTTATTATGAATTAGTCAAACTATTAAAATGATTTATAATCTATCTATAATAAATATAAAAGTACGAATTAGGAGAAATTTGTTAAAAATATGATTAAATTGAAAAAATGAAACAATGAAAACTACATTTATTTTTTTTTTGAATTAGGATTAAATTAATTGAATGTATAAATATGAAAGATTTAATATATTATTATAAAATTTTTCTTAACTGTCAGATCACCCTTTAACAACAGTTAATAACTTGATAACTATTTTGTAACAAAAATTAAAGTTTAACATCACTATATAACTTTTGAAAGTTCAATAGCCAAAAATAAATATTTTGGGATAATCTAGTGGTCATTTGAAAAGTAACTTGAAACATTTTGACTAAAATTAGGCTAATTTAGGGTAACTGGGTGAAAAAAATATTTGGGAAAATAAGATTTCTCCAACATTAATTAGGGTAACATGATAATTTAAACAGTAATTGGTAAAGTCGCTAGCAGCTGCTAACGACTTTGTTTTTTTTCCTTTAAAATTTTAAGACTAAATTGTAAGGAAATAAAAGTACAAAGACTAATGTGGGAAGTTCGAGAATTATTCCATTGAGCAAATCGATGAGTTTAAGGAAACGGGTGAGGGCTTGTAGTTGTTTTCATAAAAGAAAATGCATTTTAGCCTTCAATTTTGAATTTTTAGCTTTTTTTCAATAATTTTAAATCTTTGAATGTATTCTTGCTAACATATTGGGTTTAGAAAATTACTTTTATACCAAACATATCATGTGTAATTATTTTATATATAGGTGGTGAAAACCTTTTGTTTTCACAAAAGTCTTAGTTATAGGGTTTAAGAATTTTATTTAGGGTTTAATGTTTAGAGGTTTAAGTGTATAGTTTTGAATTTAGGGGGTGAGAAAACTAAGGCGCTTGTAAAAACTCCCCTAAACCCTAACCATATTACCCTAAACTCTAAATCATAACATCTAAACCCTAAACTAGATCACTAAACCCTAAAATTAAAGAACTTGTAATATATATAATATATATGAAATGATTTGATACATGTAATTTTTCCTATAAAGTTTCTGAAATTTATATTTTGATCCCTATAATTTTACTTTCATCATTATGGTTCAAACAAGCATTGCAATCGAACCAAAGTCGTTGACAGCGACTACAAAGTGTAAATTTTGAGTTTACTATAATAAATATCAAAATATTCAAAATTAAACAAACTATTTCAAACTTTTTATTTTTTTTCATTTTGGTCCCTCTAATTATAGTTTCATTTTAAAGTTTTGTAATATACATAATAGTTTAAACACCAATATGATTTCAATTCCTTCCTGATACTGACCATTGGGCAATTTCTGGTATTTTTTTAATCCTTGTACTTTCATTTCCTTACTATTTGATCAATAACGGCGACTTTGGATTTGAGAAAACCTTGTCTCCCCAATTTTTAAACAAACCAACACCGTGTTGAGCTCAGCATTTTGCCAATTTTTCCGTGTCCACTACTCCACACGAATGACAAAAATATAAATAAATAAGGAAAAATAATTGTGGGCCAAATCCAACGGCCGTATTTTTTCTGTTTAGTTTATATTCTTAAATTAATGGTTTAATAGAAAAATGTCTAAACTATTTTTTTGTTTTTAAGAATTTAGAATATTTTTTTGTTAAAATATGTAGTTAACTTCTGTTAGTATTTTAAGATTAGTTTGTTTAAAAAATCATATTGTCATTACTTGACACAGGACTGAATTTTATCTTTATTTTTATATTTTAAAAGCTAAAAACTTAGTTTTTTAAAAAAAATTAAATTCTCAAATCTTATATTGTCGCGAACAGTACATTTCCACAATATAATCTCTTCATTTAGTTAGAAAAACCATAAATCTCGATCATTGTTCCATGTGTTTGTTGTTTGTAAAAACTTATTTCGCATTCGGCATTCAACTAACAAATCATTCATTAATTTACATTTACGGGAAAGCGGGGTAATTGGTAATTGAAGTCCGACAACGAAAAGAGTGAGTGGTGTGGTTGATTTGACGACGACAAGATGGTTTTAGATTTGAGGTTAGGGCTGAAATTATGAAAAATATGGGAATTTTATGTTATTTTTAAAAAGTTAAATTTTTTATGATTTTTTTAAATATTAAATGAATTTAAATGTGTTCTACATTTATTGGCTGAGATTTTTTTACTATAATTAATAGATAAAGCTTAAAATGTAAGGAAATGAGTATCAAATACTTATTTTTGACCAAATATAACTTTTGTAGCCTAAAACAAAGAAGAGATATACTTTGGTCATGTTTGGTAAATATTGATTTGAACCAAAGTTAAAAGTTTGAGCTAATATTAGAAGCTTGACCGGTCAAATCCGCTAATTTTAATGTTTGGTAAATAACGGATTGGAATAGCGGATTGAGGTGAAACCTTTAATTTTGAAAAAGCTGCTAATAAGAGTTTTTTGAAATTAGCAGTTTGACATAATAGTTATAAATACCCTTTTACCCTTAACAATTATCAAAAATCTCAAAATAACCTAAATTTAACCTTTTTTATTTTAATTTTTCATCATCACGTATTTATATTGTGACATTTGTAAAGTAATATTTTTTTATTCTCACGCATTTATATTTTTATTTAAATTTAATATTTAATTAAATTGTATTAAAAATAATTATATAAATAATAAATTAATATATAGATCCTTCAAATATGCTTAGTATTATTATATTAAAAATTATTTTTCATAATCTAATTAATATTAATAGATACAAAATATTTTTTTGAACGGTAGTAAATTCAAAATGTTGATAACTAATAAACTATTCAAACAAACCTCGAATATAATCATGTCCTTATATGTCATTTTGCTTGTTTAAATAATCAAACAGCTATCAGCTAATTTTACCAAACACTTCTATATAATCAGCTAATCAAATCAGCTAATGCAATCAACTATAAACTATCAGCTAATGTAACCCGCTATCAGCTATCAGCTAATTGCCAAACAGGGCCTTTGAATATTTATTAAAAAAAGATGTACCTCGAAATTTTTTCAATTAAGTCTAAATTGATCTTATCCATAATTTGAAGGGTAAACTTCACCGGAAGTCCCTTTTGTTTGGGATCTGTTCTATTTTGGTCACTCGATTTGAAAAAAAAAGATTATAAAGGCCACTTACGTTTTTGATCAGTTTTATTTTGGTCACTATGTTGTTAACACCTGTTAGTGTGGTGATGTGCCATATTAGTCAAAAGAGTTAATTTCTAATTTGACCTTTCAACTTTAGATAAAATATTAATTTAACCCCTAAACTCTCTCAACCTCGCTTTTAGCCTGCAACAGGCTTTGATCACCACAAGGTTAGTATTACCACAGGAAGGAACAACAAGAGAAGGCCATTGAAGAACTAACCGAGCAGCTTAAACTGCTAGAGATAGAGAATGAACTCAAAGGGAAGCCTTATTTTGCAGGTTAGCATATTAGATACCTTGATAATATTGTTGCCAATTTCTTGGTATTCTAGTTTACAAACCTACATGAGACTTTGAGAATCAATATTTTCATAAAAGAGAAATTTCCAATCATTTGAATGGATTGAAAAAGAAGCTTAAGATAGATGGATGTTGCTGAGGAGTGTTGGATCGCAAAAGTTTAGAATTTTGATCATTCATTTTTTTGCTATATAATTATAACATACGATCAATTATGAGTTTGAATTATTTTAATTCAAATTATAATAATTTAATTAATGTTCATCGATAATCATAAAGTAAAATTTACTTCTTACCTCTGCTTTTTTATACATTGAAAGAATTTTTTTCTTAAACCAACAAAATTGTTTTAAAGCAAAACAAAAGTTGGGTGACTAAATTGAAAACATTTTAAAAGTTCAGTGACCATTTATATAGTTTACTCTTTAATGGAAGGTAACGGGAGGGACCAAAATGAAAGTAAAATAAAAGTTGTGTGAGCTCAATAAAAATTTTAAAAGTTTAGTGACTAAAATAAAAAAACCTTAAAAGTTCGGTGACTATTGGTGTACTTTATCCATAATTTTAATGAAACGAATATAAACCCCAACTTATTTTCAAAATAAAATAATCCAGCAACAAAAACTAAAACCTGGTAATTTCCATTGCCTTTAAAAAAGTCGGAAGGCGAATAGTAACAAACAATATACACAATTCACAGTTCCAAATTCAATCGAAACTACGTACCCTGGTAATTTCTGAGACTTGATTCTCAAGCATTGGTCATCATCTTCTTGAACTCTTCGAAGTTAACGTTTCCATCGCCGTCTTTATCCACTTGACTGATCATTATGTAAACATAAATCGAGCAAAACGCAGCGGAAGGATTGAAATTCATAAATACCTCTGGCCATTGTCAAAACCGTATGCCAAATTGAGATGTGGTTGCACCACCGTCAAGCACGTCGAACCACCGTCGGATGCTTAAAACCACCGTGGAAACGCCTCGAACCACCGTCGAATACTTCGAACACGGCAACACGAAAACCAAAATGCCAAGGATCTTCTAAGCACTCAAAACTCACTTAGATGAAATATGTGATTTTTGTATTTGATGCTTAGGGACCTTAGGCTAATGGGATATTTATAGTGATGGTTCCCCATCAAAAACCAACACTAATTACCGTTAATGCCCCTTAATTCCCACAATTGGAGTGGCAAAACCACCCACGAACAACATGCTGGAAGCATGTCTATAGTAGTTACCAACTGCACATTCCCACGTTGCATGTTTCATGCGCAACATGTAGCCACGAACCACCGTCGAATACTTCGAACACGGCAACACGAAAACCAAAATGCCAAGGATCTTCTAAGCACTCAAAACTCACTTAGATGGAATATGTAATTCTTGTATTTGATGCTTAGGGACCTTAGGCTAATGGGGTATTTATAGTGATGGTTCCCCATAAAAAACCAGCACTAATTACCGTTAATGCCCCTTAATTCCCACAATTGGAGTGGTAAAACCACCCACGAACAACATGCTGGAAGCATGTCTATAGTAGTTAACAACTGCACATTCCCACGTTGCATGATTCATGCGCAACATGTAGCCACAAACCACACTAAGTGGTTTACTAACATTCTCCCACTTGGTTCGTATTGACCATGAGTACTTAAAATTGAAACATAATGCATGAATCATGGCAACATTTCCTCTTAAAATTTGAGTAGTATCTTCCATGTATCACAATACATCAAGTCTCAACACTTTAGCCCATATACTTAATGAATAAACCCAAAGTTTATTCTAGGTCCAAACTTTAGTGACATTTCTCGAAAAATTAACTTAATATGTACACAACATATATGAGAAATATCAAACTTTATTAGAGTTTCAACAGAATCGTTCTTACAAAGAAAATTTAGAAAGTGTGAACAAGTCCCATAGTGACAACATGATCCTTAAATTTATGTGGTGGCATGCCCTTAGTCAAAGGATCGGCTAACATCTGCTCAGTGTTAATGTGCTCAATGACCACTTTCTGTTCTTTAACACGTTCCCTTATGGCTAAATACTTAATGTCAATGTGTTTACTTCGACTTCCACTTTTGTTGTTCTTAGCCATAAAGACAACAGCTAAATTTTCACAATACATCCTTAATGGCCTAGAGATTGAATCCACAAGTGTCAGCCCAGAAATGGAACTCTTTAACCATACTCCATGTGAGGTAGCCTCAAAACACAAAATGAACTCGGCCTCCATAGTGGAAGTGGCAGTCAATGTCTGCTTGACACTCCTCCAAGATATAGCTCCGCTGGCAAACATAAATATGTAACCTGGTGTTGATTTACGTTAATCAACAAGCCAGCAAAGTCTGAATCGGAGTAGCCAATCACCTCCAAATGGTCAGATCGTTTGTACGTAAGCATGTATTCCTTTGTCCTTTTGAGGTATCTCAAAACTTTCTTTGCAGCTCTCCAGTGGTCCATACCCGGATTACTCTGATATCTTCCCAACATCCCAACGACAAATGCAATATCAGGTCTTGTACAGACTTGAGCATACATCAGGCTTCCAACAACAGAAGCATATGAAATGTTTTTCATTTGCTCCTTCTCAAATTCGTTCTTCGGGCATTGGTTCAAATTGAACTTATCACCCTTCACGATAGGAGCAACACTAGGTGAACAATTTTTCATCCGAAATCTTTCTAAAACTTTGTTGATATAGGTTTCTTGAGATAGACCTAAGACAACTTTATGTCTATCACGATGAATCTTAATGCCAATGACATAAGATGCATCACCCATATCTTTCATATTAAAATTCTTAGAAAGGAATTGTTTCACCTCATGTAGCATACCCCTGTCATTTGATGCAAGTAAAATATCATCCACATATAGAATAAGGAAACAAATTTTACTCTCACTGACCTTCTGATATATACATTGATCCATGATATTCTCAACAAAACCAAATGAAGAGATAACCTCATGGAATTTCAAATACCACTGACGGGAGACTTGTTTCAATCCGTATATAGATTTCTTTAACTTACAAACCAAATTTTCACCATCACTAGAGGAAAATCCTTCAGGTTGTTTCATGTATACCTCTTCCTCTAGGTCACCATTAAGAAAGACAGTTTTCACATCCATTTGTTGTAACTCAAGGTCAAATTGAGCTACTAATGCTAACACAATGAGTAAGGAATCTTTCTTAGATACTGGACTAAAAGTCTCAGTGTAATCAATTCCTTCTCGCTGGGTGAATCCTTTAGCAACAAGTCTTGCCTTATATTTTTCTATGTTGCCTTTTGAGTCTCATTTTGTTTTGAAGACCCATTTACATCCAATGGCTTTTACACCATCAGACAACGGTACAAGATCCCAAACTTCGTTGCTTTTCATAGAACTCATCTCATCCTTCATAGCATCATACCATAATTTTGATTCATTGCAGCTCATGGCAGTTGAAAATGACTCAGGGTCATTTTCAGCTCCAACGTTATAGTCAGATTCTTGTAAATACACAAAATAATCACTAGAAATTGCTGATTTTCTTTCTCTAATAGATCTCCTTAACGTTGAACCAACATTTTCTTGTGGATCATGTTGTTCAACTGGTTGTTCAATAATTTCTAAATTTTCTTGAACAACTTGATCTATTGGAGTGTTTTCAGCAGGTTGTGGAACTTCATTGATTAGTTGTTCAACACCCGGTTGTGCTTGAGGGGTGTTATATATGATAACCAATCTCTCACTTGAACTGGATAGATGACCTACGGGTATTGAATCCCGAGACAGATCACTCCCACTAATTGAGTCATTCTCAAGAAATTTAGCATTTCTTGATTCCACAATTCTAGTGCTATTAGATGGACAATAGATTATGTAACCTTTGGACTTTTCGGCATATCCAATGAAATACCCACTAATGGTCCTTGGGTCTAGTTTCTTTTCTTGTGGGTTATAAACTCTCACTTCAGACGAGCATCCCCATACGCGTATATATCACAAACTCGCTTTCTAACATTTGAATAACTCAAAAGGTGTCTTTGGGACAGCCTTGGTTGGAACCCGGTTTAATATATACACAGCCGTCGTGAGAGCTTTAACCTATAAAGACTTAGGTAGCTTAGAGCTACTAAGCAAACTTCGCACCATGCCCATTAGAGTTTGATTTCTTCTTTCCGCAACACCATTCTGATCAGGTAAGCCTGGCATGGTGTATTGGGCAACTATACTGTTATCTTGAAGAAATTTTGCAAATGGACCAGGTGCTTGTCCATCCTCAGTGTATCTACCATAATACTCACCACCTCTATTGGTTCTCACAATCTTTATTTGCTTACCGCATTGTTTCTCTACTTCAGCCTTAAAAACCTTAAAGGCTTCTAACGCTTCACTTTTATGATGAAGCATGTAGAGATACATGAACCGTGAGTAATCATCTATGAAAGAGATGAAGTATTTCTGACCTTGCACATCCATATCTGGACAACAGATATCAGAATAGATGATTTCCAATATGGTCGAACTCCTCTTGGCACATTTCTTTGACTTGTTAGTCTGCTTGCCCTTAATGCAGTCTACACAAGTATCAAAATCAGTAAAATCTAAGGTATTGAGTACCCCGTCATTTACTAATCTTTTAATCCTTTCAATGGAGATATGTTCTAATCTCCGGTGCCACAAAGTAGATGAATCTTCATTTATAACACAACGTTTAGTACCAGTTTGAATATGCATAACATTATGAGTGGCATTATTTGAGACATGGATTGTACAACCAGAATCAATCCACCATGTGTTATAATTAACATCAACCATATTTGACTCAAAGCATGTGTTATAATTAACACCAACCATATTTGACTCAAATCAAACAAGTGAGATTTATTTACCTTTCTTTTCAAGCCAACTCTTATGCTTGACACAGTCCTTTTTCATGTGTCCCTTGTTTTTACAGAAGAAATACGTGAACTCTTTCTTTATGTCAGCTTAGGGTTGTATTTTAGCCTTCTCCTTTTGCTTGGCTTGGAATGGCCTCTTTCCTTGATTAACCGTCAGAGCACTCTCTCCCATCTCCAGTACGAGCCTACCCTCTTCTTGATCACATGTGGTCAAAAGTTCATCAATATACCATTTATCCTTATGTGTGTTATAAGAGATCTTGAATGGCCCATATTGAGGTGGAAGAGTGTTCAATATATAGTGCACCAGGAAAGATTCAGACATTTCAACCTCAAGTGTCATAAGTCGAGCTGCCAAATCTCGTATCTTATTGATGTGATCACGCACACCTTTCACTGTAGTGAGCTTTAGTGATGTGAACTTCATAATTAGGGTGCTGGCTAATGACTTTTGAGAAGTCTGAAACTATTTTTCTATAGCCGTTAATAGCTCTTTGACATTCTCATAATGCTCAATCGAGCCACGATCATCAGCAGGAATCTTGCTCTTAATGAACATAATACTTAAGCGATTGGATCGCTCCCACTTTTCATATAGAGCAAGATCAGCCTGATTGCTGGTGTCAGTGATATGTGGCTCAGATTTCCTTATAGCATAATCAATATCCATACACCCCAATTGAAGAAGAATACCCTCATTCCAAAACTTAAAGTTCTCACTGGTTAATTCAGGAATATCTACTTTATTATCAGACATATTCATAGGTTGTAATGCTGCAAAATAAATTGACATACATGCTTACTATAAATTTGAGGCAAACATAAGTCATAATTTACCAATGCAAATTATGTAAATAATGAATCTAGTGACATAAAAATTGTCTGTGGGCTAAATTTTTAATTCGATTAGATCCATTTTATGATAGAGTTATTTTCTATCCCTTATATAAAAATTATTAAATTTATTTTCATAATTCCTGTGGGTAATTATAAAAACTCATCTAATAATTTTTACCTTAATAAGTTATGTTATGGGTTTTAATATCTAAGCTTTCTGTATGTGATTTTTAACCTTAGTAATTTTATTTAACTAAAGATACTGTGGCTAGTCTTTAACTAAATAAAATTATGAAAATTACTTGCTAGATATTAACCCTAAACTTTGTTCAAAGTTGTTGCTAATTCATTATGCAACATTTTATGTCTAGTCCTTATGAGATCCTTACCGTAATTTTATATAATTAAAGTTGCTATGGCTAATTCTTTAATTAAATAAATTATTCGGATCCATAGACATATATTCAATAGTTTTATTGCTTAATACTTTATACAATAAGACTTAAAGTTTTATGTACCTAACTTTCTGTATATAACTAATTACTAGATAAGTTATATATCATCTCCTAATTTAGGTACATACAATAATTATTTCTAAAATTTATTTTTAATAAAGTTATTAATAAATTTTAGAAATTAATTTAATAAAATCTAACGATTTTAAAACAAAAGTCTGCAACATAATTTTTCTCAAAAATTTAGAATTTAAAGATCAACACGGCATTTTAATTTTGAGAATTATGCAAACTTTAAACTGACAAGGCAGAGATTTAACCATGCTCTGATACCAAATGTAAACATAAATCGAGCAAAACGCAGCAGAAGGATCGAAATTTATAAATACCTCCGGCCATTGTCAAAACCGTATTCCAAATTGAGATGTGGTTGCACCACCGTCAAGTACGTCGAACCACCGTCAGATGCTTAAAACTACCTCGAACCACCGTGGAATACTTCAAACACGGCAACACGAAAATCAAAATGCCAAAGATCTTCTAAGCATTCAAAACTCACTTAGATGAAATATGTGATTCTTGTATTTGATGCTTAGGGACTTTAGGCTAATGGGGTATTTATAGTGATGATTTCCCATCAAAAACCAATACTAATTACCGTTAATGCCCCTTAACTCTCACAATTGGAGTGGCAAAACTACCCACGAACAACATGCTGGAAGCATGTCTATAGCAATTAACAACTGCACATTCCCACGTTGCATGATTTATGCGCAACATGTAGCCACGAACCACACTAAGTGGTTTACTAACACATTCTCCGGCAATCACTCAACGAGCACTTCTCCCCCAATCTTTTCAACACCGCATGCAACTCGTTCGCTGACATCAATCCATTCTTGTCCAGATCGTACTTATCAAACGCATCTTTGAGCTCTTTGTTCCCGCACTGCCCATCGTCGCCTTTCACGTTCGTTCCTTGGAAAGCGATGAACTCGTCTAGATCGACGTAGCCATTGCCGTCTTTGTCCATCTCCGATATTATCCGATCGACTTCGTCGGAAGAAGGCGCGGAACCGAAGGCTCCGAAGACTGATTTCAGATCCTCACGAGAGATTTTGCCGTCGCCGTTTTTGTCGAACTTGTTGAGCAGTGAACACTTTCCTCATCTCTTCAACTGAACCTAAAAAACCCGCCATTGAAGAGATGCAGAAAGAGAGAAACAAGTAATGAATATTGGGCCGGTTTTTTTTTCTTCCTTTGATCTTGGAGGCGTATTTATAGGTATATTAACGCGGTTTATTGATTCCGCGTGGATGTACGACTTTGGAAGGAAAAGATGGGATATGGACAGGTATAGGTTGATTGTGTAGGAAACAGCCACCAGAATAAAGACACGTGTTCATTAGGAGAAGCAAATAATTGCTTAGGATGGAAAGTTAAGTAACTTTAAAGGCAAGATTTTTGAGTAAATATACTTTATTGTTTGTATCGCTGACCGTACCTTTTAACGCGTTATTAGATCTATAATATTATTTAAATTATTGATTGAGTTGATGTAATTAATTCGTAAAATATTAATTTGGTTATTACTATAAGTTAATTAATAATTACTTTATGATATTTTTATCATATTTTTTGACGTTTGATTGTTCTTTTCAATTTATTTTTTAAGGTTGAATTTGACGTCACTTCGATTGATTAAGATGACGTCTATTTAGTTATTTTGTTGACCTTTTCTTCTTTGAACCGTCGAGATATCTTTTGATATATGCCCACAATCAAAGTTTTTTGTTCGTAGTTGAGTTGTGATATTGAACATTTTGTCAACGTGTCTTAATTGTTATATGTATTTTTATGTTTGTGTTGATGGTTTTTTTACCCCTTATCATCGATTTATGGTTCGTTTATGATCTAAAGTGAATAGTTTCTTATTTCAATGGTTATAAAGAAAATGTTCGGATTATGTGTTTAGTTTAGTTTTATGGTTTGCAAACTTTTATTGTAATTTTAGATATTTTTTCCTAAAAAACTAGATGCTTCTATTAAAAATTAATAATTAATTTGATTTATCAATTGAGTTAGTTCAATTAACATGTTGTCGATATAATACATATGAAACTGTAAAATCGAGAATACTTAAGCGCTCAATATCTTTTAATTTATGTTTGGAGAGAAATATAAATAATACATACATTGATTAAACTTTGTGTATTAAAAAATAATCAATTTTAATTTAAAATAAAAAAATCAAATTATTAATATTATATTTTATCATACTTATAGCATGAGCGAAAGAAAATATATATATTTATCACACTTTACTCACCAAATAATGTAATATATTGGTATGTGTTCCATATTTAAATTGTGACTTTTAATTTATTTTACTTAAATACTATATAAAACAACAAAAAGATAAAATAAAATAAAAACCTCATCAAAGTAATATGTATTATACTCCTAAATAAGAATAATTTTACATTTTTCAATTGAATTGATGTTCAATTAACTGGTGACACTAAATTTACCGAAAATTTTAAATATAATATAGATATATAGATAATTGATGATGGAATAAAAAAATAAGTTGACAATTCTTAAATATTTTCTAATGAAATAGAATTTACAAATATTTTTTATTAGCAAGAAGTATGATTTTATTAAGGGAAACCACAAAAGCTTAGACATGGTCATAAGCCTTATTAAGAACCTTCATAAGCCTAAATGGAGGAAAAAAGTATCATATGACCATGATAAACAACGAGCAAACAAGTCAACCTAAAAACAAGCACGGACAAACTGTCAAGAACAAGACCCAACACAATCCCCCAACATCGAGTACAAAACCACACACCCGACACCCTCAAACACCAAGGCACCTAACAATCGAGACACCACACCCTCCTCAGCCAATACCACACACATCCACACACAAATCACCGACCATCTTCATGGCAACATTAGGGTTCAAAGCTACCAACCAAACTGCACAACCGAGCCTCCAATCTCAGCACTTATACCACACATCAAAGCCCTAGATTAGAAAATTCATCCAAAAAAATTGACTCCCTATCAACCCCTTTTTTGCAAGCACGTCCACAAGACCATTTGCCTCACGATAAACATGAGAAAAACAAACGCAAATCAACTCATCATGAGCCAAATCCAATGACGTGAATACATTCCACAACCGCAATTGTAACACCCCCTTCCCGACCTGGAAGAAAACCGAGTCGGAAAGTGTTATCGAAAACTAATTCGGAGATCGAAAGTTTAACCGGGTTCGAAATCCTGTTCGGGATGTCTTATTGTAATGACGTTTTTTCCTTTCTTTGAAATCTTCATTTAAAGGGATTTCTTTTGAAAATTTTTATTATTTTGAAAATTGATAAAAACTTGGAGTCGCCACCGGCCACTTGGATAAGGTGGGCCGGACACCACAAAACCAGAGATTCAATTTGAAAGGGTTCGGGAGTTGGTTACGCGTGGGGAAAGATTAGCACCCCCATCACGCCTGAAAATCGGTACCAAAATATTTGTTGCTTTTAATCGAAAGAAATTGTCGAAATTTGAAAGGAATTTAATTCGGTGACCTTAATTGAAAATTGACCTTAATTGAACGGGCTTTATCAAGTTGGCAGGTTTAAATTAATTAGTCATTTAATTAATAAGGTTGATGATACATCGGACCATAGATTAAACTGAAATCGAATAAGCCCGGCTGCCGTGTTAATTTATGGTTCAAATCCCGCACGTCACCTTTATGCATGGTGCAAACAGTTAAAGAATGATGTAATGACTTCGTCAAGTTTTAATTCTATCTCGAGTCGGTAAGGATTAATTCAAATATTTGGTCAACATCCTTTAAACTCGGACTGTTACGACACAAATATCGGAACTAATGGATACCACCCCTTTTCATGATTCGAGATTAATTAATACAAAGTCAATGGGCCGTATGAATGACAATTGAGGAACGACAAACAAAGGCATGAACAAACAAAGCATGCAAGGCCCAACCCAGAACCTAACCTAAAAGGCCCAAATTATGAGAGAAACCATTTAGTGATCTAATTATTAACTAGGTGATTCTAATGTTTAATCCTAAATTACTTAGCCCTAAACGACTAAAACCCTAACATATTATGATATTTAATATGAGATTTGACGTCAATCTAGGTTTGGAATCAACTTTATCATAAGGATCATTAAGAAACGTTCAACCAACTTAATGAATTTTACATTTACTCTAATGAGCCAAGAGCAAATTAAAATTCATTGAATTAATTCGACCCTAATCTAACTAAGGCTCTAGAGATTCCAAATCTATAATTAACTTAATTAATTTAAGAATCGCGCCCCTATGAGACGAGCACACGATCTAAATTAATTGAATTAATCCATTTAACCTAATCTAAAGCCCAAAACTATTAGCTAGGCCCAAAACCTAAGGCCCAAAACCTAAAGGCCCAAACCACTAACACTAGGCCTAAAATTAAAAGCCCAAAACTAAAACTAAGCTTACACTAAAACTATGCCAAACCTAAACTATTTCATACAAGGCCTAAACCTAAAGCTCAAGCCCACACATCACAAAAATATTGCAGCTTTTTTAAATATATATTATACATTATATATAAAAGATATATATATTTTACAAAATACATATTGTATGTAGAGAAAAAAAAAGGATATATATATATATATTATAAATTTCTTTAAATTATATATGTATAAAAACATTTTTGTTATTATATATATTTTTATAAAACTATAACTTCTACAAGAATTATATATTACATAGATCTTAAATAAACATTTTATTACCATTTTTAGATGGAAAACCATATATTCCATACTATAAACCACATGTCACAAACAACACATAACACTAGGCTAAAAAAAACGAACAATCCACATGAATATTTCAACCAATAAAAACAGATTCAAACATGAATAAAAGGCAATAATCATATGAACAAAATAAACTATAAATAAAATGCATGAAGAGGGAAGTTAAATACTGGAAACTAGACTAAATCAAAAAGAAATAAAATTTTGAAGCTCAATTAAAAGGATAACATGGACAATATTATAAGAAAACGGAAAGTTACGAGGACCCATATGGTAATTATAAAAGGCGAAATGGCCCCGTTGTGATTTCAGGAACGCGGAAGGACTAATAACGAGGTTTAGGTTTGCAGAAGGACTGAACCAGTGATTATAACAGAGCAGAGGTCCTCATTACACTATTTTCTCATTTTTAAAACGGAAAGGTTTATAAAATCCCTTTGTTTTATTTCATTTCCCTTTTCGGCAAAAACTGAACTCCCCTATTATAACAATGTTCATCTATTTATCTGGGTTCCTTGATGAACCCAGATTCTGGTGGTGTTCCACCGAAAAAACCTAGAATCCAGCCGTTAAACCACCATACCAGCCGCCGTACGATTGAGGCAGGATGCAGAGCGGCGTACACGACTTAGGGAGGTCGTAAGGTTTGTCAACGACGTTAGGATACAGAGCGGCGCGAAAGGAGGGGAAAGCAACGAGGGTAAGAATCACAGAAACCCTAAATCTCTATGTTTTTCTTTATGTACATGCTTCGAAATATAAAAGGGAGATGTTTATACCTCTGTAAATGTGAGGTTTGCTACCTCTTTGCTATTCCTTTCTGAATATTCCAGTATGCTTACAATTGATTTAGGGCATTGCCTTTATATACCCTGAATTATATGGAATTTTTGAATTGAAATTACACGCGAAAATTCCCTATTGGTTTTGATTTTTCTGAATGAAATGTTGCATCCTCTGTATTGCCGATTTGTCCCTTGATTCCATTACCCTCTGACATTTACATTGTTTTCTGCGGTTTATTTTCTAACTTGTCCTTTTTGTTGCGTATGCCACTGTGGCCGAGCGGTTATGGAAGGGAGACCAATTATCTGCCAGCGTGGCAGTCATCGTGGAGTGCAACCACTACCTTGGCGTCGAGGTGGCACTGATGTGGCCAGAATGTAAATGGTCATGGGAACTAGAGGGTCGAACGGTTGAACTGCACGCGCACGTGGGAAAATGGCGAGCTATGGGTACAGCGCGTGATGATCTGAAGGGTCTCTTCTCGCTTCATCTTGGACTGTCAGATCTTGCCAGATCTAATGGTGGGAAATGGGCTGCGCAAGCAAGAAATAGGGAATTAAGGTTTTCTGTTATCAGATTATTATGAAAGGGCTTTGATTTTAATTTGGTTGGGCCCAATTGGGCAAGATATGTATATAGACTATAAATGGACTTTTTCCTTAAAATAAACATGCCTTTTTAATTATTATAAAATTTATCCACATTGTATTTTGGGCAGCTATATATATACAAAAAGAAACTTGGGCTTCCTATTTGTAATACTCTTTTTTACTTTTCTCTAGTTTAACAGAAAACGAAATACATAACTTATAGTAATACTTATAATAACATGTAGTAATATATAAATAGGATATCATAACAACGATGATGGGAAATGGTGATGATGGTAATTATAATAATGGTATATAGATATAATGATAGTAGTTAAGAGGTAATAATAATATTTCAATAATACACTATAATATTTAAGGGTTTTATTTTACTTGAATAATATGATAACAAATAACAAAACATAGATATATACTTAATTAAAACAGTACTAACAAATAACTAACGTTTTTTTGGTTTTTTAAGCAAAGCCCATAACATTGTTTAGAAAGTAATAACATATATAAGCCCTTTACTAAAGAAAGGGAAAGAAAAGGTTATCTCAGAAAAAATTAGTGTCTACAGCTGCCCCTCTTTGCTTATACTTGTGGAACAAGGATAAAGCAAATACCATAAACACTAATTTTGTCCTACTTCCTTGTCGGACGTTTCTGAGCTGCGAGTTCTTCCTATATAGAACTATTCGCTCTTTTTCTCCCTACAGCTCGGAGCTATGAGTATCTACCTATTTTGCCCCACAATCCCTGAGCTATGAGTATCTGCCTCATTCGTTCGATAGTTCCAATATGGCGAGTTTGAAATCTTGTGCCTGAAATCTTTGAGCTTTGAGTATTTGCCTCCTTCGCTCTGAAAACCCCGAACTATGAGTATCTGCCTTCTCCGCTTGGTAGTTCTAGTATGGCGAGTTTGAAACCCTTCGCCTAAAATCCTTGATCTTTGAGTATCTGCCTCCTTCGCTCTGAAGACTCTGAACCATGAGTATCTGCCTCTTTCGTTCGGTAGTTCTAGTATGGCTAGTTTGAAATCCTTCGCCTGAAATCCTTGAGCTTTGTTGTTTAAATATCTGTAAAAGATGCAACACCATGATAGTGTAGATTAGCATGCTCCTATTTTAGAGATGTCTAGTCTACATGATGCATGACAGACGGGGTTTAATCATTTTTCCCAAAAGCCTTTCTTTCCTCGATCAGCCTTTCTTTGACTTCTTCTTTACTTCTTCTTCTTCTTGCTCTTTGCAACGAATGATGCTTTGTCTCATGCTTAAGTACTACCACTTATGCCCTTCTTTTCATTCCAACCTTCTGACATCTTCTCGTCTTGAAACGCCTTTTCAGTTTTTACCTTAGATTCATTTTCCCAAGGTGCCCTTTCAGGTTTTCACTTTGATTTTCTTTTTCTTCTTCCTTTTATTTTATTTTCTTTATTTTCTTTTTCTTTTTTTTCTCTCTTTTTTCTCTTTTCCTCTTTCGGTCCTCTTTCAGGTTCTTTTGTCCAGGGACGGTTTTATACTCAAAATCTCTTTACCTCCCTGTGGCAGTCTTGAAACATGATGTGGTCGGGACTTATTTTTCCTTTCATGGCCTAATGAATGAAGTCTCCTTTGGCCCGGCCTTAATATACTTTTATGCACCGTCTGCATTTAAAAGGTTAGAACATAGTAATACCAAGAAACCTTTTGCTTTTCATAAACCTACGTCACCCTACTTGCAGGATGCTTATAGAAACATGAAAATGTATGAAATAATACTTTATTAATATTTTAGAATTTTAGGATGATTTGAAAGTCATGGCAAACATAGAAGAAAAGGAAAACAAAACACGACGTTGCATCCTAATAATTGATTGTATGAATGGTGCAAAAGCTCACTGATCGAAATAGATCTCTTGCTAGAAATCTTCTGCTGAAACTCCTTAATTCTTGGGAGGGTTCATCCTCCTGGATGCCTAATCTGCGACGATCATCTGAGCTGCCCTTTTTGGGTTTTCAACTCAAATCCTCATTCGGTTTCAAGATGCCATTGTATGGTTTTCATCTTGAACCCTCATTTTTTTTTATTTTTTTGGATACCTGAAGCGCCCTTTTTGGGTTTTCATTCTAGGTATTTTCATTTTCCAAAATGCTCTTTTAGGTTTTCACTCTGCCCCTTTTTTTTCCTTTTTTTCTTTTTCTTCATTTTCTCTTCACGCATAGTACTTCTTGACCGAATCTGAATTCACCGGATTGTTCAATACCTTTCCATCCATTTCTGTTAGGATTAAGGCTCTTCCGGAAAAGGTCCTTTTAACAACGTAAGGTCCCTCCCAATTAGGCATCCATTTCTCGCGGGAATCCTTCTGAGTCGGTATGATTCTTGTAAGCACCAGATCCCCCTCTCGAAATTCCCTCGGGAGAACTTTCTTGGTGTAAGCTCGCATAATCCTTTTTTGGTACATCTGCCCATGAAAAAGGGCTTTCAACCTCTTATTCTTAATGAGATTCAGTTGGTCGAACCGAGCCTGCACCCATTCAGCTTATTCCATCTTTACCTTATTTAAAATTTGAAGTGATGGAATCTCTACTTCGATAGGTAATACCGCCTCTGTGCCATAAACCAATGAGTATGTCGTTGCCCCCGTGGAAGTTCGCACAGATGTGCGGTAGGCAAATAAAGCAAATGGAAACTTTTCATGCCAGTCTTTGAAGGTGTCCGTAGTCTTTGCTATGATCTTCTTGATATTTTTGTTTGCCGCTTCTACCGCTCCATTCATCTTGGGGCGATAGGTGGTGGAGTTATGGTGTGTTATTTTGAATTGCTCGCACACCTCGTCCATCATTTTATTGTTTAAGTTGGAAGCATTATAGGTAATGATCCTTTTCGGCAAGCCGTAACGACAAATGATCTCCTCCTTTAAAAACTTGCAAACTGTTGCTCTTGTAATATTGGCATAAGATACTGCTTCTATCCACTTAGTAAAGTAATCGATAACAACCAAAACGAAGCGATGCCCATTGAATGCCTTGGGATGAATCTGACCATAGACATCCATTCCCCATACAGCGAACGACCATGGTGAGTTCATGGTGTGCAGAGGCAATGGTGGAGAATGGATCTTGTCGGCATATATCTGACAATTATGACATTTCTTTGCATAGCTAATACAATCTCCTTCCATGGTTAACCAAAAATATCCATACCTCATGATTTTTCGAGCCATCGAGAAACCGTTGGCATGGGTCCCACATTGCCCATCATGCACCTCGACCAATATGTTTCTTGCTTCTTGGGTATTGGCACACCTTAACAGGATTTGGTCTTTACCCTACTTGTATAAAATCTCCCTGTCTAAAACATACCCTGCCGCCATTCTTCTAATGGTTCTTTTGTCATTTTCATTAGCCCTTTTGGGGTAAGTTTGGAGCTTGATATACTAAGGATGTCAGAGTACCATGGGTTACCATCAGCTTCTTCTTCCAAACTGCAGCAATGAGCTGGTATCTCAAAAATCTTCATCTCAATCGGCTTCATTTCGGCCTCAGTACTTGCTTTAAACATTGCAGCTAATGTTGCCAAGGCATCTGCCATTTGATTATCTTCCCTTGGAAGGTAAGTGAAGCTGATTCTTTTAAAGCTTTTGATCAACTCTTGGATCAAATCGTAATACTTGACCAATTTTGAATCCCTTGTTTCCCATTCTTTCCGTAACTGATAGATTACCAAGGAGGAATCCCCAAAAACCCGAAGCACCTTGATTTTCCTTTCGATGGCTGCATTTAAACCCATAACACAGGCCTCATACTCGGCTATGTTATTTGTGCAAAAGAATTCCAATCTACTGGTGAAGGGATAGTAAACATTTTCTTGAGAGATTAACACTGCCCCAATTACATGGCCTAATGCATTAGATGCCCCCTCGAAATAGAGCTTCCACAACTCATCCTCTGGCGTAGCTTCTTCCTCAACTTTTTGTACATTAGGTCTTCATCGGGGAAATTGAAGCCTAAAGATTCGTAGTCATCCGAAGCGCAACTTGCCAAGAAGTCTGCTATAGCCCTCCCTTTTATCGCCTTCTGACTCACATACAGTATGTCGAATTCAGACAATAACATTTTCCAACGGGCCAATCTTCCATTTAGCGTTGGTGCTTCCATCAGGAACTCCAAAGGATCTAACTTGGATATCAACCACGTGGTGTGATACAACATATATTGCCTGAGCCTTTTGGTAGCCCATACTAGAGCACAACACAACTTCTGAATCGGCGAGTACCATGTTTCACAATCGGTGAATTTCTTGCTCAGATAGTAGATCGCCTTTTCTTTCTTCCTGAACTCATCATGTTTTCCCAAAACATAACCCATTGGGTTTTCAAAGACCGTTAGATACAAAATCAATGGCCTTCCCGGTACCGGTGCTACTAGAATTGAAGCATTAGTCAAGTATCCTTTGATCTTATCTAGAGCCTCTTGGCACTCTTCGTCCCACACTCTTGGATTATTCTTTCAGAGCAATCTGAAGACCGGATCGCATTTGTTGGTCAACTGAGAAATAAATCGAGATATATAATTTAATCTTCTCTTGAAACCTCAAACTTCTTTTTGGGTCTGAGGTGGCAGAAGATTTTGAATAGCTTTCACCTTATCCGGGTCAATCTCAATCCTTTTTCGGCTAATCACAAAGCCTAAAAGCCTACCAGACATGACGGCGAAGGTGCATTTTCCAGATTGAGTTTTAATTGATACTTTCTTAACCTTTGGAAGAGCTTCCTTAAGTTTTGAATATGCTCATCCTCCGTTCGGGATTTGGCGATCATATAATCTACATATACCTCGATCTCTTTGTGCATCATGTCATGAAAAAGGGTTACTATGGCCCTCTGGTAGGTTGCTCTAGCGTTTTTCAACTCGAAGGGCATCACCTTATAACAGAATGTTCCCTACATGGTCACGAACGTAGTTTTCTCTATGTCTTCAGGATGCATTTTGATTTGATTGTATCCCGAGAAACCATCCATGAAAAAAAACCACGAATGTCCCACGGTGTTGTCAACCAAGGTATCAATATGAGGCAGAAGAAAATTATCTTTGAGGCTCGCCTTATTAAGGTCTCTATAATCTACACACATACGGACCTTTCCATCTTTTTTGGAAACATGGACTATGTTTGCCACCCACTCTCAGTATTTAAAGACTCCTGAGAAACCAGCATCGTACTGCTTCTTTACTTCTTCTCGAATATTCGACAACATTTCTGGTCTCATCCTTCTGAGTTTTTGTTGGACCAGCTTATATTTTGGCTTGATCGGTAGCTTTTGTACTACAATATCTGTGTCCAGACCAGGCATGTCTTGATAAGTTCATGCAAAAACATCCCTGAATTCTGAAAGCAACTCAATCAATTCATGTCGGGTTTCAGCCGAGAGGGCAGTACCAATCTTCACCTCTTTTCTTTCATCTTCTGTTCCAAAATTGAGGATCTCTAACTCTTCTTGATGAGGTAAAATTTGTCTATCTTCACTTTCCATTAATCAGAGTAGTTCATAAGGGATCTATACTTCTATCTCATCATCCCTTTCCTCGACTTCCGCCAAACATGAGGGTCGCTCAAAATCTATCTCAGAGTTAGACTCGGAATCATTCATACAGTCAATAATAGGGACCCTGAAACAATTTGAACGAATATGTATCAGGACAAGAAATGAATACTCTTATGGGATTAATGAAACAAATATAATAATAATGAATATTGAATGTAATGAATGAATGAAAAAACAAAACGTTTTCCATTTGAGAAAAAACGAAAATCATCATTTTTATTGAATTAAAAGCAAGCAGATAAACATAGGAGCCCTTTACAAAAGATCTCTATTACTCGCGGGCAAAAGCGAATATGGTTGGTTCTGAGCATTACTCTAATCTCGACCTAAAAACTATTGGCAGATCTACAATAGTCCAATTGCTTAACATTTCCCCCGGGAGGCAAGGGCGAATTCTAGCCAAGTATTTGCCACTCTTCTCCTCTTTGGTTATCATGTTGACGTCCATCCCCTCTAGCCGTTGAACCTTTCTTCCTTACTGAATTTGGCACTTTCTAAACCAGCTTCGTGTATCTTTTCCTCCATATTGATTATTCCCCCAGACACAAAAATATTCTTTAAGTGGGGGAAAGTCATGGGTCCCCATGGGAAGTCCTCACCCTTGAATCCAACCATCCTTTTTTCTTCTCTCTTCTTCCGTTCTAACTTTCTCTGATGAAAATTGGGCCTATGGCCGAGCCCAAACCGATCCTTTTTGCCGATGACGCTCTTGGCGCGCAAGCATCCTTGCAAACTCCTTCCTAGCCCTTTACCCTTCTTGGCTCCGCGCCCTAAGGTTTGCCAGACTGTCATCTTGGTACAATTTGATAGTCTAGGGCGTAGGATCTTGCTTCCCTTTGCCACAAAGGTAGCATTCACGAACTCTAAGGCCCTAAAGAAGCACTCAACAATATCTTCATCATTTTGGACATAAGGAGCGTTGGTGGTTACGGAAGCAATGATGTCTTGCTCAGCTCCCACACTTACCAACTTCCCATCAATAACAAATTTCAACTTCTGGTGCAGGGATAAAGGCACGGCTCCGGCCGAGTGAATTCACGGTCTCCCTAGTAAACAGTTATAAGTAGGTCGGATGTCCATTACTACAAATTTGACAACGTACATCAATCAGCAACGATATCTCTATCTTTCCGATAATATTCCTCTTGGTCCCGTCAAATGCCCTAACAGAGATCTGACACGATTTCATGTGTGAACTGTCCACTGGCAGCCTTTGTAGGGTCACCATTGGTAATACATTCAAGGCATACCCGTTGTCGATAAGCACCCCCGGTAAGAAATGCCCCTTGCAGTGGGTGGTGATATTCAAAGCCTTAGTTGACCCCATGCCTCCGTCGGGAATTTTGTCATCACTAAAGGTGATGTAGTTGTATGCAGCAATATAACGCACTATTCTATCTAACTTGCTTACTGAGATATCGTCCGGGATGAACATCTAATTCAATACTTTCAACAATACATCCTGGTGCTTTTCTGAGCTCGACAACAATTCGAGTACTAAAATCTGCGCTTGTTGTTTTTAAGCTGCTCAATAATGTTGTATTCCTATGCTTTAGGAACCTCAGGAATTCCTGCACCTGAGACTCTCTCACTAGCTCATGAATTCTAGGGGGAGGTTCCTCTCTGAAAATTTTTTCGGGTTCAGCGGTTACCGCTTTGCCTTTGTCTCCCGGCCTCTCTAATGCCTTTGCCGTTTTCGGTGAATAGCATCTGTCACTTCTGGTAAAATGTCCTACTTCATTTACCACCTCGGCGCTCGGTTCTACTGGGTTCTCCTCTTTTGAGGGTCATTCACCGGATAGTTTCTTCTCCCCTTATATTTCTGGCTTCTCTGGTATAGAGGCGTAGGCAGTATAACTCCACGGGACTTTTTGAGCATCTTTAAACGGAAAGGGAGTCGGAGCCAAAATTTGTATTTTTGGAGTTACTTTGGAGCTCTCATCTTGGGACGAGCTTTCAGGCTTTGGCTTGAGTGATATGATAAAAGGCCTATCTACCCCATACTTGATATTAGGGGTATCCGATGTGCATACATCTGACTCTTTCATCTCTTCATCGTTTTCAAAGAATTCAATCTCCTTATTGTCCATCATTCTCTGAATCACTCGCTTGAACTCCTCGCAACACTGAATGTCATGTCCTTCCTCTTGGTGAAACTCACAATACGACCCGTTTCCTTGTTGTACGATCTCTATACCCCTATGGATTAGGCGTGCGATACATAACTTTTAAAACACCCACCTCATAGGAGATTTGACCTCGGACACGCTCGTCTTGGCTCTCTTGGTGTACTCCTCTTCGATTGCATTTATGTCGGCCTCCGTGATTTGGTAATAGGTTAGTGGCTACATTCAGTTCGTCTAACTGCAACACCTTGGAATTTATCATGTTTTGTCTGAACTTCTTGAATGCAATGCAATTCTCGATTGAGTGTCCTAGGACGCCACCATGATATTCATAGTTTTCCTTTTCATCGTACCATGCAGGGAATGGTGGTTTGAAAGGAGCGACATAATAAGGCCGTACCAAATCAGTCTTATGCAGTTGCGAGTATAGTTCCACATATGATACTGGAGTGGGGTAAATGACATCTTCTCATTTTCCCTCTTCGGGGCCCTAGTTTCCTTCTTGTTTGAGCCCTGCCCTCCTTCGGCTGCGGCTCAGGGTGGAGAAATAGTGAAACTCTTCGAAGTTACGTAGGTGCTTATGTTGTTCACCTCGTTATCTCTTTTCTTATAATTCTTACGTGGGTTCTCCCTACTATCGATCATTCCACTCTTTGTTGCTACTTCGATTGATTCTCCAGTTCTCACCATGTCAGCAAAGTTTTGGGTAGTGTTGTTTATCAAACGGTCAAAGAACGCCCCTTAAGGTATTAACGAACATGGGTGTGATTTCATGTTTGGAAATCGGTGGCTGGATTTGAGCGGCCACGTCACGCCATCTCTGGGCATACTGGCATAGATTCTCATTTGTCTTTTGTTTCATCCCTTCTAGCATAATTCGACTGGGGATCATGTCCGTTACATGCTTGTAGTGCTCTACGAAGGCCTTCTGAAGGTCCTTCCATGACTTGATATTAGCTCGGCTAAGCATGGTGTACCACCGAGTTGCAGACCCAGTCAAACTCTCTTGGAAACAGTGGATAAACAATTTCTCATCTTTTATAAAAGCAGCCATATTTCTGTAGTACATGGTAATATGTGCTGATAGGCAAGTGGTCCCGTCATATTTGTTGAAGTCTGGCACTTTGAATTTGGGTGGAAGAATCAAATCGGCTATTAAACTCAAATCACTTGCATCATTCTCATGTTCATCGGCCCCTTGGATGGCTTTTAACCTCGCTTCGAGCATACAAAACTGCTCCTCATACTTCTTCTCCATATCGACCCTAATTCTCTTCTCAACTTCATCCATCATGCTCAAGTCTGGCACCTCGCTCTCGTATCCTACTCCCAAATCAACGGGTTGACTTGTTAAAGCTCCCCCATGGTGACTCGCTGATACCCCAACAGCAGGGTTAGCAGAAACTCCCGCAAGATTAATGTAAACCCTTTTCCCGGGTTCTGGCATATCTGGTTGTACCTTCGCATGAGACAAAACACCTTCTTGCTTGTCAAAATTTGAGCTGTCGATGAAGATTTCCTATTTTCCCTTCAAATTTGCTAATAAACTGGTTATCCAAGCGATAACAGCTTCTTGTGACTAAGCTATATGGTCCCTGATATCTTGGCCAATCCCGTCCAAATGCGTTTCGAGGTCTTTTTGCCCCTGTTCTTCCTTGGATAGTCTATCCTCCATGGTTCAAGACTGTAACCGGGTTCTGTATTGGTGCGGAATGATTGAATTTTTAAGAATTAAAATACTTTCTCTGTAATGAAAAGTCTTTTAGTTAATTTTGGTAATTAAATGAGGTATGCAAATAAATGTATTATGCATTAATGAAAGAGAAACACTGAATTCGGTAAATATCATCGTTAAACAACTTTCATTGATGGGAACATCGTCCTGTTACAATAACTTAGGGAAAGCTAACTACACATATTGTTTCAAGGTAGTATCGAGGTTGATAATCTCTCTCAAAATCCACACAATCCTCTCTCCTTCCATGGACTCATCATCGACACAATCATGAAGCTCGGTAGCGTCTTCAGCTAGAAACTGTATCTTCTGGGCGACCTCTTGCATCTGAGCCCCCACCATGCCAATTCTTGTCCCTACCTCCAAATCGTGTAGGCGGCAAAGTGTAACTACTCCAAACTTAGAGTTGGGCGTACTTGAATTGCCGCTCTCATGCTTGCTACATGATCCTTGAGTTGTTGAACCTCAGCTTCCAACTCTTCGACACGTGTTATAAAAACTGGATTTTCTGAGTTACTAGCTTTCAGCTTGCTAGTCGAGCCCTTATGTTTGAAAAGAGACTTTTCCAAACATTTCACTTGATCTCTCAAGGCTCTACTTTGGTGTTGTTCTTTCTCAGTTTGTTTTGAATGGGAGGTTCGCAGATTCTTCATTTCTTGGGTCAAAGTGAGCACTCGATCCTTGTGCTCAAAAAACATCCTCTTATAGTTCTCAGCTCGTGCTTTCTCTTCCTTAAGCCAGAGCTCTAGCCCCTCGTTCGACCCTCATTCTGCGGTTCTTTTGCTTATATTTAACGTCTTGAGCTGCAGGATCTCTTCTTTTTCCAGCTTGAGTTTGAGTTCCAGCTTCTCTCTCCTCTTTTGTAGGTCTCTAACCACCCCTTCGAACAACGTCTTTTCTAACTCGAAGTCAAACTTCTCTTGATGGGCTTTCTCCTCGAGCTTGAGGTATTTCTTTCGCTCTTCTTCAAGCTATTTTCTCATCAGATCAACCTCGGTAGGGAGTATGGTCAATCTTTCTTCTAAAGATCTCATGCTATCGGGGGTTAAACGCGGAATGTTGTCGTTGACATGGTTGAATCGCCACGCCTCATACTCAGGAGTAACCATGTATGGAGCATTCATGATCCTAACCCGCCTTGCACTATTCCAGGCTGAGGAAGCGTTGTATACCAATGCCTTATAGCCCTTCTCCTTTGTATAATCCACGTTGAATTTATTCAGCCCTTTGATGGATGGCACTAACTGTTTTGAACCATACTGTCTTAGAACTAGCAGGGGTGTGTAGGCAGTATGCCCCCAAAGGCCAAGTAACGATACCCACGAATACTCTCCACATCTATAGAGAACATTCTTCGCCAACAACCACGGTGCTCTCCAAACTATATCTTTTTCCTTTAAGTTCCAAAGAACGTCCTGCCATACCTCCTCAGACCTTCGGGTCGGCCAGTCATTCTTTCGTAAGAACTCTTCTAAGGGTGAGAACTTACCATCATAAAGGGGTCTGGAAAAGCTGGGATTGGTCTAAAATGGTTGTAGAACCAAACCGTCAAAAGTTGCGGGCATCCCTGGAAGTGTCCTTCACCATTCTCCCAACAGAATCTCAAGGATCAAAAGGTTTCATCCAAAATTACAAGTACTGGATTAGCTCCACTACTCAAGCGCTCAAAAAGATCCAGGACTGACGGGTCAACGAGGCCCAAAGCTCGAGGGAATAGTACCAATCCATAGATCAATAATGCAAACAGGTTCTGCTGAACTCGACCCACAAGGCGCAAAGAAGCCAAAGCCAGGATTCCCTCCCACTTAAGATACTCCTTACTATTCCAAGTGGTGACCTGCTGTTCAACCCAAAACAGTAATGTATCTGATATTCTGACAAGCTTGCCTTGAAAAGCTTTGTTCTTACTTGTTTTAGAATACACTCAATTCATATTAATCCTTTTGTAGTTTATGAGATCCCAGTATTCTTCAATTGTAGGAGTGAGATCGAAGTTACCAATCGTGAAGCAGCTGTATGCGGAGTTCCAAAAACCCACCAAGGTTTGCAGTAGTGCCTGATCAACTGGAACCTCTAGCAAATACGCGATGTCACCATACTCTTTCCTGGAAGTGTTCTTTGTTTCAAAATCCCAACTGTTCCATACTGACTTCAAGTTCGACACATCATTAAATCTGGTGTTCATAAATGTCGTGGGTGACATGGCTGATCTGAAACCTTTGACAATGCTATCCCCTTCATGTAACTATTTCCCTTTCGACCATATTTGAACATCGGAATTCTTCTCGTCATTGCTGCGAACTAAGTCCCCCATCGGTCTAGTTTTTAATTTCAAACTATTCCCAAACTCAGTGTACTCTTCATGATTATGACATAATATGAGAAATAAAGATAAAGGAACATGAAAAAAGAGAAAAGGTTAGTCATGAGGTGAAAAATAAACTTGCAAACGAGAAGAGATAAAATTAAATAAGTTAAGGGGAAAGCAAACATATAGAAAAATGCCCTAAACATAGGAAATCTAATTCGCTATGGTTATCCGCATGGCTCTACTGGGGTGGGCTTCTTAGATTCACACACATGAGTTCGATTCTAATTGGGGTACTCGAACCTATCTTATCACCTGCTAAGGCAACAAGAACCCAAATTCTACCCATTACAAGCTTGCGAATTGGTTTCGGTTCGAGGAAAAGCACGACCTAATGACGTGGAGGGCTGCTCACATGTCGAGAGGCGTGGATTCCAGAAGTGAATTATCGACCCGTGGAAGGCTACTCACGTGGGTATGTGGCGTTTCACTCCCACTTAAGGGACGAAGCTCGGGTGTAGAGCTTGATGAGATGGTGCAACATATGTTGGTGATTCCTTAGAAATTAAATGAAAAATTAATTCAAAGGCCACCAATTATCAAAGCCTGTTCAATTGCAGTCACATTTTCAAGAAAAAGGTTCAACCTTACTGGAATCAATTGAAATTGCGACAATTTTCCATCATTAATAAGCAACAAATATTTTAATTGGCCTAACTCTCCTTATGTTTTAAAAAAACAAAACATGTCCCCAGCGGAGTCACCATGCTGTAACGACATTTTTTCTTTTCTTTGAAATCTTCGTTTAAAGGGATTTCTTTTGAAAATTTTTGTTCTTTTAAAAATCGATAAAAACTTAGAGTCACCACCGGCAACTTGGATAAGGTGGGCCGGACACCACAAAACCAAAGATTCAATTTGAAAGGGTTCGGGAGTTGGTTACGCGTGGGATTAGCACCCCCATCACGCCTGGAAATCGGTACCAAAATATTTGTTGCTTTTAATCGAAGGAAATTGTCAAAATTTGAAAGGAATTTAATTCGGAGACCTTAATTGAAAATTGACCTTAATTGAACGGGCTTTATTAAGTTGGCAGGTTTAAATTAATTAGACATTTAATTAATAAGGTTGATGATACATCAAACCATAGATTAAACCGACATCGAATAAGCCCAACTACCGTGTTAATTTATGGTTCGAATCCCGCACGTCACCTTTATGCATGGTGCAAACAGTTAAAGAATGATGTAATGATTTCGTCAAGTTTTAATTCTATCTCGACTCGGTAAGGATTAATTCAAATATTTGGTCAACATCCTTTAAGCTCGGACTGTTACGACACAAATATCAAAACTAATGGATACCTCCCCTTTTCATGATTCGAGATTAATTAATACAAAGTCAATGGGCCATATGAATGACAATTGAGGAACGGCAAACAAAGGCATGAACAAACAAAGCACGCAAGGCCCAACCTAAAATCTAACCTAAAAGGCCCAAAATATGAGAGAAGTCATTTAGTGGTCTAATTATTAACTAGGTGATTCTAATGTTTAATCCTAAATTACTTAGCCCTAAACGACTAAAACGCTAATATATTATGATATTTAATATGAGATTTGACATCAATCTAGGTTTGGAATCAACTTTATCATAAGGATCACTAAGAAACGTTCAACCAACTTAATGAATTTTACATTTACTCTAATGAGCCAAGAGCAAATTAAAATTCATTGAATTAATCCTACCCTAATCTAACTAAGGCTCTAGAGATCCCAAATCTAGAATTAACTTAATTAATTTAAGAATCGCGCCCCTATGAGACGAGCACGCGATCTAAATTAATTGAATTAATCCATTTAACCTAATCTAAAGCCCAAAAACTATTAACTAGGCCCAAGACCTAAGGCCCCAAACCTAAAGGCCCAAACTACTAACACTAGGCCTAAAACTAAAAGCCCAAAACTAAAACTAAGCTTACACTAAAACTATGCCAAACCTAAACTATTTCAAACAAGGTCTAAACCTAAAGCTCAAGCCCACACATCACAAAAATATTGCTCATTTTTTAAATATATATATATATTATACATTATATATAAAAGATATATATATATATATATATATATATATAGATTTTACAAAATACATATTGTATGTAGAGAAAAAAAAGGATATATATATTATAAATTTCTTTAAATCATATATGTATAAAAAAACATTTTTGTTAGTATATATATTTTTATAAAACTATAACTTCTACAAGAATTATATATTACATATATCTTAAATAAACATTTTATTACCATTTTTTAGATGGAAAACCATATATTCCATACTATAAAACACATGTCACAAACAACACATAACACTAGGCTCATAAAAATGAACAATCCACATGAATATTTCAACCAATAAAAACAGATTCAAACATGAATAAAAGGCAATAATCATACGAACAAAATAAACTATAAATAAAATGCATGAAGAGGGAAGTTAAATACTGGAAACTGGACCAAATCGAAAAGAAATAAAATTTTGAGGCTCAATTAAAAGGATAACAGGGACGAGATTACAAGAAAACGGAAAGTTACGAGGACCCGAATGGTAATTATAAAAGGCGGAATGGCCCTAGAGTGATTTCAGGAACGCAGAATGACTAATAACGAGGTTTAGGTTTGCGGAAGGAGTGAACCAGTGATTATAACAGGGCGGAGGTCCTTATTACACTATTTTCCCATTTTTGAAACGGAAAGGTTTATAAAATCCCTTTGTTTTTTTTCATTTCCCTTTTTGGCAAAGACCAAACCCTCCCCTATTATAACAATGTTCATCAGTTCATCTGGGTTCTTGATGAACCTAGATTCCGATGGTGTTCCGCCGGAAAAACCTAGAATTCGGCCGTTAAACTACCATGCCGGCCGCCGTACGTTGGAACCAAAGGCTAAAAAAAACCTTTCTCAACCCTATAAAACAGATCTAACCCTAGTTTTCTGAAACTCAAACCCTTCCCCTTTCAAAAATTAGAAAACCAAACACAGAAACGAAACTCGAAAGACTACCCCACCATTCCCACCCTTCCATTTCACCGTACACGACTTAGGGAGGTCGTAAGGTTTGTCAACGGTGGCAGGATGCAGAGCGGCACGAAAGGAGGGGAAAACGACGAGGGTAAGAATCACAAAAACCCTAAATCTCTATATTTTTCTTTATGTACATGCTTCGAAATGTAAAAGGGAGATGTTTATACCTTTGTAAATGTGAGGTTTGCTGCCTCTTTGCTATTCCTTTCTAAATTCCAGTATGCTTACAATTGATTTAGGGCATTGGCTTTATATACCCTGAATTATATGGAATTTTTAAATTGAAATTACAAGCGAAATTTCCTATCGGTTCTGATTTTTCTGAATGAAATGGTGCATCCTCTGTATTGTCGATTTGTCCCTGATTCCATTACCCTCTAACATTTACGTTGTTTTCTGCCTTTGATTTTTTTGCTAACCTGTCCTTTTTGTTGCGTATGCCTCCGTGGCCGAGTGATTGTTGAAGAGGGACCAGTTATCTGCCAGCGTGGCGATCGTCATGGAGTGCAACCACTACTGTGGCATCGAGGTGGCACTGGTGTGGCCATAATGCAAATGGTCACGGGAACTGGAGGGTCAAGCAGTTGAACTGCACGCGCGAGTGGGAAAATGGCGAGCCACGCGTGCGGCGCGTGATGATCTGAAGGGTCTCTTCTCGCTTGATCTTGGATCGTCAGATCTTGCCAGATCTGATGGTGGGAAATGAGCTGCGCAAGCAAGAAATGGGGAATTAGGGTTTTTTGTTATCAAATCATTATGAAAGGGCTTTGGTTTTAATTTGGTTGGGCCCAATTGGGCCAGATATGTATATAGACTGTAAATGGACTTTTTCCTTAAAATAAACAGGCATTTTTAATTATTATAACATTTATCCACATTGTATTTTGGGCAGCTATATATATACAAAAAGAAACTTGGGCTTCCTATTTGTAATACTCTTTTTTTACTTTTCTCTAGTTTAACAGAAAACAAAATACATAACTTATAGTAATACTTATAATAGCATGTAGTAATATATAAATAGGAATATCATAACAACGATGATGGGAAATGATGATGATGGTAATTATAATAATGGTATATAGATATAATGATAGTAATTAAGAGGTAATAATAATATTTCAATAATACACTATAGTATTTAAGGGTTTTATTTTAATTGAATAATATGATAACAAATAACAAAACATAGATATATACTTAATTAAAACAGTACTAACAAATAACTATCTTTTTGTGGTTTTTTAAGCAAAGCCCATAACATTGTTTAGAAAGTAATAACATATATAAGCCCTTTACTAAAGAAAGGGAAAGAAAAGGTTATCTCAAAAAAAATTAGTGTCTACACTTATTAGTCTCTTTTAAGACTTATCAAACTAAATTATTAATAGCTTATTCAGTTTAGGGTCAATTTTAACCTTGTTCAAACTTAGGGACTAAATTGTAAATTTTACAAATTAAGGGACTTTATCAGAATTTCCTCATAAAAATCTTCAATTAAACTTACCAATTAGTAACCTGCGAAATTTCAATATTAATGGAGGTCGTTTACCTATCCAATTAGACCATTTCAAGATTAGTGTCCAATTTGTAAACTATTTAAAATTGTAGTTTAAGCCTTTTAACGGAAATAACTGACACCGTACCGATACTCTTAAGCCCGTATCGGTACACTAAGTCGAATTTCATAAGTTTTAGATCCAAGGATAACAAGTCTGTATCGATACATCTAAGCTCGTATCGATATCTGTTGACTAGGGTTGACTTGTTTTGTTACACCCAAGGTTGTATCGATGCAATTAATTTTTCAGACCTCACTGCCAAGGTCCGTATCGATACAGCTTGACCTGTATCGATACACTCTGTTCTCCTAGGTCCAATTATGCAAGGCTGTACCGATACAACTTGACCCGTATCGATATGCCTGTCTTGTAATGATAGATTTTATCTGGTTTTTATTCGAATTAACTTGTTGAACGATGTCCAAAAGTCATGAAATTTTACCATAAAGTTATTAATCCATAACTCTAATAACATACAAAATTTTAGGGCAATTCGAATTCATTTACTAGGATTTTACCCTTTTGGTGCCTTTAAGCTCATTTTAACTAGTTTTACCAACTTAAAACATACCAACTTTCACATTCAACACCTAGGCACTATTAGGCTATTACACACATACCAAAATATGCAAACATGACATGTTTGAGTCATATGCCACCTTTGTAACACCCCATCCTCGGGTTAGCCGTAACCCAGTTCCGGAGTGTTACCATAATGAAAAGCTAAGCGATTGATAGGTTACTTGTCGAACGAGTAACCTCGGAACTACTTGCCTTGATGCGCAAGTAACCCAATCTAAACCTATCAAAATATTCAATACAATCAAGCAAAGCCACATTAAGCAACCAAACAACATTCATAACATACAATTTTAGGTACCAATTTGTTTCCTTCTTACTTATAACCTAAGTTACTATATCATATTACCATTACAATCAATTCACATACATCATTCAAACAACAAGTTCAAGTGTGGCATATTTCCTTTTAAGCTACTATCATACATGATACAACTTTCATCTTATTTTACAATTTACATGCATCTTATTAGAATACACTAGGTGACCACTAAACTTACTTTAACTAGCTTACTTGCATCCTAGGTAACTACTTATTCAATCAATTAACATGATCATTACAAAGCATACAATTTACATATTATTACATCTTCATTCATCCTATTCGAAACATCATGGAATCCTAACCATTTTTCATTTGTTTCTTTACAATCAAGTTATCATATTACATAGCATATTTGTCTAGAACATTGATAATGCATGCTTAACATACCTTAGCCTCCAATTTCAACATAGCCAAACCATGCTAGTATACATAGTATCAAATGCATGTACATACAACATAGGTTTAGCATTCAATTAAACAAGATTTCATCACACATTAAATCTACATTCGAATCATACATAATCTCATTAAACAATGGATTTCAAACACAATATGCGCAACATCTACTTCTTATATATACATATCATCTTAGTTCCAACATAGTTTAATTCATCAAAAATAGTTTACATAGTAGGCCCATTCAAAACATTTCAAAACTAGTCATATACACATAATCAAACGCATGATCTAGGCTAACTATTACAAAATCTAGTGCCACCAAACTAAGAGTATACAAAGAGTATGGATTCATACTTTCAAGCTTTCCTCAAGTGTTGCTTCAAACCCAAGATATCCTCTTGAAGTATTCTTTAATCTGTTATAGGAAGAATCAAGAGTATAGTGGTAAGTACAAGGTATGTACTTAGTGAGGTACCACTAAGTCTAGTCAATTTTCTCAAAGCAACTAAATTCAAGTAGTCATGTATTTCAAAGGATCAAACCCATCTTTACGATACACATTCTATTCGAATTGCATAGGGAAATTTAGACAATCCTTACATATCATACAATCAACATAACATATTCATCATGGTACTCATAAACCATTCGAACAACATGCTTGGAAGACAAGAAATCCATCATTCAATCCATTAAGTAGGCATTTATACATAAACCATCAACATACATTTCTTCCATGACAAGAAACAAGTTTAGCAACCATTCATGTGTCATCTTCCAAAGCAATGAAGTTCATACAACTTTCTTACAATACAAGCAATACTCATTTGTTTTATTAAGTCCTTTTACAACCTCCTTGATAAGTAGCTTACTAGATAATCAAATCTTAACAATATGCACCGAAGTGCCAATATGCACCAAAGTGCCAATATGCACCGTAGTGCCAATATGCATCATAATGCCAATATGCACCGTCGTGCCAATATGCACCGTAGTGCCAATATGAGCTCAAGATTCTAAGGCATGCCCTTCTATCTATCAAACTAGCTACCAAGGTTGTTGATTATCCATTTCATTTAAGCTTTATACATTTCATGATCCAATACAACATTATGCCATTCAAAGGTCAAGCCCTTAGGCTTATGGAGTCTTAACTCCCAATACAAAACCATCCATGCCATTCGAATAACATGAATTCAAAGTAGTATCCTTGTTCAATTCATTTGAATCAGCCATGTATAGCATTCAAAAACACAAGCATATGTATGCAATGTGCGTACCTTATTCTCCAAGCAAGCATGCCATTTCTTACCTTAGGCATAAGCAATGCAACATGACACATATTTCATTACATTTGCTTAACACCCAGGTAACACATAGATCATGGCATCAAACAAGTTATCATACATGTCATTCTTCCCTTAATTAGCCAAATATGCATTAGGTCATTTTACATGGCAATTTCATTGAATTAGCAATAGCAAAGTTGGTTAGGACCTAAGTCATAACCCTAAGGATAGTTACACTCACAATACTCCTAGCAATTCAACTATCTTGGATCCAAATCCCTTTGCCTCTAGCTTTGGGAAGTCCACTCCTATCCTCTTCTTCCCCAATCTGCTGCCCTTGGTCTAGCAAGCAATACACATACACATATCATCAAAATAAGCACATGAAGTCACACAATCAAAGTAACAATGTTACTACATTTTACCTAACATTTAGCTACTGTTTTTATGCTTCTTTTTAAGCATTTCTTATCAATTCATCTTCACATTGTTATTACTTCATTTTAATACATAATTGGACAGATTACAATGTCTCAAAACTGTTTTGGAAACAGTTTCTTTCTAGGTGCAAAAACAGTCTCAAACTGCCCAGGACACTGCTGCTTGGCAGTTTGCACACTGTCCCTTAAAATGGCCATATCTTTTAATCCGTACGTCAGAATTTCGATTTCTATACACCTTTGGAAAGATTACAAAATTTCCTATAATACCATAATATATTTGCATTTTATTTCTTATCCAATTAATACAGTTTATTGTTCAAATACAGGGCATTTACACTGCCTGGACAGTTTGCACTGTCCGGCAATTCCTATTTACAGTTTTCAGTATAGGACCCAATTTTCAGTTCTGTTTCCACCTAATGAAAATAGACATTCTAAGTATGATTTCATTAAAATTTCAGCCCTGAATTCAAGCTATGAAATTTTTGGTGAATTTTCAAAGTGACTGCCCAGAACAGAGCAATTCTGGGCAGATTGCATCTATTCACATTTTAATGCCTTTAATCCATTTTAACCAATGTCTTGGCCCTATAATTCATTTCATATGACATTCTAAACATGTTAGGTCCATGTTAGTTCATTAAACAAGGCTGTCAAAACAGGGCAAGTTGATTACAAAGCCTAATCTTAGCAAAAAGGTAATTGAAAATTTGAAGGACAAAGGCAATTATAGTGGTTCAAGCTTCTAACAAGCTATACATCCACTACCTTAGCTCCCACTAAGGATTTTCAACAAAATCCACTAGATTTTCTTCCCTTTTTCTAGGATTAGGAGGTAACCTTTACAATCAGTCAATCTTACTATCCAAAAATTGACCCAAGAAATCTCTCAATACAAAGAAGAAGTTGGAAATCTAAATATATCTCTCACAAGATGGATATTGCCCAATTACAATCAAAACACACCCCAAACTCTAAATAAAGATTTACAATGAAAAACTCCAATGAGTTGGGTACAAAGATATGACTCTATAAGGCACAAAGGTTTGGATTAATGCTTGGATGTTGCTTGATGGTTCAATAGTTGTTGCTGGTGGTTTGGAGGCTTGCTTTTATACCCTTGCATTGATTTCTAGCCGTTTGGGTGGTTGAGATCATTATTGTAGCCGTTGGGCTACATTTTTCGCGCAATTAATGCTCTTGATCAACCATTTGTATCGGTACACAAAGGCCCGTATCAGTACTTGTCTATAAGAAGAAAGAGACGTTGTGCACAAACTAACATGAGTGTATCGATACACGGGGAAGCGTATCAGTATGGTCTCAGTGAAAAAAAGGGCGTTTCGATACGGGAGAAGCCGTATCGATGCAATTTTCTTGCTTGTGCTACTGACTGAACCTGTATCGGTACATCTTGAAGGTGTATCAACACGGGTGCAACAGCATTTTAAAATTGGTCCCAATAACTGACTCTAACGGCTAAAACATTAAATGTAGATATTTGAGAAAATCTTTAAAGCGTATCGAAACACCTAGTGGCGTATCGGTACGCAATGCTTAAAACTTAAACCCAGTATGAAGGCCGTATCGATACGGAAAAGTCGTATCGATACGGATGCTTACAGTGGCCAATGTTTCAAAAATTGTATCGATATGCTTAGAGGTGTATCGATACGCCTGGGCGTATTTCAATAGTTTGGCCTTTAAAACACTTAGAAGAAATTAGGGCTTTAAGTTTTTGACTTAGAATCAAATATGCTTTAAAATATTTGTCAGTTTGGGACACTTTAAAAATTTGTTTGCTTTGCAATTAAGTCCTTGAAAAATATTTGTTATATCAAAATCATCAAAGGTTTTACAATCTCCCCATTTTTGAAATTACTCCCCCTTAGAGTAAGCTAGAAAGAAAAATTTAGCTTATGCACATTCTCCCCCTTTTTGTTAGATCAAAATCAATGATAGTAAAGGATAATTCAAAGCAACATACTTAGCATAATTCAAAGCATTATCTATGAAACATAAGTATCATTAAAGCAACATAATCCAAATCCAAGCAAAGCTAAAATTAAAGCATAGGTTCATAGAGTAAAGAACATAGGTGCATAAAAAGAAAAGTCTAATACGATATGCAATTAAATGAAGGTCTAGGGAGCATTCTCTTCATCCTCGTCTTGATCTTCATCTTCATCATGGGTGTGATTAGCCTGAGATTGTCGCCATTCTCCATGGAAAGCCGTAAATGATATGTCCATCGAACTTTGTTGGCTTTCTATGGCTTGAACTCGATCCTCTAAGAAAGTAAATCGAGTATCAATAGCTGCAAGCCCTTCGGTCATGGTTGTCCTCAATGAAGTGAATTGCCCATTGAGATAAGCCATGGGAGTGTCCATAGCTTGTGGAGCAATCGGAGCTTAAGGGGTGGCTAGAGGAGGAACTTTCGGTACTTCGAGAAACGCATCGTGTGGAAGCTCGGCAATACGTAACCACTCACCATTAAAATAGTGGAACTTTGAACGAATAAAAGATCGCTCATCAATGGGATCAGTAAGAGGCTCGAAAAAATCTGGCGAGTAATCAATCTCCAACTGAGTGAACATGTAACTTAAAGTTGTCCCATAAGTGAAAGATACAACAAGAGGGGTGTGTCGATGTTGGATAAGGCAGGCTAGCTCCGCAAACATAATTCGAGCAAGATTGGGATGCTTCTCTTCACGAAAGCATCGAATCCTAAAGTCATCCACTTGGCGAATAGTGGAAAACTTTCCACCGGATGGCCGAAACCACCAAGTGATCATGAGATGCAAGAAACGATCATGAGCATCTAGAACCGTAACAAAACCGCCAAGAACATGTCCCAATGAGTCTTTATCATCGATTCCTTCATCTTCGAACCTAAAAACATTAACAAGAGTTTGAACATCAATCCAAAATTTCTTCCACATTAAGAAGGACTCAATAGCAACAACTTTAGTACGGTCTTGGTTGGGGATACACCAAGCATTAGCAAAGAAAATCAAGACAAGATTATGGTACAAAAACCCGGGGATTGACAAGAAAGGTGATAAGTGTTCAAAAGTACTATTTTTCTTACCCTTTTTACTCATATTATTGTTAGACTTAGGCTCATATTAGTTGCATAGTTAGCCATTCATGCATTAATCCATGTTTCCTTCAATCGTTGAGCTTGATTACATAACTTGGTGATTTTTGTGGAAATAGATGCTGCTTTGGTGTGTTTTTGTGTGTGTATGTGCAGGATCACTTGCCAAAGCAATGCCGAGCTAGTTGCCAGGGCAGTGCATGAAGGAGACGCCGAGCCAGTTGCCATGGCATTTGTCGACAAAGACCAAAAGTAATATGGATGTCGAAATTCATGACTTTACAAGCCCAAGATGACATGGAGCAAGGCCCAAGCCCAAAGGAATTTGACTGCCATGCAGATATTAAAGAAGAGTTAAATTCCAAGAAGATAGGAGAAGTTCTAATAGGAATAAAATTATAATAAAGAATTATATTCTTTAAAGATAATTTAATTCCAACTCAAACTCCTCCTCAAAGAAGGACTTTGGCCTAGCCCTATAAATATCAAGGAGATTTCGACAATTCAGGAAGGAGAGAGCAAGAGGGAATTTCGACAAGACCAAGAGAGGAAGCAAAGGGGAATTTTCGGCAAGCATCTAGGGTAAGGGATTTTCGACAAGCTTCATCTTTTCTTCCTTGTTCGATTGGGTTCATGCTAGGGATTGCTTATCTTGTGCTTCTTTGGAACCTAGCCATGAACTAAATTTACTTGGCTATGGTTATTGTGTTTTGTGGTTGTGAGAAACTATTGGTTTTTGTTTAGGTAATAAGAGTTTGCACTTTTCTATTTCAAGGTTTATTCATTCTTGATTCTTATTATTGTTTGCGAGTGAATTGGGAGAGGATCTCGTGATTTCATCCATTTATCTAATATCGGGAGAGTTAGATTCAAGAAACGAATGAATATGATCTTTATGCAATCCAATGATGGTGAAGATTAATCCGGCTTAGGAATAAGTTAAGGATTTCAACGGCTAAGAGGAGCGCAAGATTGGTTGTTGTTCACCCTTGATTCATGCAGGGATGTATTATCAAGGCATGCACAAGTAGCTAGAGTTTCGACTTAGGGATAAGAAGAAACCATTGAAGAACGCTCCGCCGAACCTTGAAGTTGCTGCCCAGTCGCCCAAGTAGTTGCCCAACTAGTCGCCCAAGCAACCATCAATTAGTTGCCAAGGCAACCCGTTGCGCAAAGTCGCCACGGCAAACCGAAAGTTGCCCGTGCACTCTTTTACCAAGACAATCCAATCGGCTATAACACCTCAACTCACGATAACCTAGCCTATCTCTCTCATTCGAATTCATCTTTTCATTTACTTAATTGCTTTCTAGATTAGTTATTAGTTAAAACTTCTATAATCCTTTACTTGTGTTTTTACTTTTTACAGTGCAAGAGACTAGATTCTTGAAGTGGCACCAATCCTTGTGGAGACGATATCTTTTATACTATAACTTGCGACGTGTATACTTGCACATTTGCGTAGCACTTATTACGCGCAACAAGTTTTTGGCGCCGTTGCCGGGGATTGGCAATAGCGACTTTGTTTTTACTTTCTTGCACTTTCTTTTTATTTTTCTTGTTTAAAATTCAAAGGGCTAACAAACTTTGGTTTTGCATTGGTATATGACCAGGGCGAGACCGACTTCACCAGGATATCCCTTTGATCCAGAAATCGAACGAACCTTCCAAAGACTTAGACGAAGGATAAGAGAAGAAATGGCAAATCAAGACGGCAATATGAATCAAGATGTTCGAGCAGGAGGAGGAGTGATTCTTGCACGAAACAGAACTATTCGAGACTATCTTGAAGAAGATCTTGATGGACTTAACCCAGGAGTTGTCGCACCCGAAATTGAAGCCGACCACTTTGAGTTGAAACCGGTAATGTTTAATATGATCAACACAATAGGTCAATTTGGCGGCTCAGCAACTGAAGATGCACGGTAACATCTGAAATCTTTCCTCGAGATTTGCAACTCGTTCAAGATACACGGAGTCACCCCCGATGTCCTACGATTAAGATTATTCCCCTATTCACTGAGGGATAGGGCAAAAGCATGGCTGAATAGCATTCCTGCCGGATCCATAGCATCTTGGACTGATCTTTGTCGAGATTTCCTTGCTAGATTTAATCCTACAAATTTGACTGATAAGCTTCGTAACGACATTACTTCTTTTCGGCAGGCAGATGTTGAATCCATGTACGAGGCTTGGGAGCGATATAGAGAACTTCTATACAAATGCCCCCTACACGGATTCCCGGTGTGGACTCAAGTAACAATGTTTTACAACGCCGTGAATACACCAACAAGGATGATGCTAGACGCCTCGGCAAACAGCATACTCCTAGATAAGTCACCGGAGGAAGCAATGCAAATTTTAAACAGGCTGGCCAAGAATGACTATCAATTCCCATCTACTAGAAGAGGAGGAGTTAGACGCCAAGCCACAATACATGAACTAGGATCATCGATTCAATTTCGCACAATTGGCCGCTTTAACCAAGATGGTCCAACATGCAAAAACCAAACAACACACATGAAGTCAAGGTAATGGATTCTTTTTGTGAGTTATGTGGTGATAACCATAATTCTTCCGAATGTATGCGAGAATCCGAATCCAACTTGGAAGAAGCACCCAAATTTTTCATGGAGTAATCCCAACAATGCTCTAAAACCGTAACAATCAAAATGCACAAGCATCGGGATTCCAAAGAGAATATGCCACGGCAATGGATGCCGCGAAGAACAACCGACAACATCTAGTTCTTTGGAAAATTCTCTAAATGCTTTTATGATGAAAACTGAATCTTATATGGCTGAGAATAGTAATTTCATAAAAAGAACTGATGCTTTTATTAACAGGACCGAGATGTGATTGCAAAACCAAGAGGCGGCAATCAAATCATTGGAAAATCAAGTCGGACAGCTTGCTCAAAATCAACACTAGACCACAAGGAGGTTTACCTAGCGATACATCAAGTCGCAAGAGGAACTGCCATGAGCAATGTAAGGCAATCACCACCAGAAGTGGCCAACAACTTAGAGAGATTCAAACCCGCTCGTCAAACAAAACTCCACAAAAAGATCAAGACGAACCTAGCGGCAAAGCCTCAGATGCTGAACCAGGAATTGCCGCGGCAACCGGCAATAAGCATGCCTCGGCAACCGAGGATAAAGACGCCTCGGCAACTTGCGATAAGCATGCCTCGGCAACCCCAGTTGATAATGCCTCGGCAACTCCAGATGTCCCGGCAATACCGTCAATCAGGTTTCAAACCAATGAGAAGATCGAAGATATCCGACTTCCACCATCATTCCCACAAAGGTTGAAGCGACAAAAGCAAGAATACCAATTCAAGAAGTTTCTTGATATCCTAAAGCAAGTCCACATCAACTTGCCATTGGTGGAAGCAATTGAACAAATGCCAAACTATGCCAAGTTCCTTAAAGACATTGTGTCCAAAAGAACAAGGCTAGGAGAGTTTGAAATAGTTGCCGCGACAGAGGGATGCATGGCAATGTTGCACAATCGCATGCCGCCCAAGTTGAAGGATCCCGGAAGTTTCACAATACCCTGTTCTATTGGAAATCACTATGTCGGGAAAGCACTATGCGACCTAGGGGCTAGCATAAACTTGATGCCTAAATCGGTTTTCCAGAAACTAGGAATCGGGAAGGCAAGACCTACAACAGATTATGCTGCAGCTAAGCCGAGATCCTATGTGCATCCAGAGGGAAAAATCAAGGACATACTGGTAAAAGTTGATAAATTCATTTTTCCCGCTGACTTTATTGTTTTGGATTGTGAAGCAGATGAGCATGCACCTATCATTCTCGGGAGACCATTCCTAGCGACAGGGAGAACCTTGATTGATGTTGAAAAGGGAGAACTCAAAATGAGGGTGAATGACCAGCGGTAAAACTAAATGTGTTCCAAACACTAAGGCATGCCGATGATCCGTAAGAATGCCAACTACTTCATGCCACGGCAGAGTTTAACTGATGAGGAATTTAGTTGCCTCGGCAACTACATTGCCGATCAAGAGGAACCCGAGGAGTATGAAGAACCGGTCGATGAGGAACAACCGTAAGAGGCAAATTGGCTAGTCAATCGACCAGGTACATACTTTGAACCACCGGACTACTCGGGTAAGGAAGGTAAGATCGAAAAACCCTCTATCGAAAATCCACCAATTCTTGAGTTGAAACAATTACCGATCAATCAAATATGTATACTTAGGGATCGATAATACATTACCCGTAATTATTTCCTCTAAGTTACAGCCTGAAAGCAGAAAAGAAGCTGATCAACATGTTGAAGCTACACAAAAAGGCAATAGGGTGGACAATTGCCGACTTGAAGGGAATTAGCCCGTGTGTGCATGCACAAGATCTTGTTGGAAGATGATCACAAACCTTCAATTGAGGCCCGAGAGAGACTGAATCATGCCATGAAAGGGGTTGTAATGAAAGAAATCATCAAGTGGCTTGACGCCGCATTATATACCCTATCTCCGATAGTACGTGGGTAAGTCCGGTACAATGTGTGCCGAAAAAGGGAGGTATAACAAAGTGGTAAGCAATGAAAATAATGAACTTATCCCAACCAGATCGTGACCGGTTGGAGGGTTTGTATGGACTATCGAAAGCTAAACAAAGCCACTAGGAAAGATCACTTCCCATTACCCTTTATTGATCAAATGCTTGACCGTCTTGCGGTAAACCCTTTTACTGTTTTCTTGATGGTTATTCAGGTTACAATCAGATTGCCATAGCACTGAAGATCAAGAAAAGACAACCTTCACATGCCCCTACGGTACTTATGCCTTCCGAAGGATGCCGTTCGGATTGTAACGCCCGCAACCTTCCAAAGATGCATGATGGTGCTCTTTTCGGACATGGTCGAAGACTTCCTTGAGATCTTCATGGATGATTTTTCGGTTTTTGGTAATGACTTCGACGGCTGTCTCTCGGCAATTTAGAGAGGGTGTTAGCAAGATGTGAAGAAACGGATTTAGTCCTCAATTGGGAGAAATGCCACTTTATGGTAGATGAAGGAATAGTGCTCGACCACAAGATTTCATCCAAGGGAATTGAAGTAGACAAAGCCAAGGTGGACGTGATCGAGAGATTACCCCACCAAATTCGGTTAAAGGAATTCAAAGTTTTCTGGACATGCAGGTTTTTACAGGAGGTTCATTCATAATTTTTCTAAAATCACTAAACCTTTGTGTAATCTGCTTGAACAGGATAAAGTCTTCGATTTTGATGATTCTTGCACTCAAGCATTTGAAACCCTAAAGAAAAAGCTTGCCTCGCACCCATTGTCGATCCACCGTATTGACGCTACCTTTTGAGCTCATGTGTGATGCAAGTGATTTCGCGGTAGGAGCAGTCCTAGGCCAACGCACGTAAGACTTTCCATGTGATATACTACGCTAGTAAAACTCTTAACGATGCTCAAGTGAATTACACAACAACGGAGAAAGAGTTACTAGCTGTAGTTTTCGCATTTGACAAGTTCCGATCCTATTTAATTGGTACAAAGGTAATTGTTCATACGGACCATTCGGCAATCAAATACTTATTTGCTAAAAAGGATGCTAAACCTCGTTTGATTCGTTGGATATTACTTTTACAAGAATTTGATATTGAAATTAAGGACAGGAAAGGAACAGAAAATCAAGTGGCCGATCACTTATCACGTTTGGAACGCAATAGGGAGAAGGACGCAGATCTAGAGATAAGCGATGCATTCCCGGATGAACAAATTCTAATTACCTCGGCAACCCTCAATGCCTCGGCAGCCCATGACGCCTCGACAACCATGGATGCACACGCCTCGGCAACCCTCAACGCCTCGGCAACCATGGATGCACACGCCTCGGCAACTCTCGACGCCGCAGCAGTCTTTGACGCACACGCCTCGGCAATTTTGGGAGCAGACACTACGGCAGCACATGCCTCGGCAATACCCTGGTATGCAGATTTAGTTAACTTCCATGTTTGTGGTATTTTTCCGTATGGCATTACTCACCAAGGGAAGAAGCGGTTCCGCCATGATGCTAAGCATTACTTTTGGGACGAGCCTCTTTTGTTTAAACAATGTGCAGATCAGGTTATACGCTGATGTGTCCCTGAAGAAGAGCAACAGAATGTACTCCGGCAATGCCATTCTTCACCCTATAGAGGACATTTTGGAGGAACTTGTACCGCGGCCAAAGTCTTGCAATCCGGTTTGTATTGGCCAACATTATACAAAGATGCCCAGGACTTTTACAAGCAATGTGATCGTTGCCAGAGGACGGGCAATATCTCTAGACGACATGAGATGCCACTCCAGAACATCATCGAGGTGGAACTGCTCGATGTATGGGGGATCGATTTTATGGGACCTTTCCCATCTTCATTCGGCAACCTCTACATCTTACTCGCCGTCGACTATGTGTCTAAATGGGTAGAGGCAGCTGCAGTTCCCAACGACGATTCCAAGATCGTGCAACGATTTCTGCAGAAAAATATATTTACACGGTTTGGGATGCCGAGAGCAATTATCAGCGACGGGGGCAAGCATTTTGACAATGACTAATTACCAAGATGTTGCAACGCTCGGCATATCACACAAGATCGCCACGGCATATCACCCACAAACCAACGGGCAAGCGAAATTTCCAACCGGGAGTTGAAGGGAATACTCGAGAAAGTTGTAAATCCCTCAAGGAAGGATTGGTCATTAAGACTAGATGACGACTTTGGGCATATCGCACCGCATTCAAAACACCATTAGGTATGTCCCCTTCCGGCTTGTCTATGGTAAAACATGTCATCTACCGGTGGAAATCGAGCACAAGGCGTCTTGGGCAATCAAGACCGTGAATATGGATTGGGAAGTGCCGGACAAAAGCGCTTGATGGATCTCAATGAGATAGAAGAATTTCGTGCACTCGCTATAACAATGCACGAATCTACAAGGAGAAAACAAAGCAATGGCATGACAAGAAACTATTGCCACGGCAATTCACGCCGAACAACTAGTTCTCCTATTCAATTCTCGGCTAAAACTTTTCCCGGGAAAGCTGAAATCAAGATGGTCGGGACCATTTGAAGTCGTCAAACCATTCTCCCATGGTGCTGTGATAATCAAGTCGATCTCTGACAACCATGAATTCAAAGTTAATGGACAAAGATTGAAGCACTACAATGGTGCCCATGTGGAACGTAACAAGGAAGTGGTCAATTTAGGAGATGCATGAGCATGCTCTCCCTTTTGATATTTTTATTTTTATTTTTATTTATTTTTATTTTTGCTTTTGTCGATTATTTAATTATTTATTTTTCATTTTTTTTCGATTATTATTTTTTATTATTTTATTATTTTGCCGATTATTAGTAGTTTTAGGATAGATTTTTTTTTATTCAACTCTAAGAATCCTATTACACATCTTTATTTATTAGTTTATCTTTAATTTTAATCCTTATTTGATTTGTTTTTTAATTGTAGGAAAAGAAGTTCAAGATAAAGAAGGAATTCTAAACCAAGTAGGAAAACATCTTCAACAAGGAAACTAATGGGCTGAATCTAAGGCTTATATAAAGCCTCCAATTCATCCTAACCAAAACCCTTGTCGACAACTCCTACAAAACCCTAAACCCTTTTTCGTTTTCCCCTAATCCCACCCACCTATCTATTCTATAAAACCCATCACCCTTAACCTATTCCTACTTTATATCTTGCAACTTTTTAGTTTCTTTTCTTTTCTTTGTTTTTACTCACAACCAAGATCATACATGGCATCCAAGATTAAACTTTTAGTTCATCCAAGTTCCTCCAAAGAACCAAGATACAAGAAGTTTGCTACACCGGCGGTTCAAGAAAGATTTCAATCCAAGTTTGAAAGCCGGAAGATTCATGAAGAACAAGGCTTTGAATACTCCAACTCTCATCCAGATTTCAGCCTTGAACCATTCATCTTCAAGAGGATTGCACATCAAAAGTGGCAAATCTTTTGCCATCAACCGAACCGGTAACATCTCATGGGTAAGAGAATTCTATGCTCACTCACCTAACCCGGATAATCCTTATGTTTTTGTTCGTGACAAGGCCATACTTATAAGTCCCGAAAGCATCAACACCTTTTACGGACTTTACATTGAGAAGGACGAGCATCAAGCCTTCGTTGACCAAATCAATCCCAAGCAACTCGACAAAGTGCTTCAAGAACTCACTCAACCGGAACAACACATTGGAACGACGGTAAATACAAGGGCACGGTAAATCGCCTTCGGCTTAAACCCGAGGCAAAACTATGGAATAAGTTTGTTAAAACTTCTTTAATGCCCTCCACACACAATACTACCGTTGATATACCACGTCTTTTGCTCATACATTCTATTTTGCATAATCGCATCATTAACATTGGAAAAATTATTTGTGATGAGATTTTTGTATGCAGCTCAAAAGATAAGGGTTATCTTTTCTTCCCTTGCTTAATTTCTAATCTTTGCAAGGAGATGCATGTCCCGAGTGAGTCCACCGATGAAAAGGCCCTACCCAAGTCTGGTTGGAATCAAGCACTAATCCGAAAGCTAATGGGAGAGGCACCGGGAGATTCTTCAAGGCCTCCAATTGTCACGGCAACTCCTGCCGCCGCGGCAATCCCTAATGCCCAAGCACCTAACGCTAGGGCAACTCGGCCATTAATCCCGGGACACTTTAAAGCACTTTTGCACCCATTGGCAAGCCGCCTAAGGCAAATTGAAGATCGGCAACTAATGTTCATGCGGTACATGAAGGAGCACAACAATGCCATCACCCAAGTCATCCTAGAAAAGTACCCGGACAATCGTGTGCTGTTCCCAATCTTTCCCGCCGAGATTCTTGCCCCGGCAACCAAGGAAGCAGACGCCACGGCAACCAACCCTGACGATGCCCTGGCAACCACTGCAAAAGCCAAAGGTAAAGCACCTATGCCCGAATCAACTCCTACGGAATCATTTTCTGATTTTTCAGATTCGGACGAGTCCTCCATTGAACCAATAAAGACCGCACCAATTGAATCCTCCAAACGAAAAGCCATTGACATTGATGAAGAGGATAATGAGGACAACCCCGTACGAGAATCGATTCCACCACCGGCAACAAGAAAACAACAATCGCGTTCAAGCAAGAAAATCAAGACGCCAACTAGAAGGAAACTAATCATCTACGATGACGAACTCTCGGAGTAAGTCCTCGTATGCATTTTTATTTTTATTGTTATTTTTCATTATTTTTATGCATGCATTGAGGACAATGCCTCACTCGAGTTTGGGGGGGGATTGTTATTAGTAATTACCATGTTTAGTTACATTAATCTTAAGCATTACATTTAGGATACATAAATTGCTTGCCATGCCTTTAATTGGAACAAGAATTGCTTAGATTTGATGAATATTCAATGATGACTTTACCAATGCACTTAATTGATAGAATTTTTATTCTAGGATAACCATGGAAAAACTTAGAATTTTACTATGATGCTAAATTTGATGAAACACTGTTGTGGTTTGATTGATTTAAGGAGTTCTAGTAAACTTAGGTGGATAATTAACTAATTGGGGGATTAGAATAAAAATTGAATGAATGCTAGAGGTGCCCGAAATTGGCTCCAGCATATGATAAAAAAAATTGATCACTAGAGGTGCCTGAAACTGGCTCTAGGAGGCGTTAAAATTTTTTTAACTAGAGGTGCCCGAAACCAGCTCTAGTCGATTAAATTAACTTAAGAAAACTAAAAATAAAACACTAGAGGTGCCCGAAATTGGCTCTAGTTAAAAAATGTTAAAAAAAAAGAACCCAATGAAGTAATTTGAAAACCTATTGTTTGCATAGAATCCGAAAAATCAACTTGCACACAACTCCGCACACACTCACAAGCATTATAGTTTGATTCCGAGTAACTCCTCAGTTTTCCAAAAAATAAAAAGCCAATCATACTTTGTGCCCCGGTTCAGAGAATTGAAATCAAAGTTCAAAGCTAAGTTTGTGAAAATTTGAAGTCTTGGCAGGTAATTATGAGTTTGCATTGCTTGAGGACAAGCAATAGTTCGAGTTTGGGGTGTGATAAGTGTTCAAAAGTACTATTTTTCTTACCCTTTTTACTCATATTATTGTTAGACTTAGGCTCATATTAGTTGCATAGTTAGCCATTCATGCATTAATCCATGTTTCCTTCAATCGTTGAGCTTGATTACATAACTTGGTGATTTTTGTGGAAATAGATGCTGCTTTGGTGTGTTTTTGTGTGTGTATGTGCAGGATCACTTGCCAAAGCAATGCCGAGCTAGTTGCCAGGGCAATGCATGAAGGATATGCCGAGCTAGTTGCCAGGGCAGTGCATGAAGGAGACGCCGAGCCAGTTACCATGGCATTTGTCGACAAAGACCAAAAGCAATATGGATGTCGAAATTCATGACTTTACAAGCCCAAGATGACATGGAGCAAGGCCCAAGCCCAAAGGAATTTGATTGCCATGCAGAGATTAAAGAAGAGTTAAATTCCAAGAAGATAGGAGAAGTTCTAATAGGAATAAAATTATAATAAAGAATTATATTCTTTAAAGATAATTTAATTCCAACTCAAACTCCTCCTCAAAGAAGGACTTTGGCCTAGCCCTATAAATATCAAGGAGATTTCGACAATTCAGGAGGGAGAGAGCAAGAGGGAATTTCGACAAGACCAAGAGAGGAAGCAAAGGGGAATTTTCGGCAAGCATCTAGGGCAAGGGATTTTCGACAAGCTTCATCTTTTCTTCCTTGTTCGATTGGGTTCATGCTAGGGATTGCTTATCTTGTGTTTCTTTGGAACCTAGCCATGAACTAAATTTACTTGGCTATGGTTATTGTGTTTTGTGGTTGTGAGAAACTATTGGTTTTTGTTTAGGTAATAAGAGTTTGCACTTTTCTATTTCAAGGTTTATTCATTCTTGATTCTTATTATTGTTTGCGAGTGAATTGGGAGAGGATCTCGTGATTTCATCCATTTATCTAATATCGGGAGAGTTAGATTCAAGAAACGAATGAATATGATCTTTATGCAATCCAATGATGGTGAAGATTAATCCGGCTTAGGAATAAGTTAAGGATTTCAACGGCTAAGAGGAGCGCAAGATTGGTTGTTGTTCACCCTTGATTCACGCAGGGATGTATTATCAAGGCATGCACAAGTAGCTAGAGTTTTGACTTAGGGATAAGAAGAAACCATTGAAGAACGCTCCGCCGAACCTTGAAGTTGCTGCCCAGTCGCCCAAGTAGTTGCCCAACTAGTCGCCCAAGCAACCATCAATTAGTTGCCAAGGCAACCCCGTTGTGCAAGTCGCCACGGCAATTGAGTTGCCCGTGCACTCTTTTACCAAGACAATCCAATCGGCTATCACACCTCAACTCATGATAACCTAGCCTATCTCTCTCATTCGAATTCATCTTTTCATTTACTTAATTGCTTTCTAGATTAGTTATTAGTTAAAACTTCTATAATCCTTTACTTGTGCTTTTACTTTTTACAGTGCAAGAGACTAGATTCTTGAAATGGCACCAATCCCTGTGGAGACGATATCTTTTATACTATAACTTGCGACGTGTATACTTGCACATTTGCATAGCACTTATTACGCGCAACAAAAGGCATAAAGTTCCAACGGTGTAAAAGAGAAAGATATTTGAACTTGAAACGTTTAGAATTTAGAAAAGGGATAGACGTTACTCTTTCACGACAAATTTTATAATTTTGGTATTGCTTGAAGTTGTTTAGAGCCGCCAGGGTTGCAAAACTCTTTTGATAAATGACACTGAGATTAGGATGTGCCAAATTATCTTCAGTTGAAGACTCGCCAACCTCGTTTGTTCGACCTCTTTTTTGTGGTGCCATAATGAATCTGAAAATAAGTTAAGGCACAAAACATATGTGTGCATAAATCATCAAATTCAATCCAATATGTAATCCAAAATTCAAGGTATTAATGAAAAACTATACAATATAATTTTAGAAAGATTTTGGTAAAAAGAAATATAGAAAAATAGATTAAAAAATACGGTGTAGTTTTTTATATTCGAATCGAAAAAATCATATTTTTGAAAGAATTTTTGCAAATACTTTAAACCCTTACTATTAGTATACTTTTTGTACAAAAAAATTATTAAAAACAGTATATTAATCTAAACGAAAATAAAAAAAGGGAAAAAAGAAAAGTTTATACCTTGATTTGAGGAAATTTGAAGAATGGATGGATGATAATGCACCAATTTGATGAGAGATCTTAGACTTGGTTTGTTGAACAAAAACCCTCAAAAATTTGTGTTAAAAACTAGAGGATTTGAAGGGTATTTATAGTGGAAAAAAGTGAGGGTTTTGGATGAAAAAGGGTTTAAAGAGATTGATTTAAAGTTGGATTCTCATTAAAGGCTAATTTAAAGACTCAGCGCCCGCACATACCGGTACGCCACATGGCGTATCGATACAGGTGTGTCGAAACACAGGGATCGTTTCGATACGGACTTACCTTTATCGAAACATGTTCTTGAAGACCGTATCGATATGTTTGGATGCGTATCGATACACTTGTGCTGAGAAATGCAATCTGGGTTGAGTCAAGAATGATGTAGCGATACACTTTAACCTGTTTCGATACGCATAACCCAGAAAATGCATTTTGGGACACAAGTTGCTCAAAAGTTCAATTTTACTTGAACCGAAATGCATGTATATGATGAATGAACAAGATGAAGGTTAAGAATAGAGACAAGCTCCCCCTAACTAAAGGCATAGATGCATCAAGAGGCGCAAATTACATAAACATGACAATCAAATCAAATCAAGCAAATTCTTGGTCTTTTGGGACTCTAAAGGGTCAATGAAGGCTTGTTAAACCTAACTCTATCCTAAGGTTCCAAAAATGTTCTTTATCTAATGGTTTAGTAAAATTATCCGCTAATTGGTTCAAGGTATCGACATACTCTAGAACTACGTCATTCTTTAAGACATGATCCCTAATGAAATGATGTCTTATTTCTATGTGCTTGGTTTTAGAGTGTTGGATGAGATTCTTAGTGAGACAAATGGCACTAGTATTGTCACACTTAAGGGGTATGGTATCTATTTCAACACCACAGTCTGAGAGTTGTTGCTTCATCCAAAGGACTTGAGCACAACAACTCCCTAAGGATATGTACTCCGCTTCAGTGGTAGATAAGGCTACACTATTTTGTTTCTTAGAGAACCAAGATACGAGCATACTACCTAGGAATTGACATGTTCCGGAGGTACTTTTCCTATCAATCTTACACCCCCCATAATTCGCATCCGAAAAAGCATGAAGGTTGAAGGAAGAGTCTCTAGGATACCAAAGACCTAAACTAGGTGTATCTCTAAGGTATCTAAAGATCCTCTTAATGGCTACTAAGTGCGATTCTCTAGGGCTAGCTTGAAACCTAGCACACAAGCAAACACTAAACATGATATCAGGTCTACTTGCGGTAAGGTAAAGCAAAGAGCCAATCATTGAACGATAAAGCTTAGAATCGACACACTTACCTCCTTCATCTTTGTCAAGCTTAATAGATGAGCTCATTGGAGTGGCTTGAGGCTTTACGTTCTCCAAGCCGAACTTCTTGAGCATATCTTGATGTACTTAGCTTGATTGATGAAGGTGACATCCTTCTTTTTCTTGATTTGGAGCCCCAGGAAAAATGAGAGCTCCCCCATCATGCTCATCTCAAACTCACCTTGCATTAGCTTAGAAAATTCTTGGCAATAAACCTCATTAGTGGAACCAAAAATAATATCATCAAATTATATTTGAACTACTAAGATGTCATTGCCATATCTTTTAATGAAAAGTGTAGTGTCCACCTTGCCTTTTTCAAAACCTTCTTCAATTAAAAAGTTTGAAAGCCTTTCATACCAAGCTCTAGGAGCTTGTTTTAAACCATATAAGGCTTTGGTCAATTTAAAAACATGGTTTGGAAATTTTGGATCTTCAAAACTCGATGGTTGTTCAACATACACTTCTTCATTAATAAAACCATTTAAAAATGCACTTTTAACATCCATTTGAAAAAGCTTGAAATCATGAAAGCATGCAAATGCAAGAAGCATCCTAATAGCTTCCATCCTAGCTACGAGAGCATAAGTTTCATCGAAATCTATTCCCTCTTCTTGAGTGTAACCTTGAGCAACAAGTCTAGCCTTGTTTCTCACTATGTTACCACTCTTATCTAGCTTGTTTCTAAAGACCCATTTAGTTCCTATAGTAGATTGATTACTAGGCCTATCAACTAATGTCCATACTTGACTTCTCTCAAATTGATTAAATTCTTCTTGCATGGCCAATATCCAAAAATCATCTTTTAAGGCTTTTTTGATATTTTTAGGCTCAATGCATGAAATAAATGCAATATTATTTATAAGTTTGAGAGAGGATCTAGTGGTTACCCATTTGTATGGATCACCCAAAATTTTACCACCTTTGACATAATTTAACTCCCTTGGGTAGGAGACCTCCTTTTCCTCTAGAGCCAAGTACTTCAAGGCTTAAAGATGTGGATCTTGTGTTTCCTCTTCTTTGCTTGGAATCTCATCCACCTTTGATGTTTGTTCTCCACCAATGGCTTTAATGATCCCTACATCATCATCAACACAAGATTCCTTCCTCGGAAGGAGGTTATCATTGAAAATAACATGTATAGACTCTTCTACAACCAAAGTTCTTTTATTAAATACTTGATAGGCTTTAGAGTTTGAAGAGTAACCAAGAAAAATAGCTTCATCACTTTTTGCATCAAATTTACCTAAATTATCTTTTCCATTATTTAAAACAAAACATTTACAACCAAAAGGATGGAAATAGCTAATGTTAGGCTTTTTGGATTTTAAAATCTCATAAGATGTTTTCTTCAAAATAGGCCTAATCATTACTCTATTTATTATGTAACAAGTCGTATTAGTACTTCCGCCCAAAAATATTTAGGTAAATTATTTTCACAAAGCATGGTCCTAGCCATTTCTTCTAAAGTTCTATCTTTCCTCTCAACTACCCTATTTTGTTGAGGAGTGCGAGGAGCCGAAAAATTGTGGCTAATACCATTTTCATTACAAAAATCTTCAAAACCCATATTTTGAAATTCGGTTCCATGATCGCTTCTAACATGTGAAATTTTAAGATCAAGATCATTTTGGGTGACTTTTGAAAACGTGATGAATTTTTCTAAAGCCCCATCCTTAGTACTTAAAAAGAGAACCCAAGTGTATCTAGAATAGTCATCTACTAACACATATGCATATGACTTACCACCCAAACTATAGTCCTAATAGGCCCAAAGAGATCCATATGGATCAATTGTAAACATCTATTAGTAGAAACATCATTAATGGATTTAAATGAGGTTCTTTGTTGTTTACCCTTAGCACAAGCTTCACAAATTTTATCTTTAGAGACTTTTAGCTTAGGTAAACCTCTTACTAGATCAAGGGAAACCAATTTCTCTAAAACACTAATGCTAGCATGTCCTAGTTTCCTATGCCACAACCATATATCATTTTTATTATGTGCCACAAGGCATGCATTGGATGTATGTATGTCATATAAAAGCACCATATAGATATTACCTATGCGATGACCTATGAGCATTATTTGATTTGTTTTAATGTTCATGATTTTACACCTATTAGCATCAAAAAGAACATTAAAACCCTTATCGCACAATTGACTAATGCTCAACAAATTATGTTTAAGACCATTCACATAAAGAACATTTTCAATAAGAGTAGTTGAGAGATTACCAATGGAGCCAATTCTTTTAATGTGGCCTTTGGAGTTGTCACCAAATGTCACTACACCTCCACTCTTTGGTTTGAGCTCCAAGAATCTACTCTTGTCTCCGATCATATGTCTTGAGCAATCGTTTGCCGGGGATTGGCAATAGCAACTTTATTTTTAATTTCTTGCACCTTCATTTATTTTTATTTTTGTTTTTGCTTTTGCTTTTGTTTTATTTCTAATCGGTTTCAAGGGATTTACAACTTTGGTTTTGCATCTGTGTATGACCAGAGCAAGACCAATATCACAAGACTACCCACTTGAACTCGAGATAGAACGAGTTCTTCATCAAAGAAGACGAGAACGAGCAGCAATGGCAAAACAACAAGGTAACCAATCGGCAACCTGAATACCAATGGTAACCAGAATGCTGTAGCAAGAGGAGGAGGAGATCTAGTCATACAACCTATTCAGAATAGACCCATCCGAGACTACCTAGAGGAAGATCTTAACAGTCTCAATCCATGAGTTGTCGCACACGAGATAGAAGCCGCCCACTTTGAATTAAAACCTGTAATGTTCAACATGATCAACACAATTGGTCAATTTGGCGGCTCGGCAACTAAAGATTCCAGGCAACATCTCAAATCATTCTTGGAGATTTGCAATTCATTCAAGTTACAAAGAGTCCATGAAGATATCCTAAGGCTGAAATTGTTTCCTTATTCACTAAGGGATAGGGCAAAAACATGGCTAAATAGTATTCCATCCGGATCTATAGGATCTTGGATAGATTTGTGTTGTGACTTTATTGCTAGATTTAGTTCTATAAATATGACTGATAAGTTGAGTAATGATATTACTTCTTTTTGGTAGTCAGGTGATGAATCCATGTACGAGGCTTGTGAGCAATATAGAGAGCTTTTACACAAATGTCCCATGCACGGATTCCCATTATGGATGCAAGTGATGATGTTCTACAACTTAGTGAACACGCCGACAAGCATGATGCTAGATGCCTCGGCAAATGGCGTACTCCTCTATAAGTCACCTGAAGAAGCAATAGAGATCCTGAACTGTCTTGCCAAGAACGATTATCAGTTCCCAACCACCTGGAGGGGAATAGTCAAATGCAATGCCACGATCAATGAGCTTGATTCATCATGATCTATTTATGCATAATTGGCCACATTAACCAAAATGGTTAAGAACATGAGCTGACCTAGCAACACACAGGAGATCAAGGTAGTAAATTCAATTTGTGATTTATGCAATGGTAACCATGATTCTTCTGAGTGTTCGCAGAACCCAAAATCTAGCTTTTATGTTGGAAACTATAGCCATAACAACAATATGATGTCCAACACATACAATCCAACCTGGAGGAATCACCCTAATTTTTCATAGAGCAACCCAAACAACGCCATTAATCAGAATAGTCAGAACACACATGCATCAGGATTCCAACAGATGCCGTAGCAACAATCGACACCATCTAGTTCTTTGGAAAATTCTCTCAATGTTTTCATGTTAAAAATTGAATCTTATATGGTAGAGAATAGTAATTTCATGAAAAAAAAACTGATGCTTTCATGAACAGGACTGAGATGAGATTGCAAAATCAAGAGGTATCCTTGAAATCCTTGGAGACACAAGTCGGGCAATTCGCTCAGAACTTGAACATGAGACCACCAGGTGATTTACCTAGCGATACTGAGGTCGCCAAAGGAACAGGCCTTGAGCAATGTAAAGTAATTACCGCCCGGAGCGGACAGAAGCTTAATGATGCACCTGCCCAGCCAATAAACCGACCAGGAGGGCAACCCCTTGTCCAACAAGACGAGTCCAGCAACAAAACCTCCAATAAAAATGACGAGTCAGAAATTGCCAAGGCAACTCTATATGCTCGTGCCTCGGCAAGCCTGATGCCAAGGTAATACCAAATACCCATGCCTCAGCAATACCCAATGCCATCGGCTCGGCAACTAAGAATGCCTCAGCAAGTCCTAATGCATCAAAAATTCCTCAAATCAAATTCCAATGCAAAGAACAGATCGAGGACATCCAACTTCCACCACCATTCCCACAGAGGTTGAAACGGCAGAAGCAAGAATACCAGTTCAAGAAGTCCCTTGACATCTTGAAGCAAGTCCACATCAACTTGCCATTGGTTGAAGCAATAGAACAAATGTCGAACTATGCTACGTTCCTTAAAGACATTGTCTCTAAGCGAACAATGCTAGGAGAATTCAAAATAGTTACTATAACGGAAGGATGCATGGCCATGTTGCACAACCGCATGCCACCCAAGCTTAAAGATCCCGACAGTTTCACCATACCATGTTCAATCGGAAACCATTATGTCAGGAAGGCACTATGTGATCTTGGAGCGAGCATAAACTTGATGCCAAAGTCAGTTTTCTAGAAATTGGGAATCGAGAAGGAAAGACCAACAGCAGTCATGCTACAGCTTGCTGACAGATCCTACATGCACCCAGAGGGAAAAATCGAAGATATACTGGTAAGAGTTGATAAATTTATTTTTTCCGATGACTTTATTATTTTGGATTGTGAAGCAGATGAGTTTGCCCCGATTATTCTTGGGAGACCCTTCTTAGCTACAGGAAGAACGTTGATTGATGTTCAAAAGGGAGAACTCACGACGAGGGTGAATGACCAGCAAGTCAAGTTGAATGTATTCCAGACCCTAAAACATGTTGACAATCCAGATGAATGTCAATTAATCCGCGCTACAATCGAATTTGATTTTGACGTGGAAGAACATTGCCTCGGTAATAACATTGCCAAGGAGAATTAACTCGGCAATTACATCACCCAGGCAATTAAACCTGAGGAGTTTGAAGAGCTGAACGATAACGACCCTGGGGAATCCAATTGGATGGTAAGTCGTCCAGGTAAGTATTTTGAACCATTGGAGTACTCATGTAAGGAAGGTAAGACCGAAAAACCCTCTATTGAGCAACCACCTATTCTTGAATTAAAACCATTGCCAGAGCAATTGAAATTTGCTTACTTGGGAGACGATAACACTTTACCTGTAATAATTTCTTCTAAGTTGCAGCCTGAACAAGGAAAGAGGTTCATCGACATGTTGGCATTGCACAAGAAGGCAATAAGATGGATAATTGCCGACTTAAAGGGAATTAGCCCGGTAGTGTGTATGCACAAAATTCTATTGGAGGATGATCATAAACCAACAATTGAGGCACAAAGGAGGCTTAACCCTGCTATGAAGAAAGTCGTGAGAAAGGAAATCATCAAATGGCTTGATACCGGAATCATATATCCTATCTCTGATAGTACATGGGTAAGCCCGGTACAATGTGTACCAAAAAAGGGAGGTATAACCATGGTGAGCAACGAAAGTAATAAACTAATCCCAACTAAGACTGTGACCGGTTGGAGGGTTTGTATGGACTACTGCAAGTTAAATAAAGCCATTAGGAAAGATCACTTTGCTTTGCTATTTATTGACCAAATGCTTGACCGACTTCCAGGTAAATCTTTTTGTTGTTTTCTTGATGGTTACTCAGGTTATAACCAAATTGTTATAGCACCGGATGATCAGGCAAAGACCACCTTCACATGCCCATATGGTACCTATGCTTTCAGAAGGATGTCATTTGGATTATGTAATGCTTCGGCAACTTTCCAGAGATGTATGATGGAAATTTTCTCCGATATGGTGGAAGATTTCCTGGAAATCTTTATGGACGATTTTTCGGTATTCGGCGACAACTTCGACAATTGCCTCAGCAATTTGGAGAAAGTGCTAACAAGATGTGAAGAATCTGATCTAGTGCTCAATTGAGAGAAGTGCCACTTTATGGTAGAAGAATGCATAGTTCTCGGTCACAAGATCTCATCCAAAGGAATTGAAGTCGACAAAGCCAAGGTGGAAGTGATCCAAAAATTACCGCCACCAACTTCAGTCAGAGGAATCCGAAGCTTCCTCGGTCGTGCAGGTTTTTACAGGATGTTTATTTATAATTTTTCCAAAATCTCTAAACCTTTGTGTAACTTGATTGAACAAGACAAAGCTTTTAATTTTGATGACTCGTGCATCCAAGCATTCGAAGCCTTGAAAAAGCAACTTGCCTCGGCACCCATTGTCGTTCCACCCGATTGGACCTTACCTTTTGAACTTATGTGTGACGCAAGCGACTTTGCAATAGGAGCAGTACTAGGTCAACGAAAAGGTAAAATCTTTTATGTGATTTGCTACGCTAGTAAAACTCTTAATGAAGCTCAAGTGAACTACACCACTATAGAGAAAAAGTTACTAGATGTAGTTTTTGCTTTTGATAAATTTTGTTCATACTTGATCGGGACCAAGATAATTGTTCATACTGACCATTCGGCAATTAAGTACCTTTTTGCCAAGAAAGATGCCAAAGCTCGTTTAATTCGTTGGATCTTACTTTTACAAGAGTTTGGCATGGAAATCCATGATGCATTCCTAGACGAGCAGTTGTTAATTGCCCAGGCAGCCCCAACCAGCGATGCCCAGACAACCGCAGTAGGGATTGCCTTGGCAATACCCATGGAAACAGCAGCAACAATTGCCTCGGCAATTCCATGGTATGCAGACTTAGTCAATTTCCTTGTTAGTGGCATTTTACCTCATGATCTTACTCACCAGGGAAAGAAGTGGTTCCGATATGATGCTAAGCATTATTATTGGGAATAGCCTCTTTAATTTAAACAATATGCAGACCAGGTTATTAGGTTATGCATCCCAGAGGAAGAACAACAAAACGTGCATCGACAATGTCATTCATCACCCTATGGAGGTCATTTTGGAGGCACTCGCACCGCAGCCAAAGTCTTGCAATCCGATTTCTATTGGCCAACACTTTACAGAAATGCTCAAGACTTCTACAAGAGGTATGATTGATGTCAACGAATAGGGAATATTTCACGCTGACACGAGATGCCACTACAAAATATCTTTGAGGTCGAGTTGTTTAATGTGTGGGGGATCGATTTTATGGGACCCTTCCCATCCTCGTTCGGTAATGTATACATCCTACTTACCGTGGACTACGTGTATAAATGGTTTGAAGCCGTTGCAGTTCCCAGCAACGATTCCAAGACTGTGCAGAAATTCTTGCAGAAAAATATATTCACACGATTTGGAACACCAAGGACAATTATCAGTAATGGAGGCACCCACTTCGACAATAGGCTAATTGCCAAAATGTTGGAGCAATTTGGAGTGACGCACAAAATTGCCACGACATATCACCCACAGACAAACGGGCAAGCTGAAATTTCCAATCGTGAATTGAAGGTTATCCTTGAAAAAATTGTCAATCATTCTCGAAATGACTGATCTGTCAGAATTGATGAAGCAATATGGGCCTATCGAACAACATTCAAGACGCCTTTAGGCATGTTACCGTACAGACTTGTCTACGGCAAGACTTGCCACCTTCTGGTAGATATTGAACACAAGGCTTATTGGGCGATAAAAAATGTCAACATGGATTGGGAGAGTGCTGGACAAAAGCGACTACTGGGCCTTAACGAAATTGAAGAATTTTGTGCCTTAGCTTATGACAATTTTTGCTCGGGCAATTAGTTCTTCTCTACAATTCTCGGTTAAAACTCTTTCTAGGAAAATTGAAATTGAGATGGTCCAGGCCTTTTGAAGTTGTCAAACCTTTCTCCCATGGTGTCGTGATAATCAAGTCCACCATTGATGGGCATGAGTTCAAAGTTAACAGACAAAGATTAAAGCACTATGCCGGCAACCATGTTGAGCGCGACAAGGAAGTAGTTACTTGAGGAGATACATGACCATGCTCTCCTTTAGTATTTATTATTTGTTTTCAGTTTTTGAACTATTTTATTTCTTTACTTATTTTTAGTTTTTAGGATAAAAGTATATTTTTAGTTTAATTTTTATTTTTTATCTTTCCATAATTTTTTTCTCTCTTTGTTTTTGATTCCACAACCACAATCACCATGGCCAAGAACATCAAGACAATTCCTCACCAGCTAAGGAGCAAGAAGTGCCAAAGAAAGCTCCAACAGCGAAGCTTGCCCGGGCAACCAAAATTGCCTCGACAATTCTCGATGCCTCGGCAAGTCTTGATGCCCAGGCAGCTGAACCCTACTTTGGCAACTGAGGATGCCACGGTAACTACCGTAAAAGAGGCAACACCAGTCATATCCATTCAACCATCACTAATTGACAAACGAACCAAGCAATTGGCACGAAGGAAACACATCATTCAAGGTGACAACCTTTCCAACTAACTCATTTGCATTTTATTTTAATTTTTGCATGCATTGAGGATAATGCTTCTCTCGAGTTTGGGGGGGGTATTGGTTTCTAGTTAATTTCATGTTTAGTTGCATTCATAATTAGTAATAGCATATAGGTTGCATATGTCACTTGCCATGCCTTTAATTGGATTTAATTGCTTGAACTTGTTGAATATTCAATGATGAATTTTTGCCACTGCACTTAATTGAAAGAACCTTTAAATTTTAGGATTGCATGAAAAGAACTTAGAATTTTACTATGATGCTAAATATTATGAACACGGTTGTGGCTTGTTGATTGAAAGAAACTTGATGAACTTAGGTTGCTTAAAATTTGGGTAAATTTAAAATTAAAAGTTAATTTCTTACTAGAGGTGCCCGAAACTGGCTCTAGTAGTTACAAATTAAAGATATCGCTAGAGGTGCCCGAAATTGACTCTAGTCAACCAAAAAAATTTAAATGAATTAAAATAAGAAATTGCTTGCTTTACTAGAGGTGCCCGAAACTGGCTCTAGTAAAAAGTTGAATAAATGCCCCAGTAATGAAATTGATAAAATCCTATTGTTCACATAGAATCTTGAAAATCAACTTGTATACAACTACGCACACATATTGTCACAAGCATTATAGTTTGGCTCGGGTAATTTTTGTGCTATCCGAAAAATTCAAAAGGTGATCATACTTTGTGCCATGGTTCTGAGGTTTGAAGGCAATTTTGAAGCGTGTCTTTGATGATTATTAGATTTGCATTGCTTGAGGACAAGCAATAGTTCGAGTTTGGGGGTGTGTTAAGTGTTCAAAAGTACTATTTTTATAACACTTTTTACTCATATTATTGTTAGAATTAGGCTCATTTTAGTTGCATTATTAGGCATTCATGCATATTTTCATGATTTCCTTCACCGTCATGCTTGATTTCATAATTTAGTTGATTTTGTGGAAAAATGTACTGTCGTTGTGTGTTATTTTGTGCAGGACTGGACTGCCGTAGCAAGCAGGAGATTGATGTGGCAGCTAAGGAAAGAAACTGAAGGATCTGCCAAAGCAGTCGAAGCTGCTTTTCAAATGCCAAACTGAAGGGTCTGCCAAGGCAATCGAAGCTGTCTTCCATTCTGAGTAGATTGTTGAAGCATGTCGGGACACATCCACCTCATTAGGGATAAGCACGAAAAGCGAGAGATAAATCTCAAAGATTTGGATTTCCATGCAGCATTTAATGAAGATTTAAAGTCAGATTTATGAAGAGTTATTGGAGACAAAGAGAGATTAAATTCCAAGACTTTTAAGAGAAGTTTTTGGGGGAATTAATATATAATAAAATATATCAATTTCTTTTATTCTATTTAATTCCAACTTAACTTCCTCCTCAAGAAAGATTTTGACCTAGCCAACTCCTATAAATAAGAGACCTAGCCGCCCACTTCAAGAAGAGTTGAATTGGAGAGGTGCGATTGGGAGAGAAATTTAGGGCTGCTCGACATCTTCTTATTTTTTCCTTCTTTGTTCCATTAGATTCATGTTTAGGGATTTTATTCTTGAGTTTATTTTGTGCCCATCCATGAACTAAACTTATTTGGCTTGGGTTATTGTGTTTTTGTGGTTGTGAGAAAGATTGGATTTGTTTAGGTATTGAGTTTGCAATTTTACTTCAAAGTTTGTTCATTCTTGGTTCTTAATTTTGTTTGCGAGTGGATTGGGAGAGTGTCTCGTAAATTCATCCATTTATCTAATATCGGGAGAGTTAGATTCAAGAAACGAATGAGCATGGTTTTCATACAATCGATTGATGGTGAAGACTAATTCAACTTAGGGATAAGTTATGAATTTCAACGGCTAAAAGGAGCGTAAGATAGGTTGTTTTCCACCCTTGGTTCACGCAGGAATGTATTGTCAAGGCATTCACAATTAACAGCATTTCGAGTTAGGGATAACGAGAAACCATTGAAGAATGCTTCGCCGAACTTTGAAGGTTGTCGCCACATTGCTCCAGCAATCGCAGACTTGCCCATTAATTCACAGACCTGCCTAGACAATTGCAAAACTGCCCAGGTTGTCGTAGAATTGCCCCAGTAGTCTGTCTGGATTTAATTGCTGAAGCGATTGAGTGACTCTAGCACTCAATTACCACGACGGTCCATTCAATTATCACACTACGACTCACGATAACCCTATCTACTCTCTCTTATTCAATTACTTCTATTTTTAGTTTAATTGCTCTTTTATTTTCTTGTTAATTAGAACTCTTACTATCACCTACTTCTGTTTTTACTTTCAGTGCGAGAAGTTAGATTCTTGAAGTAGCACCAATCCCTATGGAGACGATACTCGATACTTATCATATCACTTTATTACTTGCGACGTGTATACTTGCGTCATTTGCGTAGCACTTAAAACACGCAACAATGGGTCTAACGGCATTTTAAAATTGGTTTTTCCCAATAACTGACTCTAATGGCTAAAATATTAAATGCTGATATTTGAGAAAATCTTTAAAGCATATCGAAACACCTAGTGGTGTATCGGTACGCAATCCTTAAAACTTAAACCCAGTATGAAGGCCGTATCGATACGTAAAGAGCCGTATCGAAACTGATGCTTATAGTGGTCCTCTAAAAACGGATGCAAAGCGTGGATCACGATCATAAATAATAGACATAGGAACTCTGTACAAACGGATAACTTCTCGAATGTAAAACTCAGCAAGCTTAGGCAAACTGAAGTCTATTCTCACCGAAATAAAATGAGCAGATTTGGTGAATCAATCCATAATGACCCAAATAGCATCATTCTTCTTCGGTGTCAATGGCAAGCCACTTACGAAGTCCATCTTAATGCGCTCTCATTTCCACTATGAAAGCTTGATAGGTTGCAAAAGACCAATAGGCACCTTGTGCTCGGCTTTAACCCGTTGGCAAGTCAAGCACCTAGCCACAAAGTATGTGATCTCACATTTCATATCAGGCCACCAATACAGCTCTTTCAAGTCTTTATACATTTTGATGGCTCTAAGATGAACAAAAAAAGAACTCGAATGGGCTTCGTTCAAGATTTGATCCCGAAGGACATCATCATCAGGGACACAAATACGGTTCTGAAAACACAACAGACCTTCGTAATTCATAGCAAAGTCAGGATCTGACTCATCCTTGATCTTCCCAATAAGTGTTCACAACTCCTCATCAGATTCTTGGAATACTTTGATTCGAGACACAATGGTTGACTGAACTCTCAATTCAGCCAATAACTTGCCATGCTTCTTGAGTAGGAAGTGAGCATTCAAACATCTCAAAGAGGGGGTGGGCTTCCGAATAAGAGCGTCAGCCACAACATTGGCCTTACCAGGATGGTAGTCAATGACCACGTCATAGTCTTTCAAAAGCTCCATCCATCGTCGTTAACGAAGATTCAACTCTTTATGGCTCAAAAGATACTTCAGACTCTTATGATCAGTGTACAAGTAAAACTTCTCACCATAAAAATAGTGTCGCCAGATCTTTAAGGCAAACACAACGGCAGCTAGTTCCAAATCATGTGTCAGATAATTCAGTTCGTGTGGTTTAAGCTGACGTGAAGCATAGGCAATGACTTTTCCTTCTTGCATAAGCACACAGCCCAATCCTAAGTGGGATGCATCACTGTACACAGTGAAGTCCTTACCTGACTCGGGTTGTACCAAAATAGGGGCATGGGTTAGGACTTGCTTGAGCTGATCAAAACTTATTTGTTGTTCCACTGTCTACACAAAGTGAGTTATTTACGGAGAAGCTTCGTCAAGGGTGCAATAATCATAGAAAACCCTTTAACAAATCTACGATAGTAGCATGCAAGGCCCAAAAAGCTACGAACTTCTCCAACATTCTTTGGAGGAATCCAGTCAAGAACTGCTTGAATCTTCTTTGGGTCCACCTGAATTCCAGTAGAAGAAATCACATGTCCTGAAGAGGATACTTCAAATAGCCAGAATTCACATTTGCTGAATTTAGCATACAACTATTTCTCTCAGAGAGTCTGAACCACAATCCGGAGATGTTCTTCATGAGTGGTAGATTCCTTAGAATAGATCAAAATGTCATCTATAAACACAACCACGAATCTGTCTAGATAGGGTTGGAACACACGATTCATCAAGTCCATGAACGCTGTAGGTGCATTGGTAAGCCCAAATGGCATTACCAAAAACTTATAATGGTCGTATCTAGTTCAGAAAGCAGTCTTTGGAACATCAGACTCCTTCACTAGCATTTGATAGCATCCGGATCATAAGTCTACCTTAGAAAAGACAAAAGTATCCTTCAACTAATCGAAGGGGTTATCGATCTTCGACAACGGATATTTATTCTTGATTGTTACTCTATTCAGTGACGATAGTCAATACATAGTCGCATCGATCCATCTTTCTTCTTGACAAATAAAATTGGTGTTTCCCAAGGTGAGAAACTCGGTTGTACGAATCCCTTATCCATAAGGTCTTGGATTTAAGCCTTCAATTCTTTTAATTCAACTGGGGTCATCCAGTACGGAGCAATGGAGACTGGTGTAGTCCCCGGTTGCACTTTAATTCTGAATTCCACTTCTCGGGTAAGAGGGAGTCCCAGAAGTTCATAGGGAAACACATCAGGGAATTCATTCACTACCGGCACATCTTTGAGCTTTAAATCTCTTTTAGAATCCATAGCACACATGATAGCTTCACTAGGCTCGAGTTTAGTTTTCATCAAGGTTATGCTTTCTTTGCCAAGTCTATGAAGGTATAGCTTTTTCTTTGAACAATCTACCCAAGCCTGATGTTCAGCTAGATAATCAAGGCCTAGGATAAGATCAAACACACAGAAAGGAAATGCCATCAAATTAGCCGAAAACGGGATCCCTTGGATCCTCAAAGGACAAGCTTTACAGATCGATCGAATAACCACACTATCTCCTAGTGGGTTAGAGACAACAAACTCGAAAGTGTCTGGTTCAGATTCTAAGGCATACTTTGTAATCAATGGTTCACTAATGAAGGAATGCGTAGAGCCTGGATCTACCAAAGCACCAACAAGATCAGAACATAATTCCACCATACCTGCAATCATATCTGGATCATCTTCTTGCTCTCAGCCTCGTACATGATATATCTGGGCTGAGGTCTGAGGATCGCGTCCAACTGAAGGAGCATTGGTGTTGCGAGGTCTCCCTACGGATCTAGATGACACTTGTCTCGCTCTTCTTCCTTTGTTCGAATTATTCTGAGAAGCCATAGAGGTAGGAGCATTTGGATTCTGCAAACACTGCCTAATAAAGTGGCCATACTCACCGTAGAGGTAACAAGATCTAGACTGTCTGCGGCATTGTCCAGGATACCTCTTCTGACAAAAGGTACACAAAGGAAGCTGTGAACCTCTTTCGAAACTGCCTGTACTATCAACTAAAGTTGTACGAGCAACAGATGTCCTTGGAGATTGAGATTGCAGCATATATCCCATCTTTGGCAGTTGGTGAAAAGTGGTAGACTTTTGATCCCACTGTCTACCCTTCTTCTGAGGCACACGAGGTCTAGACTCATCTCAAAATCTTTTATCAATTTAGGCTTGGTTCTCATATTTCTTCTTTCATAGGCCTTCTAGGAGGCATCAGTAGCAATGACTCTGTTGACCAAGGTACGAAAATCCTCTATCTTTAAGGTAGTGAAGAGAGGACGTAGTTCATCATAGAGGCCATCAATGAACATTCTGCATTTCTCCTTTTCCGTACGTATGATATCAGCACCATACCTTGCATACTTGCAGAAATCATGGATATACTACTCTACAACCCTTCCTCTTTGTCTCAGATGGAGGAACTTCTTATGTCTTTCAACAATGTAGTGCTCACTAATGTATTTCTTACGAAACTCCTGAAGGAAGAATTCCCACGTAACTTTATGCTCGGGTACAGTGAGTGTCACGGTGTCCCACCAACTCTGAGCTTTCTCAAAAATCAATGCCAGAGCGCACCCCAGCTTGTGTTCATCAGGACACTTCATCTGCTTGTTCAGAACTTTAAAAGTATTTTCTAGCCACTACTCTGCCACCTCAGGATTGTCCAGGTCCTGGCCAGTGAATGTGTAGATTGGATACTGACGGAGCTTGTCAATAGAAGCTCTTGAAACATATGATGGTGCTTCAGCAGGCCGAATGGGTAGTTTTTGCATAAGAGACACGACCACTTGCTTAATCATGTCGGCCATCGCATTAGATACTCCTACTGAGTGGGAGGCATCGAAGGACGATGAGGTGGATCTTTCTGCCCCTCTTGCTCAGGCCTTACTTCTACCCTTAGATTGTCCCCTTGTGTCGAGGAGGAGCTGGGGTGCGGTTCATTTACGGCTCACCTATTAATAGGTGCGAACATTTTTAGATCTAATCATATAGAAAGGATTTAATTGTTTAAGTTGCAAGTCACAGATACAAATAAACTCCTAGGTGGCATATGCAGATGCAGACTCATAACAGACTTCAGTTTAGTCATAGAACTGACTAAACATAGGCTTTGATACCACAAACTTCTATTTATTTACTCTTTTTTCTTTGCACATCTTGTTGTGCTTTCCTCTGCCTATGTGGCACATTTTCTCCGCCTATGTGGCACATTTTATGGCACGTTTCTATGGTTACTTTTGCAGGCTTTTGGAGCTCATACGGTGACCATCACAACGCTTGTTTCTGATTCGTGTTTTTTTGGTGGTCACGTAGAGTTTGGTCCCCTTTTGAATTGTTTGCCTATCTAATATGTAGCAGATCGTCATTTTCAGAAATAAGCGTGAAAGATAGTTACCAGTTTTGGGGATTTCATTTAGCTCGTGTTTTGATAACTCCCCAAAGACCCTTCCTACAATAGACCGTAGGGATTTTATTTGGTGCAAATAGAAAGTGTGATATGACCATCCAATACTTACTTTTTTTCTTTTTAGATTTATCGTTTTTTGTTGTTATCTTTTGAATATTTTAAAAACCTTATTAGGTGGAGACGATATTGAAGATGGGTAGGAAGACGATGGTCGGCGACGGGTGGTGGTGGTTCACCCATTCTGTTGTGGGCAGAGAGCCGCTAAGGAGGATGAAAGAGATGGAGCGGAGGTCTCAAGTATGTAGAGTTGGTCCTCCTTGCCCCTCTCTGGTCATGGGTATTTATAGGTGAGAGGCATTGTTCGATGGGATCTAGCCAGGTCTAGTGACGGCTATTGATAGATCGTCAGGATGGGTCCTAGCCTTCAGTTAATAGGCTTTTCAATATAGTCTTTGGTTGTTAGTAGGGGTGGGCAAAACTCGACTCAAAAAATCGAATTATTCGACTCGGGGCAAAAAAGTCGACTCGTTTTGACTCAACTCGTAATTTCATAAACTTAACTCGAGTCAAAAAAAATTCAAATAAAGTTTGAGTTATTAAATGGAAATTCAAATAACTCGAAATTTTTAGTAATTAGTTTATCAGTTTTCATATTCGAGTAGAGTATGTTAATTCTGTATGATATACTATGTATATCAGATGTGAAAATATGAAGAAATATATATGTATATCGTATATGCATATATAAAACCGTTAAAATTAGAATCAATATGTGCACCATCCAACCACAAGTATATGCATATAGAAATATATAAGTGCACCGCTACGTGTATATATATATATATGTATGTATGTATAATTAGTTTTGTACAGAAACTCAAAAATTCGACTCGATTTGACTCGAATAACTTGAAATTTTATTACTCAACTCGATCGAACGCCCATCCCTAGTTGCCAGATAGTAGACTTAGCTAGCCTATCAGATGGACTCAAAAACTATCATGTCAATAGCATAGTTATCCAGAGAAGGGAGACTCCAGGCCAAACCACAAGGCTTTACTTGCTGAGGCATAGTGCGATGTTGGGATTTCCAAAGGTGTACGCGTCTTTCCGAAGGCTATTAATTTCAGAGACCCGAGTAGAGTATAACAATTATGATACAACCATTTCAACTCAATTTACTCCGTTCAAAACATTAAAAATTCAAATTTTATCTTGTTTAAAGAACCTCACACCTTATCTCTCTAAATTAGAGGTGACAATTGGGTCATTCGGGCCAATTCGATTCGGATTGATTTTTGGTTCAGATCGAGTTTGGTTCAGATTTAGATCTGGTCTATGCAATTTCGGTCCGGGTCGGGTCGGTTGAATTTGGGTCGAATCAATATCGGATCGGTTGATTTTTCAGGTCGGGTCAATGTCGGATTGGTTGGTTTTCGGTTCGGGTCAATGCCGGTTCGGTTGATTTTTCGGGTTGGGTCAATATCGGATTGGTTTTTGGTTCGGGTCAATATCAGATAGGTTACTTTTTGATTTTAGTCAATCTTCAGATATTTAGGTCAATTAGAGCTGTGTTGGGTATGTATTCAATTGAGTATATATAGAATTATTAATATATTCACGTAAAAAATATATATTTCAATCTTTATGTTTATGCTCAATTTCAACTCTTGACCGTTCAATGTTTCGTATTAAGCCATCATTAGGAGATGTTAATCTCGCAGAAACCTAACCTATAAGGCTTGTTAAAGTTTAAAACTTGAATTTCGTATTGTGTTCATTATCGAGTTTCAATTGATTGTTTTTTATTTTTTAAAGTAAAGATTTGCATAATTTCTAAAATGAAAAAAAAATGATTTTACGAAATTAGAATTAGAATATTTAAAAATTATTTAATAAAAATATAATTTTATCATATTTATTTATGGATTAAAATCAATTTATGTATGTTATAATTGTTGGAGATTTAATTGGATGTTTAAATGTTTGACTTGGATATTTAATTAATATCATAAATTAAATAAAAGAATAAACAAAATAAACAATTAAAAGTATAAAATAAACTTATATATAAATATGAAAGTTGGCATGAAATAGAGTAACTTTATTTTATAATCTTTGTATTAATTTTTAATCAAAAATTACCGAATCAAATATGAAGATTTTTTTTTAAAGAGAAAAGATATATTAAATTCCATTAAACTTTTACTAAATTTAGTTGTTAATCAGTAATATAATAAAAGATGAGAATAAAGTATATACATATTTTCTGGTTATCATACTACTAAAAAATAAATAAAAACAACTTATCGGTTCATTTCGGCTTAATTATCTAGTCAAAATCAGGTTGATGTTCCGTTTGGATCGGATTTGGGCAAATTAAGTTCGGGTTATTTTCATATCGGTTTGCTTTCGGTTCGGGTTGATTTTTAGTTTGGGTTATTTTCGGTTCTGATTATTTTTTGTTCTAGTTACTTTCAATTTGGATTGATTTTTGGTTCAATAAATTTCGAGTCGATTTTGGTTCGATTCAATTTTAGTTCAAGTTTGAGTCAAGTTTAGACCTTAATTTTCGGGTCTATATCGAGTCTCGAGTCAGGCAAAACGGATCGAGTCTCGAGTCAAATTTGTCATGTCTACTCTAAATTAACTAGTTGTTAGTGATTAGAAAGGCAATTTAATAATTCTTAACAAAACAGAATTCACAAACACAAATAAAATTGCCGCACTTTTGCAATTTCAACAACTACGCACCATTTCTTTCAAATAAACAATAATAATAATTACACGCCCTTTTATTAAAAAAAACAACTACCAAAACATCCATTAATTCGATTCGATGAGTGATCAATATTATTTTTGTTGTTTCATCTTATATAAATTTAAATTTCAACATTTATATTGATAATGTAATTATCTCCTCTTAATAAAAAAATTACCAACCTTTCAAACCAAGTAAAAAAATCTTAAATAAAAACACTCACTTTCACAAATACAACACCTTAACATTTTTAAAACATTCTCTCGTTACATTCAACGATTTTTAAATATTTTTATTATTCTATTACTACTAATTATCAAAATTTAAAAATTCTTTAACCAAAAAAATATTCTCATATTATTTTAGTTTTCACCCATACGGTAGGCGTGCCATAAGACTAGTCTTGATTGATTTTTTTTATAAATTTATGTTAGGTATTCGACAATAGATATGCTACTCTCTGATTTTGTTTATAAAATTTTAAATTATTATTATTTGTACTAAATAAAAAGGTTTTAACATATAGAATCCATTAAGTCACATGTAAATTATGTGTGGATTTTTTAGATTTATTTTCGTTGTGTGTGAGTTTATTTGAAATTATTGTCGACTAAATTTTTATGATTGGTGCTTTATATTGATAAGTCTATTTTTCTACTTATATATATATATATATTATGTTTCTTGACAGTAAAATTGTATTTGCATGTTGTACGTTAAAAATATTTATGACGGAAGTGCAACGTCAAAATTTTATAAGGTATAAATTTTATAAGGAAAGTGCAACGTCAAAAATATTGATAAGTCTATTTTTTTACTAATATATATATTATGATTTAAAATTTTGATTTTAATTTGATATCCATCTTCGGAGACTCGAGTTTTAGCACATGTATGTATAAAGTATATTTATCTTGTCAAAATATTTAAAATATATATATATATATATATATATATATATTTATCTTGTCAAAAGTTTAAAAAATATGAACAAATAATATCATGTAAACCACACTAATATATTCAGAAATATATTTTAAAATACATCATGATTTTTACGGTAAAAATAAAGATTTGTATAGATAATATGCCTCTTTAATGTTTCTATTTACGCCTCTTCCGGGCCTCAAAAGGGATTACAATTAGTTTAATCAAGGAATTCCGTAAGCAAAATTTATATATATATATATATATATATATATAGTTTCCATTTTAAATATTTTGGATTTTAAGTAAAATTCATTGATAGTTTGTTTGGTAAAATTAACTGATAGCTAATAGTCGTTTGATTATTTAAACAAGCAAAATGACATATAAGGACATGATTATATTCAATATTTGTTTGAATAATTTATTAGTTATTAACATTTTGTATCTATTAATATTAATTAGATTATGAATTAATTTTTACTGAGCGTATATGAGGATTAGGGATGGCAATGGATCGGACTGTATAAAATCCAAGTCCGAATCCGTTACAATCGGTCTCGGATATTTTTTCGGATTCGGATTTTTTTCAACCGGATTTGGATCGAATTTTTTTCAGATCAGATTCGGATTAAATTGTCATCCTTAGTGTTGACCCAAGTCTGAGGGATAGATCCGCAAATTTTAGCGTCTTTAGGGTATATTGTGTTTTGGCCTTCTAATAATTTTATTTTAATACAAATCAGTCCATAGTTTTGTGTATTTAATTTCTTGCGTTTTTAATTTGTCATTTAATTATGCACTTATTTATTTTGTGTCCCTTTTTTATTGACTACATTTAAAATTTTTGTATTTATTATTTATGCTTTTAATTTGCTTTCTATTTTAATTCATAATTTTAGCCTAATGTATCATAACTTTATCTTGTAATTTCACGTCATTTACTATTTCAATCATTAATTTCTTAAATTTTTGGTAATTCATTGATATTTACATTTATTTGTTTCTCCATTATATTTGTTTTATTGTTTGTTTATCTATAATTTTATCATTGTATTTATTTTATTGTTTGTTTATCTATAATTTTATCTTACATTTATTTTTTTCATATTTATGTATATATGCATATGGTATAAATAGATATATTACACTATATTAAGGTTAATTAATATATAAATCATAGTAAATATTATCATTATTTAACTTGCATTTTTAAGACATTTATATTTTTATTATCACTTTTAATATGAATATATATAAGTTAATTTTATTTTCACCATTATTTCAAATTACCTAGTATATACATTTCTGTTCTCGTCCAATATATATATATATATATATATATATATATATATATGTTTCTTTTAATGTATTTAGTTTTACTTTATTTATGTTGTCTTATTGTTTTAATGTAAATATTATACATGATATTTTGTTTTAAGAAATTAAAAATCGTAAATGTTTTGATTTGGACTCGGATATGGATCGGATGTGTCGGATTCGGATCGGATCTTGGCATGATCCATATCCAATCCATCTCCTATTAGGACTCGGATTCAAATTTTTTTCAATTGAATATAAATTGGATAAATTCCTTCGGATTGAATTTCCATCCCTAATGAGGATGTACATATTAATTTTTCATTTGTGAAATTATCTTTTTAATATAATTTTAATAATTATTAAATTTAGATGTATATATTAATTTCTTATCTATGAAATTCTATTTTGAATATAATTTTATTAATTATTAAATTTATATGTATTTATTAATTTATATATTAATTTTTTATACATAAAATTATTTTTTTAATTTTATTAGTTAATAAAATTTATGTTATTTAGAGAATTTTTTATAATTTTTTTTGCTCGACGAAAGAAGTATGATTTATTAATGTAAAAATCATAAAACCAAAACTTAATTGTGAGCCTCGTTAAAAACTTCCTTAAACTTAAATAAAAGAAAATAGTACACTATAATTAGATAAAGACAAAAAAACTAGAAAAACGGACACCGCAACACAGCACAGATACAAAAGCAAGGCACGACCTCAACTACTCATCGAAGCACAGCCACGCTGCACAACACGCAACCAACAGCAAGGAAAAAACCATATTCACCAATCACCAAAACTACCAAACTAGACACCTTCCAGTGTAACAAAGACCAAGCAATATACAATGCATCTAAGCGCAGCCCAGGTCAAAGACAAGCTCGAAATAATGCCGCACGATCAATGCCTTCTTTTGTCAACACATCCGCAAGAGCATTAGCCTCAAGAAAAATATAGTGAAAACATACATTTGGCAAAGAAGCGCACATAGAGTCGATATTCACAAAAAAATATCCCATAACTTCCACGGGCATGGATGTGAATGTAAAATCCATTTTTTAGCAACGTTATAATCTATTGTAGTATGCCCAAAGACCAATCATGAGATGGTTGTAAAAGACATACTTATTTTATCTTGTTTATTAATATAAAGTCATTATTATTATTTCAGTCTTATTCTGTGTATCCATAAATAAACTGAATTATAATAAAGCCCTTAGAATAATATAGTTATTCTTGAATGTTCTTAGTCAAGAATTATTGTGGGCTTGGACAACAATAATATATTAAGGCTAATATGTAGTTGATTGATGACAAAGTGTTGTCATTGACATGGAGATGTCAAAACCAATACATAAGTATGTGTTAGGGAACAACATACTAGACTGACCCGCTATGAGCATGTTTCTTGGATTATTATGTGACAGTCGCAACATTGCTTATGGTGATAACTACATGTATGATCCTCAGACTTGAGATCATCATTATTTCAACATCGTGAGTGACATATTTTGATACGGTCAAACGTGTGTCGTAACTGACTACACTATAAAGACTGATATTGGATATGTCATAATCCATGTAGCGAAATATAGTTGATCAAGATAGGATTTGTCCCTCCTACATAATAGGAGTAATATCATAGGCCACTTGATTGAGTGAGACTAGAAAATGCATGGTCATGCTCGAATAAATTGATATGAGATATCATAATTATTCGTTTATAATAGTCTACTCAAGATATCAAGAAAAATTAGATGGACTATACAAGTGTGACTAATCCATGACTTGTGTCCGATCTAGATATGAGGACAAAATGATGAAATACATAAAAGAAGTTAATCACAAAAAAAATGTTAAATCAGACCACGATTTCATGTAACTTAGGTAGCAATGATGTATTGCTAGATGTCACTCATTGCTTGTAATATTAGAATTGTTCTGGATATTACTGCTAATGTTACATGAACCTACAAGGGTCACACCCTATGATTGAAACGAACAAATATCGATTAGATAGCATGTGTACAAACTTGTTGTACACGTAATTAGTGAGAAACCTAAATTGTTATAATTATTGTAATTATGGATAATTTCGTTTATATATATATATATATATGTTAATATTTGATAAGTTATTGTAATTATCAAATATTATTAAAGTATATATATCTCTCTCTAAAAGAAACCTAATTAAAGTAGAATCAGATTCTACATATTTAATTATATTCGATTAAATATATTGTATATTTAAGAATCTGAATTTAATTAGAATTAAGTTTTTAAATGCTATATAAAGGCATAAGGTCTGGCATCCATTTATCCCTCATTTTTGAAAAACTTCTCTAACAGTTAGAGAAGAGAAAATATTGTTCGTTTCATTCGGGTGGACTGCGTAAAGGTTGGAACGCTATTGTGATGACTCGGATTTGATTTTGTTATCCCAAACTCCCTACGAATTTCCAGATTCCAGATTTATTAAGGTAACGTTTTATCCTTTATCACCTCGAAATCGTCCCTTGTACATGGATCACTGGTGGATTGCGCCAGATAATTTTTCCGATGCGTCATGGGGTGTACCGGCGTTTCTCAATAGTGGTATTAGAACCACTTGTACGATACGAATTCAGACTTAAATACTTGGATGATGTTTTTGTATGAGATGCATGTTTTACTTTTTCTGTTTTGACGAGTATGTGATGTTTGTGCGAAACATAGAAATTGAATCCAGTCGCGATTAATATGTTAATCTGTTTTAACAAGTATTTATGATTGATGGTTAAGTGTTAATCATGGGTTTGTTGTGGTAAGCTTTTGATAATCATATGTTAATAGTTTGATTTGATGAACATGCGGTTAAGATAGGATATCGTTTTTTACAGAAGAATAATGGTTGTTCCAGAGTGAAAAACCTTAGGGATTGAAAAATCCCAAAAACACGAATCTGTTGATAAAAGTTATCAAATCGTGAGGTTTTCCCATAGTAATTGAAGTGCCAAAATTAAAAATTTTCCCGGATCTACCGGACGATCCCAGATCTGCCGGACTGTGTAGGCAACAAAAGTATTTACGATCGATGGTTAAGTGTTAATCATGGGTTTGTTACGGTAAGCTTTTGATAATCATATGTTAATAGTTTGATTTGATGAACATGCGGTTAAGATAGGATATCGTTTTTGATAGAAGAATAATGGTTGTTCCAGAGTGAAAAACCTTAAGGATTGAAAAATCCCAAAAACATGAATCTGTTGATAAAAGTTATCAAATCGTGAGGTTTTCCCATAGTAATTGAAGTGCCAAAATTAAAAAATTTCCCGGATCTACCGGACGATCCCGGATCTGCCGGACCGTGTAGGCAACAAAAGTCGCAGAAACTATTTAGGTAATCTTAATTAACAAGATAAAGCATGTGTATGTTTTGGATCATATGCATGGTTATAGCCTAAAAAGCCTATTTACTTTGGTTTTATATAAATACGGCCTACGTGTCGTGCCTTTCTTTCTTCTATTATAATTATCTTCTCATCTTACTCCCTCATATGTAAAACGAGTTTCTGAAAATTTGTAATATTTACAGAGAAAGCGTGGACCAAAGGAGCAGACTGATGGGTCGATCAATGGTGGATTAGGTGCTTGAGAAGCAAGTTTTATCTTTAGTAATTTTGTTTCTCTCATTGGCTTGGGATGGGCCAGCTTAGTTTTAAGGGCTATAACCATTGCATTTATATTTACTGCTTTACATGTATGTGATACAATGTATGTTTTTTTAGCATGATGGTAACTGACTAAGATCATAATAGAATGGTGAGATTAATATAACAAAAAACCTTCCATATTTAATTAAAATTAGTCATCCAATATTAGCCCTCGTTAAAACCTCGATCGATACTATGTAGGTTTTGCCAAAGCAAAATACTTAGATATATCCTGGTTAAACGCGAAGAATAAGCAAGTGATATTCACTGGCAGTAATTTTGGTTAAACTAAGTTGTTCTAATAAGATTATAAACCTAAAGACTAATGATTGTTCAAGAACTTTGGTGATTGAAAAACAATACGAAAGTGCATATCTAGGATTGGTTCTTTGAAAGACTTGGTATTTAAGCGTGCGCAGTACACCACCTCTCTTACATAAGTTACCTACCTGGTGCACTGTTCGTTATTGTTCTTTCTATTAGACCATATGAACTTTTGTTTTGGATAAATAGTTGTTCATCAAATATAAGAATTACATGAGATGTAATTAGCAAGTGTTTCTTACCTAAATAATTGAATTCTAGGAGTAAAGCCAAAGCTAACTTAGAATAAAATGAAATATGGATCCTTACCCACTAGAAATACTTTTAGCAAGTTTTTCGATTTTGAGTGTTTTTAATAGTGGGAATGTTATTACTTTATAAACATGATAAATAGGTACTTATAAAACATATTTTATCGTTGTAGATTTATGGCAAACACATTATCATTGCGATCCGTCCTTGAGAATGACAAAATAAATGGCTTGAACTTCCTTGACTGGTTCCGCAATTTGAAGATTGTCCTCAAACAAGAACAAACACTAACAGTCATCGAAGAACCTGTCCCTAAAAAGCCAGCAGATGATGCCTCTAAAGATGAATTGGAAGCCTTTGAAAAATACTCAAGTGACATGGTAGATGTCGATTGTTTGATGCTTGCGACCATGACCCCTGAGCTTCAGAAGCAACATGGGGACATGGTTCCCTATAAGATGGTTAAAAATCTCAAGGAATTATATGAGGGGCAAGCTCGTCAAGAGAGGTATGAGACCTCTAAGGCTTTGTTTCGATACAAGATGGTTGAGGGAACTCTAGTGGGAACTCATGTTCTCAAAATGATAGGGTATATTCAGACCCTGAAAAAGTTGGGTTTCCCTCTAAGTGTTGAATTAGCTACTGATGTTATTCTGCAATCGTTGCCAGATAGTTTTAATCAGTTTGTTCTTAATTTCAATATGAATGAAATTAACAAATCGTTGCCCCAGTTGCTTGGTCTGTTAAGAACAACAGAGAACAACATGAAAAAGGTTGGCTACAAACTTATTCTGATGGTCCGAAAAGATAACAGAAAAGGAAAGCCCAACACCAAGGCAAAGCCAAAGCCTAACAAAGGAAATGCTGCATTGAAACCCAAAGGAGGAGTTGCAAAAGAAGGAAAGTGTTTCCATTGCAACAATGTTGGACATTGAAAGAGAAATTGCCATTTCTATCTTGAGGACATCAAGAAGGCAAGAGAAAATGGACAGTCCAGATCAGGTATTTATGTTATTGATAATAATATATCAACATCTACTTCTTGGGTATTAGATACCGGTTATGGTTCTCACATTTGTACTTCTGTACAGGGACTAAAAAGGAGTAGAAAATTGGCAAAAGGAGATGTGGACCTATGAGTTGGAAATGGAGCAAGAGTTGCTACATTAGCTATAGGAACATATACTTTGTCATTACCTAGTGGACTTGTTTTAGATTTAGAGGATTGTTATTTCGTACCTAGTTTGAATAAAAACATTATTTCAATTTCTTGTTTGGACAAAATTGGTTTTGAGATTATTATTAAAAATAATAGTTGTTCTTTTTCCCTCAATAATGTTTTTTATGGTACGGCTCAATTAATCAATGGCCTCTATATCTTAGATCAAGACAATTCCTTATATAACATAAATACGAAAAGATCAAAAACAAATGACTCTAAACAAACTTATCTCTATATTGTCGCTTGGGTCATATAAGTGAGAAACACATATCAAAACTTCATAAAGATGGATTTTTGGATTCTTTTGTTTTTGAACAATTAGATATTTGTGAATCTTGCTTAATGGGAAAAATAACCAAATCACCGTTTGACGGTAAAATCAAACGAGCAAGTGATTTATTAGGTCTAATACATAGTGATGTATGTAGACCAATGAATACACAAGTCAGATGAGGGTTTCAATACTTCATTACTTTCACTGACGACTTTAGTAGATATGGGTACGTTTACCTAATGCATCATAAATCGGAAGCCCTTGAAAAGTTCAAGGAATTTAAGAATGAAGTACAAAACCAATTAGGAAAGAGTATCAAAGCTCTTCGATCAGATTGAGGAGGAGAATACTTAAGCCTAGAGTTTAATGAAATTCTTAAAGGATGTGGGACTGTCTCACAACTTACACCTCCAGGTACTCCACAACACAATGGAGTCTCTGAAAAGAGAAATCGAACATTTTTAGACATGGTTCGTTCAATGATGAGTCATACTGATCTTCTAACTTCTTTTTGGGGACATGCATTAGAAACAGCTGCTTTCACACTAAATCATGTTCCATCTAAATCGGTTCAAAAGACACCATATGAGATGTGGACTGGGAAACGTCCTAGTATGTCTTTTATGAAAATTTGGGGATACGAAGTTTATGTTAAACATCAAACGTATACAAAGCTCGAACATAAATCTCATAAATGTAATTTTGTAGGGTATCTTAAAGAAACAAAAGGATACTATTTCTTCAATCCAACTGATAACAAAATGTTTGTTGCTCGAATGAGAGTCTTCCTCGAAAGAGAATTTATTTTCAAAAAAGGAAGTGAGAGAAATATTAAACTTGAGGAAATTCAAGATCAACTACAGATCACTAAACCAGAGATTGAACAGCAACAAGTTCCATAAACAGTTGAGGAACATCCAATCATTCTTTAAACACAACCACTACGAATGTCTATGAGAGAACGTAATGCGCCTGAGAGATATAGATTTCTTGTCACATTGTATGGAGATGTTCTTCTCATGGACCAAGATGAGCCTAGAACTTATCAGGAAGCAGTGGAGAGCCCAGACTCTGAGAAATGGCTAGAAGCCATGAAATCCGAGATTGATTCCATGTCAGAAAACCAAGTATGGACTTTGGTTGACCCACCTAAAGGAATTAAGCACATAGGGTGCAAATGGGTTTTCAAAAAGAAAACCAACATGGATGGCAATATACAAACATACAAAGGGTGATTGGTCGCTAAGGGATTTCGTCAAATTCATGGTATAGACTATGATGAAAATTTTTCCATTGTTGTTATGTTTAAATCTATCCGGATATTGCTTGCAATAGCTGCATATTATGATTATGAAATCTGGCAAATGGATGTCAAAACTGCTTTCCTTAATGGAAAATTAGATGAAGATGTGTACATGACACAACCTGAGGGTTTTGTCGATCCAAAAGATGCCCTAAAAGTATGCAAGCTACAAAGATCCATTTATGGGTTGAAGTAAGCTTCTCGAAGTTGGAATCTTCGTTTTAATGAGGCAATCAAAGAGTTTGGTTTCATTAAAAATGAAGATGAGCCATGTGTTTTAAAGAAAACTAGTGGGAGCACTATTACATTCTTGGTATTGTATGTGGATGACATACTAATAATAGGAAATGACATACCTACCTTACAGTTTGTAAAGACTTGGTTAGGAAAATGTTTTTCTATGAAAGACTTGGGTGAATCAACCTACGTATTAGGAGTTAAGATCTATAGAGATAGATCAAGACGACTTCTAGGACTAAGTCAAAATACATACATAGATAAAGTACTAAAAATATTCAGTATGGGAGAATCTAAAAGAGGATTCTTACCTATGAGACATGGTATTTCACTCTCGAAGAAAATGTGTCCTTCAACACCTCAAGAGAGAGAGCATGAGTAAGATTCCATATGCTTCGGCCATTGGATCTATCATGTATGCTATGCTATGTACACGTCCAGATGTATCGTATGCACTAAGTATGACAAGTCCATACCAAGTACATCATGGTGAAGGTCATTAGGTTGCAGTTAAAAACATCCTTAAGTACTTAGGAAGAACTAAGGATACATTCTTTATGTATGGAGGTGAGGAAGAGCTAAGTATAAAAGGTTATACTGACGCAAGCTTCCAAACTGATAAGGATGATTCTCGATCGTAATTGGGTTTTGTGTTTTGCCTTAATGGAGGTGTTGTAAGCTGGAAAAGTTCAAAGTAGGATACAGTAGCAGATTCTACAACAGAAGTCGAGTATATTGCAGCAAGTGATGCTGCAAAAAAGGTTGTTTAGATCAAAAACTTCATATCTGAACTAGGGGTCGTGCCTAGCATATCAAATGTTATAGATCTATGTTGTGACAACAACGGAGCCATCGTACACAAAAGAACCCAGATCTCACCAGCGATCCAAACACATACTTAGGCGTTACCATCTCATTCGTGAAATCATTAATCGAGGAGAGGTAGAAATATGCAGAGTACCAACAGATGACAATATCGCCGATCCACTGACAAAGCCTCTAACACAGCAGAAGCATGAATGTCACACTAAGTCTCTTGGTATTAGATACATGAGTGATTGGTCTTAGTGCTAGTGAGAGATTGTTGAAGTATGCCCAAAGACCAATCATGAGATGGTTGTAAAATACATACTTATTTTATCTTGTTTATTAATATAAAGTCATTATTATTATTTCAGTCTTATTCTGTGTATCTATAAATAAACTGAATTATAATAAAGTCCTTAGAATAATATAATTATTCTTGAATGTTCTTAGTCAAGAATTATTGTGGGCTTGGACAACAATAATGTATTAAGAGTAATATGTAGTTGATTGATGACAAAGTGTTGTCATTGACATGGAGATGTCAAAATCAATACATAAGTATGTGTTAGGGAACAACATACTGGACTGACCCGCTTTGAGCATGTTTCTTGGATTATTATGTGACAGTCGCAACATTGCTTATGGTGATAACTACATGTATGATCCTCAGACTTGAGATCATCATTATTTCAACATCGTGAGTGACATATTTTGATACGGTCAAACGTGTGTTGTAACTGACTACACTATAAAGACTGATATTGGATATGTCATAATCCATGTAAGGAAATATGGTTGATCAAGATAGGATTTGTCCCTCATACTTAATAGGAGTAATATCATAGGCCACTTGATTGAGTGAGACTAGAAAATGCATGGCCATGCTCAAATAAATTGATATGGGATATCATAATTATTCGTTTATAATAGTCTACTCAAGATATCAAGAAACATTAGATGGACTATACAAGTGTGACTAATTCATGACTTGTCCGATCTAGATATGAGGACAAAACGATAAAATACATAAAAGAAGTTAATCACGGAAAAAGGTTAAATCGAACCACGATTTCATGTAACTTAGGTAGCAATGATGTATTGCTAGATGTCACTCATTGCTTGTAATATTAGAATTGTTATGGATATTACTGCTAAAGTTACATGAACCTACAAGGGTCACACCCTATGATTGAAACGAACAAATATCGATTAGATAACATGTGTACAAACTTGTTGTACACGTAATTAGTGAGAAGCCAAAATTGTTATAGTTATTGTAATTATGAATAATTTCATTTATATATATATATGTTAATATTTGATAAGTTATTATAATTATTAAATATTATTAAAGTATAAATATATATCTCTAAAAGAAACCTAATTAAAGTAGAATCAGATTCTACATATTTAATTATATTCGGTTAAATATATTGTATATTTAAGAATCTGAATTTAATTAGAATTAGGTTTTTAAATGCTATATAAAGGCATAAGGTCTAGCAACCATTTATCCCTCGTTTTTGAAAAACCTCTCTAATAGTTAGATAAGAGAAAATATTGTTCGTTCCATTCGAATGGACTGCTTAGAGGTCAGAACGCTATTGTGACAACTCAGATTCGATTTGGTTATTCTGAATTCCCTACGGATTTTCAGATTCCAGATTTATTAAGGCAACGTTTTATCTTTTATCATCCCGAATTCGTCCCTTGTACATGGATCACTGGTGGATTACGCCAGATAATTTTTCCGCTGCGCCATGGGGTGTACCGGCGTTTCCTAACAGAATCTGACTCAATAATCAAAGGTCGACCAGACCACCCAGAATCAGACACCATAGATAAAGCAAAAGCAATAGCCTTCAATTCAACCACTGTCGAATCTAAAATACCAAGAGGACCAGAAAACAATGCTAGTATCTTCCCCAAATCATCCTGAAGTACCTTACCATAACCAGTAGGTCTAGGCTATCCCTCGTCGAACCATTCACATTAAACTTCAGAGATCCACGAGTCGGCACCTCCCATTGCATACCACAGCGCGAAGACCGATCAGCCCCCGAAACGACACAATCGCTTGGACATCACCACCAAGCCGCCTCCACAACATTTAGATCCTCATTTAGGACTTTCACCCTAAAAAATGAGCGTAACTTATCCAAGAAACAAATTTCTTCACATGACAGTCGATTCTTGTTAAACACCAAGTCATTATGCGCTAACCATAATGACCATAACAACAACGCCACACTCTAAAGGCACCACTTACGCTTCTCACCCGAAAAAGAACAAAGACAATCTAAAGCTAAAAACTCTGATAGGAATTGTGGGAATACTAAACTAACCTCCCACCACTCCACAAACCAAAACCAAATCGAGCGTACAAATGGACAAGAATACAAGATATGCTATATCTCATCCTCGCTCAAACCACACCAAACATAAGGGCCCTGATACACTGACAAAACAATGCCCTGATGACGTAAAAATAGAACGTAGGCAATCGTTGTAACCAGACAAACCACAAGAAAGCCTGCACCTTTGGCGGGACAGGTACCTTCCACGCAAAACATGTTTCAACAGCATCGTCACCAACCTTATCAAGCAATAAAAGCCGTGACAGAGTTTTTACCAAAAAAACACCCATGGCAATCTGGTTTCCAAATCAAAGAATCAACCACAAAAGTTTGCAACACTGTTGCCGACACTAATTGTACTAAATCAACAAGTTGGCAGGACTCAAAAACCCATAATTCTCAGCGAAAAAACATGTGCCAATTGAAATGAGACAAGGAACCAGCAGTAGCATAATCAAAAACCGAAGCAAGCTTGTTAATGGCAATGGAAAACAAACACGGAAAAGAATCCTTCAAAGGCAACTTAGAACACCACCGATCAAGCCAAAAGAGAACTTTCACTCCACTCCCCACCCTCCAAATGTAGCTTGATTCGCCTATATGAGCAGCAATACCTGCATTCATAGAGGTAGCCACGATTTGACTCTAAATAACCGACATCGAAGACCTATGAGTGGTGTTAAAGCGCCACCATTAAACACTTGTATCATACTTCGCAACTATTAAAGAGCGCCAAAGAGAGGACAGCTCTTGAGCAAAATGCCAACTCCATTTAGAGAGTAGCGCTTGATTACGAACTTGGAGATCCGCCACACCCAATCCACCAAGATGCCGAGGTCTACAAACCACCTCCCCCGAACACGGCTCATCTTATGATACAGCTCAACACCCCCTAAAGGAAAGCACGGCGAATTATCAAGGACAAAATAATATTTACAAATCTTTTATCCAAACCTATAAATCAAAAAGCTCCTAACAGGAATTTTTTCAAAATGAGAGATTTTACATAAATTCGCTATTACAATCTTTTATTTATCAAACATCTAAATTAGCGGATTTGACTAGTCAAACCTCTAAAAATACTTCGAACCTCTAATTTTATCTCAAAAAGTTGTTTTGATCGCTCATCCATAACACTTACGTGAGTATTTTTGTTAGTTTGACTATGAGAACGATGATTACTAAACAAATTTAAATCATGGTTGGTGGAATTAAAAACATTAACTATGATGTTAAAAAAACATAGTGATGTTAGTTTACACATTCAAGTTTATCATATGATTTAGTGACTTAGTTTAGAGTTTAGTTTAAGGTTAGAATGCTTAAGGTTTAGAATTCATGAGTATAGAGATATGATATTAGATTTTAGGTTTTAAAGCTTAAATAGATAAGTGTGGAAAAAGTTTCAACTGTCAATATATATTAAATATTAACTAGGGGCGAAGCCAGGAATTAAAAGTTAATGGGTCGAAAATAAAAAAGGTTTAAGGATATAAAAAGCCTTGAACTTCTGGAAAAAAATCAATAAGTCCATAAACTTTTTTGCACTCAATTAAGCCTTTCAACCACGAAATTGAATCAATTAAGCCCTTAAATCAATTTTGACCATTAAATCTTGATAGTTTTTTTATATGTTTGTACAGTGCGTTGTGTTACACTGTCTCGACTTGACATTTTCAAAAAATATTTTATTTAAAAATTGTTTAAAAGTTATAAAAATTCTAAAAAATTATAAAATATAAAAAATATTTTTTAAGAAATCTATAAATGCAACATGATAGAACAATAGTGTATCATATGCTAGTAATATCTAAAAAAATCATCAAGATTTAATGGTCAAAATTGGTCAAAGGGCTTAACTAATTCAATTTCTTGGTTCAAGAGCTTAATTAAGTGCAAAAAAAGTTCAGGGGCTTAATTGATTTCTTTAAAAAATTTAAGGGTTACTTACACTCAAGCCTAAAAAAAATAAAAGACTGAAAAACCTCATCAGACATGATTCAATTTACTAACTTCAAGTGAAACAAACTTAATTTCTTGTACACACTTTATCATTAATACAACACCCACTCTGTAATAAATTATCATTTAAAATTTTACATGGACCATAATAAAAAACAGACCGTAAAAATAGACACGGGAGCTTAAACCCTACCAGCCCCATGCCGCTTTGCCAACAATATTTACCTATTAAAATTTAATCACGAAAATATAAATATTTTTTATTTACTATACGAAATCGGGAGATGATATAGGCTAATATGGTTATCCATCGTCACATATATAATATAGATTAGTGTGCGGTAATGTTAGATAGAAAGCGCGTAGGCCAGAAAGGCAAGCCAAGCCTATTGAAAATGACACGACTTTATTTCAATTTTGGTATTGTTTAATGGAGTAATTCAGTTCAAGTTTTATGTTGGACCGTCTCTGATTTCAACTACCAACGAACTTCAGTTGTGTTTTCTGAGTCAAAACATCAAATGCCACATGCTCTTACCATGTGTGACAAACCAACTGCTTTCATGCTGTCATTTCCATGTAAGTATTGTTATCATATTCAAGAGGGTTTTTATGGAGGTCAATTTTAAGAGAAGATATAAGGGGTATAATTTAAAGGACAAGTTTATAACGAGAGTCGCATACAATTGAATACCACTAATATAATACACCTAATGCAATATACTGTTGAACACCTTTGATGGCTTTTAAATAATAGTGAAAAATCTGAAGGACTCGATATGAAATTAATAATTAGTTAAAATTGCAATCTTTCTTTGAAAGTAATTCATTGCATTGTAATCAGTAATGTTTCTTTGTTTTTGATCTTTTTGTAGATTATACATTTTGGCGATAGGGTGGATTACTTTCAAAGAAAAAATTGCAATGCAAGGGATCCACAATAACACTTTTAGTACTTAATTTTCAAAGGGATTATTTATCTAATTATTTAGTTTTTAGGGGTATATTTGAATGATTTAGCCTGTAATAACACATTTAGTACTTAATTTTTACACATTTTTTTTATCAATTTGGTCTTAATGCTAAAAAAATCCAAATTACTTAGGTGACCCCAATTGACTATTTTGAAGGTTTAAAAAGTTTCATTTCCTTTCCTTTAATTTTTAATTATTCCGAAGTTTTAAAATATTTTAGTAATTTTATAATTATACTTTAAAAAAATTAAGATTTGAACCAAATTGATAGATTTATAAATGTGGAAGTTAAAAATGTTAATTTGTTTAGAATTAAGACCGAATTAATAGGATATGTAAAGGTTGAATGCTAAATGTGTTATTATACTAATTAAAAAGAGGTCATGTCATAAATTTTTACTAGTTATTTAACGGATAGTGACCAGATTGATACTAATTTGAAATGCTAGTGACTAAATTGATAAGATATTTAATTTGGTGACTAAAGTATAACTGACCACATGATTTGGTGACTAATGGGATAGTTTATCTAAATATTTATAATTTATATTATTTTGTAAAATAAACATAAAAAGATTCAAGAAATATTTCCCAAAAATATAAAATTGTTTGAACCATTTGTAGCTTATGATTTTTCCCATGGATTGCTTGTTTAATTGTTTTTTTAATATTAACAAAGTTGGTCCAAATGGTAAGCAACTCAATGTTATTTAAGTAAATTTAAGTTTAAATTTTGTGTATTCAGATCAGATATATAATTTGAATTGATCCGAATTAATAATGACAAAACCCTACAAACTTAGAGATAAAAAAACAGTCTGAGAGCTCGAAAAGGTTGTCTTTTCACATAAAGGATTTGGATTCTTTTTCCAAATAAAATCTGGGCTTTGAAGTCCAAATGAAGAATAGCAGCAAATCAAAACAACAGCCCAAAAAGGACAAATTCTTCCCCTTGCTTTCTCCATTACTCACTCTCACTTCATCTGTTTATCATTTTTCCTCCAAAAAAACAGAACACCCGTATCCCAATCATTTTGATCTTGTTGAATCCTCTTGGATTCTTCATTCTCCCAAATTCAATCATTTTCAATTTTTTTAATTATAACTTTTGATGGCTGCTCTTTACTCCACTTTCTCCTGCCTTCATGGTAGTTTGGCTTCTTACTCGTTCAATAAATCAGTAAAAATGGGTCGCGGCAAAGTTACAGATCCTGGGTATAATTTCCCTCCACGTTTTCAGCGTTCTATTCCTAAATTGCATGTCCAAGGTAAGTTCTTTTTTGGGATAGCTAAAATGCTGTGTTTTTATATAAAAGAATAAATTTTGGATTCAATTTTGTTTTGATATCAGTGATCTTGGTTATTTTGAGCAATGTGAATTTTATTTTGGTAGTTGTTGCTGTAGTTTATGGAACATTGAATTTTGGAAAATGTATTATTTGTTGTCTTCCTACTTAATTTTTAATTTGATCTTAGGGGGAAAAAGTTATTAGCTAAATTTGGAAATGTGGAAAATGGATTATGGATGTTCAAACTTAATTAAGAAAGTTGTAAAGGATTTAATGTAGTTGTCTAGTTCTCTAGAATGTTGGAGAATACGGGTTTTCAAACTTATTTGCTTACCTTGCTTTATTAATGAGTGGAAATTACCAAGAAAATGGCTAGTGATATTTGCTTAGTTGAATGGGGGATCAGTTTGAACGATGCAAGGATAATTAGGAGTTCA